>CM021104.1:282713835-283096555 GCA_007115665.2 Sequoiadendron giganteum
TTATATATTGGTAATAAATATATATTTAAATATTTATAGATTAACTAAAATATTTAAATAATATTTAAATATTATACATTTAATAATATATTATATATTAAATACATAATTCGGTAAGAGATTATCATAAATTGTATATTAAATATATTACATTATAAATATTATTGGATATTATATATATTAAATTATAAACTTTATTGCATATTATATATATTAAATTATAAACTTTATTGCATTTTTTAATCATATATTAAAGATTGTATAATATTTTTAAAACTCATATCTAAAACATATCATATATAGAATTCAAATTGGATATCGGATTTGAATCGGATATTTGATTTGAATCGGATATCCGATATTTTGACACAAAATTTAGTGCCTCGGGATTAGGCTCAGGATTTGGTTCGGACCTGCCAATCCTAAAAAGTCATCACGTAAAACATGTTTAACAACTTACCTTGCTTTTCCAGACTTCACCCATGTGGCTGATGACTTTTATTTTACCCCAAAATTGATGAAACAAAAAGGGTTTGTAAAGGCCCTTCTCAACTTTCTACCAATATAAATTATATTTTACTTAGAATCTACTAAATAATAATTATTTATTTTTTATTACAATTACAACTAAAGTCATGATTGATAGTCTAATAAAAAAACATTTATAGCCTTAAAATGGTATCACATTTTTTGAATCCAAAACATGTGTCACATTATATGCTTGGCATACTATAGGATTTTAAAAAATAATAATTTCATGAAGTTTTGACCAAGTTAAGGTGGTCAGACATACGAGTGTTTATATTTTTTAGAAGTTGTAATAAAAAAATCATAATTAATTATTTATTTGAAAATAAATTATAAAAAAATATGCATCACATCCAAACATGAGTCCTCTACTTATATCTAAAATATTATAAAAGAATAATATCATTTTATTATGGTTAGGGTGGTCAGACAGACACCTACTTCTTATTTTTTCCCTGAAATTTTAGTACTACTGCATTGAAATTTCAAATTTTCACCAAATAGATTTTTTTTTTACAAAAATTAACATATTATTTTAGAAACTAACTTCAATTTTCCATAGATTATATTCTTACATATTTTTGAAATAATATAGATAACTTATTCAAATTTTTATGTGAATTTGCCCAACTCTGATTTTCTAAATTTTCATTGCCACTTAAGGGCCTCTTTTTTCCATGATGATCCTGTACATACCGAGGGTCATCTTAGGGGTTGAAAGTAGAATAATAAAGGGCTCACCACAAATTTTATACTTTGAAAAGATAATGAAATGCAATATGCAACACTAAACCCTCATTGGATGTAATGCATTATGAAATGACCTATAAAAGTAAATGCAACAATAGAAAAAAAAAAATAGAAAGAAAGAGGTGCACCTAGAAATTTGGAAATGACTGGAAGGAGGTCTAGAAAACTAGAAATTTAAATTTTAATGTTGAGTGGGACTCATTCACCAATCTTGGTGAATCAATCAAAAAATTGGGTTTCTGTATAGTAATAGGAATTTGCCAAATAAGTATCTGAATCTAAAAAAATCCGAAAATTGACTAAAATTGGGACTCATTCATGAAAAGTGGTGAATCAATATATTTAGGATTTTTTGAAGCTTCAAAGGTTTATCCTTCTCTTCTCTATCTTCTTTTTCCTTCTTGGTTGATTTATAGATCTGAAACCTAGTTTTGCAACCTATAGGTCTTCTCCAAGGTTCTCCAAGGCTTGACGACAACTTTGACAACTTTTCTCCAATCTTTCTCCTTGGGAAATCTGCAACCTAGACCTAAAAATCACACACAGAGGAGAGGGAAAAAATTTGTTGGGTTAGTGGATAGGGGTTTTCCTTGGTCAAACCCTTTGTTGGTAATTAAATCTTGAAACAAAATGAAATATAAATGGATAATGATGAATGAACAAGATAATATATTGCAACTTACCAAACCATAGAAATAAGAGGCTACAAACATGTATGAAGTGGCTCCAATTGATTTATATCTTGACTTTTTGTTGAAGGAGATAGAGCTTCAATGAAATGCTAGCTTGAACCATAAAATCCTACATCGCAATTGTTAGCTCAAAACCAAACATGATGTATGAAGTCTTTGACATGATGATTGATGCTTAAAGAATGCTCCAAAACTCTTTATAATCTTTCCTTGAATTCTCTTGAATGCTCTTGTGAACTCAAAATTTCTATTATGAATTTTATCACAAAAGTCTTAGGTGAAAATGAGTGAAATAATCTTGTATTTATATTCAATTATGCAAGAATTCCTGAAATTAGAACACTACAAGACGACCTCAGATCTAGGAGAATAAAATCTTGCCAAAAATTTAAATAAATTTTTATTTTGGGCCACATGGGACTCATTCACCCAAGTTGGTGAATCAGTCTCACTAGGCTTAATTTTTGGGACAAATTTTTAAAATTCTTAGAAGTGTGTGAAACCAGGTTTGGGACCAAAAGATCTAGGTGGGACCCTTTTGTCCAAGGTTGTGAATGAGCCCTAGATCAATAAATCTAGGCCATTCAAACCTGAAACAATTGAATTATAATTGGGTGATGATTGGTGCGTGTTTCCACAATAAAGGGTTAGACTTTTTGGGACATCATGATTTTTTCTTGAAATCACATATTTTTGAAGAATAGAATCATTTAATCATTTAAAGGTTCTAGTTAAATGATTTTGAATAAAGGGGGTTTGATCAAACCCCCTTGGATAGAACCCAATTGGTTTTAAACCATAACTATAATGGAGTCTCCTCTACACGTATCAAAATGTTGATGAAAACGCCACTTTTGATTTACCTTTTGGGCAATCAAATGAATTCATTTAAAGTTTAAGTTTTGTAAGTATGTAGCCCTCATTATAATCTTCCCAAAAATTATAATTTTAGATATATTTAATTTTATTATTATATTAATTTTGGATATCTTGTGAGTTTAGGTTTTTCAATGAACATCAATTTTTTTGTTTCAAACATACAAAAAAAATTGGAAAATAGAGAAAAAAAATTATAAAAAATACATGTGCACTAGGTAGTGATGTCCTTATTCTAACTAAAGAAGAGTAAATTAATTCAAATTCATACAAAAAATTTATGCATTTCAAAGTACACCTCTGTCCAAATTATAAATACTTTGAATTGGAAAATTAATTAAAAGAAAATATGTAACAAAAAATTATGAAAAAAGATCCATGCACTAGATATTGGTGTGACAAGATTGTATTTTAAAAATTAGAATTGTATCCTTTCTATAAACAATTTTATGTGGTCTGAAGTAAACATCACTTTTTAAAAATGATGTTTAGTATAAAAATAAGTTATTAAAAATTACATAAAAGGATTCACAATTTATTTTTTAATCTTTTAAAAAAAATATAATTAGAATCTACACACAAAATCTCACAAATCACTAGTTTGATTCATCTTCAAATTCTTAATGATTTGGCAGCTATAGGTGTAAGAAAGTGAAGATATGGTGAAAAATGTTGATTTCAATGTCAAGTTTGACTAAAACGTGTAACCCATTATTGTGGGATCACCCTACCAATGTCAAGATTATCCTAAAAAAGATGTAAAAAATGAGGCTTGTGGATGCAAAATAAGGCCAATTAAATTATAAGGAAGATCAATTATTAATGATATGCCTAGAAAAGTGTGAAAGTGTGTTACAACACTTTACAACACTTCGAATAAGGCAATATTAAGACACATTTTGATTTAGTTATTTGATTAAACCTTAGAAAAGTGTGAGAGTGTGTTACAACACTACATAAAACTTTAGCAAGGTACCATTAAATTCATTAGTTCACAAGGGCCCAAGACCTAATGTGAATATGTGAACCACACTGCAACACTAAATCAAGGCAACATTAAGCTTAGTTCAAAAGGAGGGTCCAAATAAGGAAGGAAAACTAGAAGGGATACTTTTTCATGACCAAAAGAAGAAGACATGAGGGGTTATTGGAAAAGCACTATTTCAAGTCATATGTTCTTGAATGAAACTGCATCACGAATAAGGGGTTTCCCCAAAAGCTTAGTACATCACATGTGAGCCAACTTAAGGCATGTTAGCCACATCCCAAGATTTATCTTATATGTACATGAAAGGCAAACAACTAGCCAAACGAGACAATGACAAGTGACATACATGGACAAGGCTACCTTACCCCTTGCCCCCACTTACTAGATGACAAGAATTAGCTGAGATGATTGATGAGAAACATGCTAGAGTGAAAATCAATATCGATTAGAAGAATTAAGTGCCTCAACACAAGGAAGGGCACCACAATCCTTAAGATGTTGGATTTTATTACTCAAAGCTTTACATTCATTAGTATAATGACCATGAATTCTATGATATGCACAAAATGAATTCTTGTAGTAAATTTTATTTTGTGTTCTTGGAGGGAGGGATATGAAATTATCTTGGAGCAGTCTCAACAAGATACTCCCTTCATAAAAAGTAGAGGGCATTGCTTTATTTTGCAAAAAAGGATATCTCTTGCTTAGTACAAGATGTCATAATTACACAAGACTCTTTAGATTGTGATATTTTGTACTCCCCTTTATAGGAGGGTGTAAAATCTATCGAATTTGAATCATTACTATTTTTCTTGATGACATTAATGTTAAACAAGATTTCTCTATTTATTTTGTTTCTTTCAAAGGATAATAATCAATACCACTAGTGTCAATAAATTCAAGATGCAATAATGTTAATGTTGGCTTAGAAGAATCTTTTTTAATAGTGTTGATAGTAAGTGAAGGCTTGTTTGTTTCTTTCAAGGGGAAATAACAAAGACCATTATTCATTTCGTGTGCTTTAGGCTCTATAGGGACAAATATACCTTGTTCTCTAGCACCACATCCTTTTCCACTATATCCAGGTTGTTTCATAATTTCATAACCTTTTCCATAAATATTTTTCATTTATTTTGGATTCAATGGTTGTTCATAATTGGCTTCATTGAAGTTTGTTGTATAATTTGCTTCATTTTCTAAAGTGGTTGAGGTGGATTATTTTGAAGGGTCTTCCAAATTTTGTGTTAACATTATCACTTTTTCTTTTCCCTTTTGAGAGTCTTTGTTTACGATCTTGTATTTTCCCATGAATGATGTGAAATATAAGGAGCCCCAATCATCTTCTAATAGCTTCCTAACTTCATCAATGTTCTTCTTATGTTCATCTTCCCTCGTGAATTCCACTTTTGAAGTTTATTTCAATACTTCCAAAGGATCTCATCCTTCTTTCTCAGAAATCAAACAATTTTTAGGTTTAGGATCTACCTTGAGTGTGTAAAATTTGTTGTCATAAATATACATTTTATGATAAAGGGTAGATGGAACCCCATTCATTGCATGAATCCATGGTATTCCTAAAATAATATTATACAAAAGATTGTGACACATAACATGGACTAGAGTTTGCAAGGTAACCTTTCCAACTTTAATAGGTAATGTGATCACACCAAGTGGTTGCTTTTGTAGACATGGAAAATGTACAATTAGGCCTTTCTCCTCTGTTGATTAAATTAATCAATTTAATTTAATTAACCTTATATCTCCATATATTAAATCAAGTCTCTAAAATCTTCTTATTAAATTGAATAAATTAAACCTTATTTAATTTAATCGAACATTATCCCCTTTAGTCAAATAAATCAAATCATTTATTTAATTAATCCTTTCCTTCTCAATTCTTGATTTAAATCAACTCATAAATTTGAGTCAAAATTGTCAAATCACCTAATCTCTCATTAAATTGATCAAATCTTGATTAATTTAATCTCAATCACTAAAATCCTCTAGAGAATGAATCTTGCACAATAAATCAATTACTTTGATTTATTTAATTGCCTATTTTCTCTCAACATGGAATAGAGGAGGAATATTCCTTACAATTTGAATTCAAAAATCCCTCCAAAAGGGGATGGGTACTTCCAACAAGGCATTTAATGCCTCTTACATGTCCTTGGCCTTGAGCCAAGTGACATTAACTCCATTTCTTTCTCCCTCCAACATGTCACATTCAAATTTCAAATTTGAATCCAATAGCATTTATCATGCACATTGACCAAAATGTGCTCATTCCTCCTCCAATCACATGTGGACAAGTGGGCTCTTCTCATTGGTTGGTCTTTTGTCCCACATTGCTCAAATATTGCTCACTCTTCCAATTTAAAATTTATAAATGAGAGACTCTTCCTGTCATTCTAACATCCACAACTTGAGTAAACTTACTCTACTCAACTTCATCCTCAATGCAAGATCTTAGCTAGGTTATTGCAAGTTTTCTCAAGAACTCATCTTGTTCTTCATGAACAAAGTGGATCAATCACTCACCAAATCACAAAGCTTACAAAGGAGTTCGAAAAGAGCGGATTTTGACACATAAATTGGCACCAACTCCCCCATGGGATCAAGATTTTGCATGATTAATTAGGATTTTACTTGTCTTTCATATTTTGTTCTTCATTTTCCTAGTTTAATATTTGTAAATGGATTTCATTGGGAATCCTTGTTTCACCTTGCATTCGATCAAACATTGTGTTTGTTTGTTGTGTATGTGCAGGTACAAAACCGGGGTTCACATTTTTGCACTACAAGGAGGGCATGAACAAATTCTAATCACTTTTTTTTGAAAAATCCATGATTTTCTATTTCTTTTGCAGGTCCCAGGAAACTACACAACATATAGGCCTGCGGTGCTATATTGCACTACTCCCGTAGGTGCAACGCTATATCGCACCACTTCGAATCCAAACTACGTCGCACTTGCTTCTTGCTCCAGTTTTTTAAATTTTCAAACTCCATCATGGATCTGCGAGTCTAAAATTCACCTCACCCAATCCTGTGGTGCTGCATTACACCACTTTCAAAGGTGCG
This sequence comes from Sequoiadendron giganteum, assembly GCA_007115665.2. Classification (NCBI taxonomy): domain Eukaryota; kingdom Viridiplantae; phylum Streptophyta; class Pinopsida; order Cupressales; family Cupressaceae; genus Sequoiadendron; species Sequoiadendron giganteum. The sequence continues at coordinate 282,720,754 of CM021104.1, forward strand.
GTGTTATATCGCATGACACTTTTCCTAAACAACGCCACACTCGCTTTCCTACTCAATTTTTTTCAAAAATCCCCAACTCTGCCACATATTTTGAGTTACAAATTGTGTCGCTTGCCAAACTCCGCCACACCCATTATCTTTTGTTCTGTAGAGTGCCGCACTCAGTAAAAAGTGTGGTGCTATATAGTGCCACATCTATTTCAAACTGCGCCACACCCGCTAACTGTGCCACTGAAAATCATTCAAAAATTCAAATTATTTGTTTTTAACATGTACCTTTTGGTTTTTTAGATTTTTGGATTATTGACCTATTTGTTGTTTTTGTACTCTCTAGTTTTTATCATCTTGCAGGTTAGGACAAGAAAGAAAGTGAAATGGAAGGTTACATCAAGGCATCATTCCCATCATATATAAAGTGTTGTTCAACACTTTAGAAAATTCCTAATCTCTTTCAAAGGGTTTTTTACCTTTCATGCCTTAGAAAACACTAATTTTCCTTTTGGGCATTAAAAAGAACAAAAATTTCTTTCTCAAAGGTTTGCAAAAGGGATTAAAAAGAACCTTAGAAACATTCTACTAGATTTGGTTTAAGGTTTAAAAATTGAACAAGGCAACTTCCACACTTGAATTTTGTGCTCTAAAAAGAATTCATTTTTCTTTGTGGGATTAAAATGAAGAAATGCTATTTTGTTTTGTAATTATTTATTCAAGTTAATATCATCAAAAGGGTGTATGCGCTTCTCTAATGCCTCACAATGATCTTGAGAATCAAAATTTATTTTGGTGATCTTAAGTTGAATAAAATAATTGCCTCCACATTTCATTTCTAAAATTAAAAATTGAACCAAACATGCGAGTTTGAGCACATTATATTGCAAGTGTTCTCCCTTTGTTTTTCGATGAAGGTTGATTGAACTACAAGATATGATAGCTCGCTATTGTTTATCTTAGAGGGCCTGCCTTGTGGGAAAATGTACTCACCCAAGGGAATGACCCAATTGGGAACATGCTAAAGCCAAGAGACTTCCAACCGGTATATAAGTGTGGATTCTTGAGGAAAGTTCAAGAATCACGAGGATTATTCTAACTAGAAGGGCAGCAATGGTCTCTGGTCACATGGATAGTCCCCCACGAATGGAATGCCTAAATTAAAACCTCTTGTTTAGAAAAGGCCAAATCCTATCTATTTGTTGGTGCAAAAGGTCATGTCCTTTGAAGCCACCCCATGTTATACATGCGGTTCTATTGTAGAGATGAAAATTATGCCATGGGAGATTCATGGGTACTGATGCTTGATTGACCTGAGAAGTGAGTGCAGTGTAAGGGGGAGCCTATGTGGTCAAGCATCTAATCATCTACATTGAATATGCACAGCTAGATTTGTCCAAGTGGGAACCCAACAGATATTGTATTTTCAGCCTAGGGTTGTGCATGTTATTGAAACACATTGCTCTGATTAGAAACATTCAAAAACAAACATCCACAAAATATTCAAATTTCAAACCCTTTAGGAGGGGCAAATACCTTTGACCAAATCCAAGTGTTGTTTCTTTCCCTAGGTATTTTATCCTTAGAGGTCTCTAAGCATTTGGATTTACATCATAATTTGCTCATACTAAAGTCAACCTAGGAAACTATGCTCTTGAAACCTCAATTTTCACATAATGGACATTGTGGAATGAAAAGGAATTGAGACATAGACATTTAGTTTGAAAAGCATAATCAAGAAAGTGTTTGTGGTAAAAAGGACCAAATCTAACCAAGAGAACATACAATTGAACCACACATGTGCTTGGTCCCTTTTGAGTCATTTGGTTTGAACCACTTTTAGGAGAAAGCATGTTCTTCATTACCTTGGTCTTGTAAGTAGGTCCTCTTAGGTTCATCTAGGATCAAGTCAAACACTTCATCCATTCAAACATTTATCAAAATCAAATCTCACCTCACAAACAGATTCTTGGGAACTTTGAAAACATCACTTATGCTAGACTTTTAGGAAAAATCAGCATCACCTTGTTTGACTTAGCGCACCTAGTCAAATTATCAATCCTCTTGAAACAAATTTGCCTCTAGGATAATGCAACTTCCTGAGGTCTACTAGATCATGATTACTTTGATTGGCTTAACACACTTAGCCAATTCATTCTCTTATGTGATTTTTCCCTAGGATAACACAACTTCCTAGGGTTTACAAGTTCACCATAATCTTGTTTGGCTTAGCACGCCTATTCAAACTATCAAAATCAAATCAAATTAAACCAAGTCCTAAAGAAAGTCTAGCATTGATCCAAAGTTCCTAAAATTTCAAACACCCATAACCCTCACCCTTTCATCCTTCATCTCATCATTGGTCCTAAATATATTAAGAGGTGAACAAGGTCAAAACACAAGAAGAACATGGAATATAAACCGGATTCATACATCATGGGTAGTCCAATTCAACCAAACTATCCAAGTCTCACAATACCAATGGATTATCAAAACTTACATTTATACAATCCATACATGAGATCATTATCTCCTACAAACCTTAATGGTACAACAAATGTGAGTTTTCCCAATCTAAATATTGGAACATCTTTTCCTATGGTAGATTTAAAGCAAAGTCAAAACTTACAAATCTATCAACCAAACAATCAAGGCATGAGTCTTCCCCCTTTACCAGCCATCAATCAACCAAATCCGAGCAACACCTCCTTCATAAGTCAAAGCATCATATCAAATCCTCCCATTTTTCCATCGATATCGCAATAGATGGAAACTATCCAAACAACCCCAATAGTCAACACCATTCCCAATCCACCACCACCACTGCCAAAACACACCATGAAAAATTCATTCTCCATTATGTTGCAAGCCACTCGACAAGATTCCTGCCAAAAGATGCTCCAAAACCAACAAGTTGCATAGCTAGCTGCTCAACAAGCACAAGCGGCTCAAGTAGCCCAACAAGCTCAAGCCCTGCACCAAGCTCGGTAGGCGCAAGCACAATACCGGGAAAAATTACAAGCAATCCATGAAGAATTGTATCAAAAAGTAACACAACAACAAGCCAAACAAAAATCATTGTTGTCACAACAACAAAATGGCCAAGAACAAGCATTGTTGGCTCAACAACAAAAGCAGGCCTTATTCCCATAGTAGAGCTTGCAACAAATTCCCACCCCAATTGTTGAAAATGATGATCAAGATCCTTCGACCAATCATCATGTTGAAAATGTCTCTACATTAGCTAATGAGTTAGAGGACATATCAATAATTTACTCCAAAGCATGATCAATATCTTTCACCAAGGTCTAGCAATGATCCTTTCCAAAACATATGGACATCCTTTGACCTCATGAAATTTGATAAAATTCCTATGCCTAATGAAGATATCCAAGAACCCCTTATAAGTAATCCATTCTTTCCAATTGACCCATGTCAAGAACTTGATCCAAAGCATGTCAAAATCAATTCCAAAATTAATCGAGATCATGAATTTGAATCTCCAAGCTACTACAGTGATATAATGGACAGTCTCCTATCTATACAATATGTTTTAAATAAGGATCATATCCATATAGCACATACCCCTTCATCTACCCATAAGATGCTTTCTTTAGATGGACATGTAGATGATCTTCATTCAAAACAAGAGTCTCATACTCTTGATATCATTACCAAGGAACAAGAGTCTCCTACTCTTAACATTTGTACACATGATCAAGATATAGAGAAATGTAGAGACATATCAGAAATGGGTCATGAAGAAGTCTTCTACAGAATTTTTGAATCAAAAACATCATGTGATATCATATCAAGAATGAATCATGAGGAAGAATTTTACGAGGACAGTGAATCATCCATACCTCTAAAAGAAGCATTACAATCTAATATTTCACAAGCTCAAACCAAAGATATCAATTAGGCATTCATTCCAAATGTGGAGGATCCTATCACTTATAAACTTGGATGACTTACCTTTCTTAGAGCAAGCTATCTCATCAATAAAGCAACTAACACTTTTGAAGATCCACCATAGAGCAAAGAAGGAGTAGCACCTTATCTCCATGGTAGATCATATCCTATTGCAAATAAAATGTTGTAATAGATGAATTCTTAAGGAAAAGGATTAGGCCTACATGAACAAGGTATCCTAGAATCAATACAAATTATTGGCAATCTTAAGCATCAAGGTCTTGGTTATTCAACAATTAAGGGATCTAAACATATCAATGATACCTCTATAAAATTGAGGGAAAATTTGTCTCGAGCAAATGTCAATATAGGGAGCATGAAGAATCTTTATGATGAAACCAATGCCAATACTACAACCAACCACATCGTGAATCTTCGCCCACCCATCACCCCATCCATAAATTGGGACCAATGTCAAAAGAAATATTTGAATCAAAGAATGAAGAATTTTATCAAGTAAAAAGAAGCAAAGCATGAAGGACAAATCAAATACAAGTGGATACCAAAAAATACAAGCAAAGATGATCCCTATCATACTCCATTAGTCAAAGAAACTATGGGGCAAAATAAAAAAGGGAAAAGTATCCATCAAAATTGTCCACAAAGGAAAAATCAGGCTTCTCAAGCAACATAAAAAGTGTATCAAGTTGTTGGTCCTAATTCCATGCACACTTCTATATCCACCCATCATTGCTCATCTTCCCAAGTTTGGAGAGTCAAAGGTTCCAAACTATCAACCAATCCATCTTTTATTCCTAAACACACTCCCCCATCCATGCCTCCATGGATGATATCCAATTGTCACATTGACCATGTATTGGCAGCGACCCTTTATCATAAGGATTCAGAAGGAACTCTATTGCGATGTACGAACAAAGATAGAGTTAACCCCAGTATTAGCAAAGTAGATCAGGTATCTCAAAATTTGCATTCAAGTGCACATATCTTGGAAAAGAAGCTTCTTCAAGCAGGATATTGATGGCACATTATGGTAGAATAATCTACATCAAGATCACCAGGTGGTTCAACATAATCTTAAATCTGTAAAAAAATATAAAAAAATCATACAAAACATAAAAATCCAAAATAAAAAACCAGAAAAAGGATTTAAAATAGTAAAGAAAAAAATCGTCCTCTAGTGAAAACCTCATGGGTGGCACTTTGGATAGGTACCATGATGAAAACCTAGAAAACATGTATCATGTGTAGAATGAAGCATCTACATGCACTAGTTTATTTGGAAGCATCTCATCCCTTCCATAATAAATCCAGCATTCCATCCATCTTATCCATAATAAATCCATTCATCCATGAACCATTTATCCAATCCATCTTCATCTATCTACATCCATAGTCCAAATTACCTTGATCTTGATAGAATTTTGCTGCACACTTTACACTTTCTTGTAGTAAACATCTTGACATGGGTCATTTTCATTGATCCCATCCTACCCAACGTTATCTGAGCCTTGAAGCATTATACGAATGAGCATCCTCTGTTCGAACAACTTATCTTATCGCAAGATAATCTTACCATATCCATCCATCCACACACCTATCCAAGAATCCACCCATGGTATTCCATACATTGCTAGACATTGGAGGTAGATATTTACATCTTTCTTCGAGAATAAATCTTGATATATATCCTCCAACTTATGTGGCAATTCGAACATTGATAAACATGAAATCAGATTGGTCAAAGAATTTGTGAGCCAAAAATCCAAATCACTAGCCTATGGCATATTTTGATGAGACAATGTTCCTTATCAAGCTTTATCTTTCATCAAACATTCATCTAAACAATCAATATCAGTCACATCTAATGTGTACTTCAAGGTCACATTAAATCATCAAAACAATTTTGTTCCAAATCAAGCTTCATCAATCTTGATCAATCGAATCCAATCAATTATCACCTTGTTTGACTTAACACACTTAGTCAAACCATCCTCTTGCGTACAAGTTTACTCTAGGATAACACAAATTCCTAGAGATTGACAAGTGCATTATCATCTTATTTGACTTAATGCACTTAGTCAAATTATCCAATCCATCATAGACTTGTTTGACCTAACAAACTTAGTCAATCCACCCCCTCTTGTATGATTTTACTCTAGGATAACACAACTTCCTAGAGTTTACAAGTGCATTATAACTTTTGTTTGACTTAACACACTTAGTCAAACTATCAATCCATCAAATTGGTAAATCAATCTTAGCTTGCTTTTCAACAAAATCCCAAAACAAAGTACTGGTATCATCATATCCATATCCAAATCATCAAAATCATGTCGAAAATATGAAAAAATAAAATTTGTATCAGTTTGTCATCTTGTCGAACTACATCATCTATGAGCTTGAACATAGGCAAGGTTGATCTTTGATCATCCCCCGAGACATTTTTAGGTCAGTCCTTTAGGCGTCCATCGTAATGGCAATCCGATTGCCCATTTATTTCACATTTTTAGGCCAGTCCTTTAGGCGTCTGTTGCAATGGAAATCGGTTTTCCCATTTATTTCACATTTAGGTCAGTCCTTTAGGCGTCTCTCAAAATGGAAATCCGTTTGCCCATTTATTTCACATTTTAGGTCAGTCCTTTAGGTGTCTGTCACAATGGCAATCCATTTGCCCATTTATTTCACATTTTAGGTTAGTCCTTTAGGTGTCCGTCACAATGGCAATCCATTTTCTCATTTATTTTCACATTTTAGGTTAGTCCTTTAGGCATCCGTTACAATGGCAATCCGTTTTCCCATCTATTTCACACCTTAGGTCGGTCCTTTAGGCGTCTGTCACAATCTAGAAATCCATTCCCCTTCCATCTCATCATGTAGTCAAGTCAATTGTCAGCCGAACTATGTTGTCTCTAAGCTTAAATGTAGGCAAGGCCATCCTTGATCGGCCCTTGAGACACAAATACCAAAAACATTGTAAAATCTCAAAAAACCAAAACAAGAAACAACCTCAAAACATTTGAAAAATCCAAAATGGTGCATCCATCTCATCTCGCTTTCACTTGCAATAATCATCATTCCTAATAAATCATCATCATCTTCATCCTTTGGTGAGTCAGTCGAAAGCAAGAATAGTAGGTTCCAAAGTGAACACCCTAATCATCAAAGTCTCAAGTCTATGCCAGTAAGCAAGAAATTTGGTCAACTTAGAGTATCAATAGCTTATCACCCAATCATTCCCACCAAAACCATGATCACAACATGTCCTAGGATGAACCCTTCCCACGATGGACATAAGCATTAGGTATCTTACAGTAGTTTAGCCTTGGCTAGTGGTACGAAGAACATTAGCTTGTTTGTTTACTTTATCTGGTCATTTTGCACCCATTCCAAGGACCTCTCGATGATGCATAAACAAAATAGGTTTAGAGAGAAAGGAATGGAGCAACAATCATTATCTTTTTTATCTATTATTCTTGTTGGATGATTTGTAAAATAACTTGGCGAATACTTGCTTTGTTAGGTCCATCCTAGCAATGTTTTTGTATGTTAAGTGTGAACATGAATACTCCTATCTGATTGACGAGTCAAATCCCATCACACTAGGTACAATTCCATCCTAGTCCTTTATACCTCGATGCATCATACCTATGTGTGTTATCAAACATAAAGTAATTGGCCCTTTGAAAATCCTGACTTCTAGTAATAAAATCATCATCATTCATAGCATAGGCTTGTTGGATCCTCCTTCCATCCATCTTATTATTCTTACTCCTCTATATTTACTAACATTTCTATCTAAAGTAGTGAGATCTCATAATATACATGAGGCTACCCATGGCCGATGACTGTCTACACATCATCACAATTGTCTACATCAAAGAATTATCTTTCATCCTATGATCAATAGAACCACTCGTCTCGTATTTTATCGTGATCTCAATCGAAAAATCAAACATTTCCGCTCGATCTCTCAAGGGGGCAATATATCAGCATAATCCTTTCACTAGGGCAACAATGGGGCATCTAAAAAAATCAAGAAATTTTGGACTTTGATCACAGCGATTTATTCTTTGAATCAATGCAACAAGTACATTGCTTCAAAAAGGGGAAAAATGTAGACATGGAAAATGTACAATCAGGTCTTTCTCCTCTATTGATTAAATTAATCAATTTAATTTAATTAACCTTATATCTTTGTTTATTTAAATAATTCATTTTATTTAAATCAAGTCTCTAAAGTCTTCTTATTAAATTGAATAAATTAAACCTTATTTAATTTAATCTAACATTATCCCCTTTAGTTAAATAAATCAAATCATTTATTTAATTACTCATTTTCTTCTCAATTCTTCATTTAAATCAACTCATAAATTTGAGTCAAAACTTTCAAATCACCTAATCTCTCATTAAATTGATCAAATCTTGATTAATTTAATCTCAATCACTAAAATCCTCTAGAGAATGCAACTTGCACAATAAATCAATTACTTTGATTTATTTAATTGCCTATTTTCTCTCAACATGGAATAAAGGAGGAATATACCTTACAATTTGAATTCAAAAATCCCTCCAAAAGGGGATGGTTACTTCCAACAAGGCATTTAATCCCTCTTACATGTCCTTGGCCTTGAGCCAAGTGACATTAACTCCATTTATTTCCCCCTCCAACATGTCACATTCAAATTTCAAATTTGAATCCAATAGCATTTATCATGCACATTGACCAAAATGTGCTCATTCCTCCTCTCATTGGTTGGTATTTTGTCCCACATTGCTCAAATATTGTTCATTCTTCCAATTTGAAATCTAGAAATGAGAGACTCTTACTCTCATTCTAACATCCACAACTTGAGTAAACTTAGTCTACTCAACTTCATCCTCAATGCAAGATCTTAGCTAGGTTATTGTAGGTTTTCTTAAGAATTCATCTTTTTCTTCATCAACAAAGTGGATCAATCACTCACCAAATCACAAATCTTACAAAGGAGTTGGGAAAGGGCTGATTTCGACACATCAATTGGCACCAAATCCCCCATGGGATCAAGAGTTTCCATGATTAATTAGGATTTTACTTGTCTCTCATATTTTGTTCTTCATTTTCCTAGTCTAATCTTTGTAAATGGATTTCATGGGGAATCCTTGTTTCACCTTGCATTCGATCTAACATTGTGTTTGTTTGTTGTGTATGTGCAAGTACAAAACCGGGGTTCACAATTTTTGTCAAAGCCATGAATAGATAAAGAATCACATTGAATTTGGATTTTATCTACTTTAATATTATCAAGAAGGTTTATGCTACAAATATTAAGTGTTGAGCCATTGTCAACAAGATTTTTCTTTATCTCAATTCCATTAACTTGAACTATTATTATGAATGCTTCATTTTTTTTTGTACTTCCAATGGAGGTAGCTCATCTTGATGAAAATTAATTTCCAATTTATTTGGTGTTATAACTTGAATTTTGGCTTCCACATCATTTGATTGTGAATTAGGAGGAATATGAACTTCTTGTAAAGCACATTGAACCATGTTATGATAATGATGGGAGGCTTGAATAAGGTCCCATAATGATATCTTAGCAGGAGTGTTCTTTAGTTGTTCAACAAGATCATACTCCTTTCCATTATGTAAAGGAAACAAGGGGCACTAGGCAAGATAGGGTTAGGTAGTGGGAGGGATGTTGAATGTTGTTATCTTGATTTTGGATTGTTTCTAGTGTTATATATATGAAAAATGGTATTATAATTCAATTTCTATGAAACATTATTCTTAGGTGGGTAAAGGATAAGTTTAGGTTTGTTTTGAGTTTGTGGTCATTGTGAGGGTGGGTAAAGAATTAGAGGATTCTTAGGATGTACCATAGGGTATGTAGGAGGTTCAATATTCAAGGGGGATCTAACAAAAATCTACACATGTTCAATACCTCAGTGGTTTCAGTTTGATGTCTTTCTAATGAAGGGGAGTCTAGTGTTATCTCTTCAACATCATCTAAGGAAGTAACATAACAATTGTTATTTTATTTCACCATGATATCCTCCCTAGGAGGAGATTTTTTAGGAGAACTAGAAACTAGATGTTCATGACATTCACAGGTTGGTTCTTCTAAAATGAATTCATCACAATTAGGGGAATGATCAATGGTTGAATTTTCTTGTTTATCAATGATGGAATTCTCTTCTTCGATATTTTTTTCCCTAGGGAAAGAGAGGAAACTAAGATTATCATGACTAATTTATTTGATATTATAACATCAAAGTATCTTATTTATCAATAGTAGAGACATTAGGATAAGTTCCAATTTCATTGTTATGATTGTTCATAATTTCATCATTATTTTCTAAGGTCATATTCTCTTGTGCCCTAATATCTACCCTAGTAGGAGAGTTTTTAGGGGAGTAACAAACAAGATGTTCATAACATTACATGGTTAGGTTTTTTAAAGAAGCTTCATCAAAACTAGGGGAGTTATCAAGAGAGGAAGAATCATGACTTTCAATGATAGGATATTTTTGTTCAAATAGATCTCTCCAAATGGTAGGAGCATTAGGACAAGGATAAATGAGGTTTTCATGACTTTTAAGTGTATCTTCCAACACTACACTATCTTCTTCATGACAAGGAAGGATATTAGGAGAAGAACCAATGTGATTGTCATGGTTATCTATAATTACATCCCTATGTCCTATAATATCCTCCCAAGTGGTAGAGGTAGGATTGTCACAACTCTTAATCATTAGACCTCTTAACACTAACATGTCCTCCTCACAAGTGTAATTTTCAGGGTCATTCACGATTGTATCCTTTTTCACTAAAGCATTCTCACAATTAGGAGAGGTTTTGGGAGAGGAATTTAAACTAACGTAGTGTAAATGATTTCATATTCTATTATTCTAATATATTCCCAAGGGGGAGGAGGAGAAGGACAACCAATACTTTCATGATTCTGAATGATTTTATCTTCTTTCACCAAGATATCTTCATCACTAATAGGAGAGACATCAAGAGAAGAACAATATGATATCCATGATTGTCTATACTTGTATCTTCTTCTATCAAATCATTCCCACAAATAGGAGAGATGGGATGGGGTTTAGATTTAAGGCAAGCATCAACATTTTCACTCTCTTGTGCTAAGAGATTCTCATAACTAGGAAATGTATTGAATGAATGACTAACATTCTTATTGAATAAATTTATCTTTGCAAGCTTGGAAAATATAGATACTAACATTTGTGAAAATTAATCAAACAAAAAATAGAAACATACTTAAAATGCAACACAATGACCTAGAATGAAATGTGTAAATGCAATTTTTTCAGATTCCAAACAGGGTAATTTGTTGATTACACTATGAAGCAATCTAAAAATGAAATGTTGTAAATGTAAATTTGAAATTAATAAATTATTTAAATTAACCGAGTGAACCTAGATCTAATGAAATGCATGTAACAAAAATTCAGAAAACTAAAACAAGTACCAAATGGCAGCAAATAGAAGTACAAAAATGATGTGTTTAATGTTGTAAAAAGCAATTTTAGGGCTGATATGGGACTAATTCTCCTAGAGGGGCATATGAGTCCCAATTAGGGCTTTTCAGAAGCTCAAATTTTAGAAAATACACAATAGAGAATTCTAAGAAAATATGCAAAACAACCTATACTGGGACTAAATCACTTAGAGGGGCATATGAGTCCTAGATTAGGGTTTTTGCACTATTTTTAGAAAATTATTTGTAAATGTTATGTTTCCTATTTTTAATGATGTCTATACTAAGTGCAATGATATATTTTAGATAAAATTCAATGATGCAAGATGTAAAAATGAAAACTATATGAACTTTAACTAATGAAAGATTTAGAAACCCTAGATGTAAATTAACTAATGCAAGACCTAATTCAAAGTTAATGCAAGCTAGATCTAGGATTGTGATGTAATCCAAATAAAAAATAAGATGTTCTTAATGTAGGTTCACCAAAATGAAACAATAGAAATAGGGTACCCCACCTTTTAGCAAATGGATCACTAGGATAGGGTTCCTATTTCACTCTTATTTCATTCAAGGAAACCCTAGATATCTCAATCCAATGATGGAATGAGAGAAAGATATCTGATAAAGGTTGTACTAGGGTATGATTAGAGGTATAAAATGGGTTCACGACCAAGCTAGGGCTTGGAAAGACAATAAATGAATGTAACATGCAAAGTACCATGCAAAACCTAACTAAATGACCTAGGAAATGATATTGAAAATCAAGATAACAAAAAATGAGTGAAAAAAGGTGCGCCTAGAAGAGTGGTGAGGTAAATACAAGCTCCAAAACTCTAAAAACTTTGTATTTGGTTCCTAGTGGGACTCATACACCAATATGGGTGATTCCCAGACTAGGGTTTTTGTTCCAAAACAAAAATATCACAGTGGTTGATCTAAATTCAATGAAGTATGGAAAATGTACGATGTTGGTTTTTTTTAGAACCAAAATTATCTAAAGAAATACATAAGGAATTTAAAATTTCCAATAATTAGTATTCTAAATGGATTGGCCAACAAATGAGTGGAAGTTCTAAAACCTCTACTCTTACACTTTGGGCTCTATAAAACTTGGGAGGGTTATCTCACAATGCATACTTCTAAATTCATACAATTATAATCAGATACATTGCCAATAATAGATACTTCTCATTAATCGACTTAAGATCCTAATACATTAAATAATTTGGTGGCTCATTTATCAATGTATTATACTTAGAACATGAGAACATGAAACTATAACATGTAACAACTACAACAGTAACCCCAAATTTTGTAAAATAAAAGTGATTAGTTTACAAATCAACACAAAGAATGAATAATGAATACTTCATATGAACTAGTACCTTTATCCTGAGCACAAAGTCATAACCAGCCTATATGATGATATGAAAATTCACAAATAGAAACTTATGATATCAAGAGGTATTGTATTACAACATTCTCCTATTATATTCATGACTAATACTACTTATCAATATCCTAGCACTTTATTCTTATGATTTATTAATCTCATCCAAGCATTTACATCAATTCATTAAATCAGTAAGAAAGAATGAAATCAAACATCCACTGGTAAAAAATGGAGGCAAATAAACGACATCTTGGATTACTTTCATTTATAACTCATAAAACGAATGCAAGGAGAGATAATAGCCATGAAATTGGTATTTCTCAGTATATATTATGCTTTGTTGTTATCCAAACTACATACAAAATTATGAACTCTTAAACTTAAGAAAAAAACTCTAAAAACATATTTAGTATATCTCTTATAGTTTACTTTGTCAATTGCATAAAATAACAAACCCCCACTTCATGGCCCTGAATTCCTTCTTATATAAATGAAGGAGAAAAAGCAATCCTCGGGCCATAAAGTACACATGTAAAAACCCTATTGGACCGCTAAATCAAAGATTCCTTCATTTAGTTACAAAATACTCCCAAGAGGTGGGAGACATGTGAATAAATGAGTGTACTCCTTTTTCATTGCAAACGATTAGGTCCAATCTTCAAAATAGGTTCAACCAAACAATTACCTCAAAACTTGTGCCCATGCACAAAAATGAAAAGAAGGAAAAGCACGAGGAATATAGAAAAAGTCAAAAGATAAGACTATGTCTGTAGCCCTTGTCATCAAATCAACCTTGAATAAAATGGACTATATTTTCCATACTTTAACATAAGCTTAATTTGTACTAAATCTAGGCTATGTAGTGCATTCCTATATGTCTGTTATTCACCATGGTTGCAGATCTCAAACTTTCAAATCATTCACCTGCTATCCTTATCCAAAACAATGGTCCAACATTGCACGGGCAAATCCCAATCACTTGCCTTTCTCTCCAAATCAATGTTCTATCTAAAATACATTACACCCTTGTACAAGAACATATGCATCAAGAGTAAGTACCAACTACATCCCACCCCAAATTCTCCTTTCAACCTAACCAACCCATTATGCCTCTTTACATAAAGAAAACCTACATAATCATATACTGCATAATATTGGGGATGCTATATTTGGGCAGCCATATACATCCAAGCCATTGGCATTCCAGAAACAAGATCATAACCAATTATTTAACAAATAGAATATAAAGTTCTCTTGAAATAAGGAACAAAATAATTGACATGAAAGGGTTCCTTATCATGTGATCCTATCACAATTTTCTGTCGTGATATTTCTACTATAAATCTTTGTAAAATGTGGATCCTAAATGAAGCCTTGGTCTTCTCATACTCTTGTCTAAGATATTATTCATTTATATTGTACATTTCATCACTCCATTTAGTGAGCTTGAAAATAAGACCCAATTCCTCCTTAGTGATTCTAACCATTTCTTTTCCATCAAAGGTTTTGATAGTCCTTGTGACTGGGTCATAGTTAGCAGCTATCACCTTCAACAAGTCAACATCTATATAAACATTTGGAAAAATTAGCTTTCCTAGGTCATAGTTCCAAGGGTTTTCCATTGGGACAACCATATTTCTATTGTTGAACCAACCATAAAACAATTCCCATCCAATATAGGGTAATTTAGCATCTTTGATAGAACCTCATTTGTCAAACAAACCTTCTATTATTTTTTGTCCCTTGGGAATCAATTGACCTCTAGGTTTATCGCTAGTGGAAGGTGGTAGCTGGTCCATAAGGTCTTTATTTAGAGGTCTCTTGGGAACAAAAAACTCTCCTTTGGATGAAGATGCTTGTGCTTTAGGGGCCATAATGCAAGAAATGCAATTGAATAGGGTTTTTTGGTCTCACTAAGCAAGGGCTACAACTTTTGTAAGGGTTTGGCATGAATTATTCAAATCCAGAATTAATGAAATGCCATTTTACAAACATCTAACTTAACAATCGAATGAAAAAAAGCCCTAACAGACTTAAGCTTTGAGAAAACAAAACCTCTTAGTAATGCCGAAAGGAAAATAATAATTGACTTACTATTTTTGCATAGATTGACATCCCTGGTTTCGACAAGAGAAAATGTTGAGTGACCACAATCTTAGCTCCTAAAGTATATTGAGTGTACTTGTAATACTGAATTATGCCTTTGATGTAAATATTAATAATCATGCAATTCCTTACTTTGATAGCTCAATGTCCTTTCAGTTATTATGACTCCCTCGCATGAACCAAAATGGCTTCCTTGCTATCAAATTTTTTTTGAATACTAACCATTCATTTATTTAACCAATTGATTGATCCACAATCTAGATTTAATTTTCTTATTATGAAACATCTGACTATACACAACTGAAACAATTGCCTAATGATAGGAAACCACATGGAATAAAATGTTCGTAACATACGGGCCCTACCATCTCTTTGTCTTTCCAATCCCAATCCATGTGTCAGTCTTCCCTAACCCCCATGAGCCATAACTCACATACAACTTTTATCAACAAGAGGAAGGGGAACAATTGAGATTGATCTGGATGCATCATCATACACACTTCTTAGCTAGCTTCAATTTTATTTCTCGTACAATATCAAGGTCTTAGATTAAACAATATTTAGGCATGTAGGATATATGTATTTTAGTAACACACACATTACCCTCCACGTTAAGATTTATTCCACATGGAAAACACCCGCTTCCCTGTAGAGAAACTAGCAAGGAGTATGGGGCCCACACGAGATGTCGGGGAGTGGTCTAGGTTGATCCACATCACCCATAATCAACCGAAAATCAAGGTGACATTCAACAATATTATCTCTTAGATTGATCACATAAAAGATAGGTGGATATTGCTCGCTAGCCCGCATGGTCACTTTGGTAATCAAGAAAAACATACAGGATGGCAGGGAATGACCTAGATGTTGCCACTTCAATTATCACCAATCATTGATCTAGATTTAGAAAGCACTTGCACATCTTCTCAGCAATGTCAGGCCCACACATCATCAATAACACATTTCCTTCACCTATGAGTATGAATGAACAAAATAATTCAATATAAAATAGGATAGGCAAGCGGGCGACGGTTTAGATTTTCTTCATTGATTGCATGGCCAATAAGGGCTTCCAAGACCTACACATGTAAAAACGTTAACCCTAAAAGGAACTTATCCTAAGACAATTAGCCCATGGGGCCATGACATAAGGACATAAGATATTTATAAATGGGAAATATTTAGCTCAAATTAGGATAACCACTAAATAATAATCCAACCCGATTAGCTAGTAAAACCAAACCAGAGGGCCAATCACTCAATGAAATTTTATGTCAGAAGTTATAATTTGAAGAGACTAATGATTGGAAAAAAGAGTCAACTAAAAAATGAAAAAAAGACAAAGAGATAAACTCCAAGGGTTTTTCATATAAGACAAGAGTAAACCTAAAACCCTTCGTAAGCATGATAAAACCCAAAACTTCCTAGACTCAGTAAGATCCTGAGAATGGAACAATTTTTTCAAGGGGTTCCAGCTTACTATATTGGGACTCATATTCCATAAGTGGCGTATCAATACCTCTAATTTTTCAGAAGGTGAAGACCTAAATCTTTTCTCCTATATCTACTCTTCCTTCCACACTTTTTTTTCGAATCTGAAACTTTGAATTCAAACATGTAGATGAATTTATGTGAATATGCCAACCTTGTCACAACTTTAAAACTTCTCTCAACCTTGAAACTTTGTCTTAAAATGGTCTTCAATCCTCAAAGCCACCTAGATCAACAATCACACATGTAGAGAGAGAAAAATGAGTTGATTGTTAGGAAATAGAAGTTTTCCTAGATCAAACCCCATCTAGGTAATTAAACCTTATGATGAAACAATGAAACATGAATACAAAACATTAAATATGAAACATGAACAACATTACCTAAAATGCTGTCTTGATATGTAAATAAAAAATATAACATGAAGTGGCCATGTAGAATGTAGATCTTGATCTTGAATTGAAAATTAATCTTCAATGCTATTGCACAACATTAGCTCAAAAACATGCTAGATGTATTATGGTCTTGAAATTATTATGGATCTTGAACTTTTGCAACAAATGATTAAGAATTCTACCCTTGAATGCCTTAGAAATTCTCTTCTAAACTCTCTTGACACTATTATGAACTCTTGGAATGCTTAACTCTAGATAGATTAGGTTGATATCATGAAGGCTCAGGTGAAATAGTGATTTGAGACCTTGTTTATATAGGAAATCCATCCAACTTACCATTTATTAAATCCTAGAAGCCGACATACTTGAAATTTGAATGTAAAACCCTAATTTCCCACTCAAAATCCTAAAAATGGGCCAAAAGGGACTCATATGCCACTTGTGGCATATAGATCCATGAATGGGAATCATATACCCAAGGTCGTGTATGGGTCCCACCAAGCCTTTTTAGGTTGAGGGAATATGAGGGAGTTGTAAAATTAAGTGTATTTGATGTCTATGTTAGGATTTCAGTTGAAATAAGCCTTGGTATGCATAATAAATGGTCTTAGGGTCCTCTTAATGATGATATGAAGTTCATAAATACAAGAGGACCAAAAAATCAATATGAAGGTGTAAATAAATAAACTTTACAACATTAAATTAAGAAAAAATAGGTATATTTAACCTAAAAGGGTCCTAAATCCAATGTGAATGTGGAAAACTCATTACAACACTAGATCAAAGCAACATTACATCCATTTTAATGTTAATCATTCCTAAATTAAATAATGAAAAGGGATACTTTTTTTGTTACCACAAAAGTAAGCTAAATGAATGTAGAATGGGTCCCAGCTACAAGGCTTGATGAGGTACCCATGAAAAAGGAACTAAAATTTATTATAATTAGAGAAAAGGAGAAAAAAACAAGAAAACTCTTCTCCAAAAGAGAGATAAAAGAAAATGAAACCATACATTTTACTAAGAAAACTAGGACTCAGAAGTACCCCCAAGTGCTGCTTTGGTGACATAAGTACAATCAAAATCCCCCCATAGGAGATAAAGGATGAGACAATGAATCCCCCTAGAAGGTTGAAGCTCCTCTGATAGAAGTGAATTCTTAAAGAAGGATTCTAAAGATGATCCAACAATGTAAAACATTTTTCCTCTCCTTAGGAAGAAGCACATCCAATGGTGTTGGAAGAATAAAATCTCTTAGAAGAAATGGTCTCATGATGAATGCAATAGAAGGATGATCAAGGCTCTACATTTTAGAATCAAATGAAGATAATCCAAACAATTGTGGAGATGCATGGAGAACAACCTCCCATGGAAATGTTGATGTGATTAATCGTGGGACATATCTATCATGGAAGAGGAAGTCAATGCCCTCATTATTTTCCCCAATATGAGAAAAGTGCGACTCAATGAATAATTCGACGATGTCTAGCAAGTAGTCATCCTAGAAAATTGAGATTGAAAGACTAGAAACATCTTGCTGAAAAGAACTAAACTTTGAAGATGTAGGAGGTTTAGGAGGAAGAATCTCAACACAAGTCTCATGAACCAAACTAGATAATGGAAGTACACATAGGTTCAAGTGACCAAACCTCTCCTTAGATATTTTATCCACTCTATATGCATTAGAGTGAGGAGCAGTCAATGATAGTGCTTGCTCATCTAGAGAAAAATGTGAGAATGCATACAATTGAGAGGCATGATCTACTATCCAAACGACAAGAATATCTCTTATAAGAATTGAATAAGGTGTGAACTCTATGATCTTACCTACCCCACTATGTGTAATCTGATAGATGGAAAGGAGAATAGAATTCAACGCAGGGACATAAAATACATCATGAAATGTGCCATCATAAACATCTGTGGATCCTTTCCATGTAGCACTCATATAGGTGTTGTTCCCCATCAAAATATGTGGCACTGTGCAAGGCTCATATGAAGAGAACATACCCAAAGATTCAGCCATGCGATGTGAGGCTCTTGAATCAACACACCATCTTCTAGACTAAATATGGTGGATGGAAAGAGGGCATGGCCTTTCATCTTGTCTTCTACACATGTTATTCTAGTTGACCTTGATTGTGAAGGTGATTTGGTGGAAGAAGAGGATTAAAGCAACTAAATTTGATTCTTCTAAAGAAGATTCTTCAAATCATCAATCTTCTTTGCATAACATTGATGCTCATCATGTCCTGACTCCTGCCTTTGTGTAATATGCACATTCAGGTCAATCCTTCTTGAATTAATCCCTCTTAGAAGAGGTAGAAGAAGCAAAGAGATCATCTGATTGTGATTCCTTGGTTTTCTCACTGTAGTTGGAGTCCTTTTTATTTTCTTTTTTCTTTCCTTTACCATTAGAAGCCTTTTGATCTCTAGTGTCTGGAGATGCAATAAGAGCCTTTGATGTTTAATATTTTAGTTATCCCATCAGTACCAAATTTTCCTGCTCTCGAGTGAGTGATTTAGCAAAATCATTAAGTGAAGAAATTGTGAATCTGGTACCAAGTGCATCTTTTGTGGCATAGAAGGTAGTAACAAAAATTGAATAAAAAAGACCAAGTTCGACAAGGATAAAAAGAACCAACTAAGTGTCATTCTTCTCAATGCCACACTATTTCAATTATAATCTAAGGGACTTTAGTTTGGTGAATAATTCTTGAATGCTATCAAAATCTCAAGGATCCAAACTAATAAGCCCATTCTCTAATTGAAATCCTCTCATAGTATCTTGATTCCCAAACAAGGACTCTAACTGAGTCCAGATCTGATTGGGTGTGATGCAAGATTCAACATGAAAGAGAAGATAAAGAGACACAAAAATGCATAATGTACCAAAGGCTTCATCACTTCTATTAAACCACTTTCTCTTCTTAGCATCACCTATAGGTTCAATTTTTATACCCATGGTAACTCTGTGTAGCTCTTGTTTCTTTAGATTTATCTCAATTTATGATTTCCAACTAGAATAGTTGTATGGAGTAAGAAGAGAAATCCAAGTTGGATTCATGATGAAATATTACCATAAGGAATCGATGGAGTAGTATAGACCCTCTCAATGCAAAAATATTCCCCTTTGAATCCAAAAAAAATGACCTATTTTGCATGTTTTCTAGGAAAATAACCAAAAAAAGAAGATTATATATTTGATTGAAATAAGAAACAATTGGTTAAATTTCTGGAAAAATAGGTGTGGGATCTGTGTAGAGGGTTGAATCAGCTTTTTGGTGCCACTTGAATCATTGAAATTCATTATTCAAGGAAAAATTTATGCTCTCTAGAGAGAAAAACTGTGATCTAACTTCAAAGGCATATAAAATAAAACAATAGAAAAATATAGAAAAAAATACCTTCACCACTAGATTGGGCTTAGAATCACCTTTCCAATGATATCTTGTTTGCAAAATATGGAGATTGTATGCCTGATTTATGCCTGATTTATTGAAGGCTACTCTTTAGGAAAAAAAGCTTAGATGCAAGAGCAATTTACGAAAGATGTGCAAATAATATTATTGAGAATAATGAATTACATGAGATGATTTGATTTTATAAAGAAATATACAAAACCATAAAGGTAAAACCTAATTAGGACCTAAGTAAACTTAATTTAAAGTGTAATCAAATATTTGTGTTTTCAATTTCTCTTTGATTTCTACATGTTTTACATGTTCTCCTTTTACAATCATGGGGTATTGCAATAAATGGACTTTAATAAAGTTTTATCAGAGGGGCTTCTTTCATAATAATTTGATTAGAGTGTAGTCACACGACATGCACTTTAATCCCATCTTCATATTGATGAAAACTCGCATGAGTTGTATTTGGATTCTGTAATTTCTTTTGGGCACAATCTTGATCATAACTTGAGATATTTTGGTTTTCATCAGTTCATGTCTTAGTTTGAGACCCTATGGTTAATTTTCCTGAATCACATTAGATTCTCATTGGATGACATCTCAGTTTGAGGGCCATTCATTATGGCTAATATTCTAGAATCTTCATGGTACTTGCTCTTATGAATCAGTTTTAGTCACAATTCAGCATCAACATTGAGATACACATAGCTTCTAGATTCTTTCATCACATCTTTCCCTCTTATGGGGTAAATTTCTTATGTATTTATACATTCACAATAATGTCACAATAGCATAGCAATATCAATGTAATCACAAAACAATTTTATAGCAACAAAATTCTAGTTCCGTTTTCATAGAAAAGGATTTCAAATATGAATATATTAGGTATAATTCATTTTCCCAAGGCAATAATATTATAAGTACAAGTTAAAGTTAACAACAATTTATAACTAATTACAAGAAAGAGTGTCATTGATAAAAATAATGTTTTCCTAAAAAATACTCATAATTTCTAGTATCATCCCAAATAATTACTATTTGATTATAACAAAAATTTGCACTCTTTCAAGGATAGAAGTTGATGCCTTAGAATTCATATCCACACATATAGACAAAATTACATAAACAAGTACAAGAACATGGACAACTCGTATAGTTTTCAAAAATTTACATGTATACAAAAATCACAAATGTAATTATACTAAGATAAATGCAATTGTAGAAAATTTCAACCCTAAAAAATATAAGTCACATTGGTTTTACATTAAGAAAAACCAAATTATTTTTATATGTTCTTACCCTTGCTCTCCATAATATTTCTCTTTTTTTGTAATTTTGAGTTAACAATTGACAATAATCTAATACAATCCTATTCAAATGAAAAGTTGTTAAATGTTCAATGACTTGTTTGGTAATTGTGTAAATGATTTTTTTCCATATGCATTTATATCATAAATAGAATAGATTACAAGGTATGGATAAAAAACTGGATAGTATAGTATAATTAAGTCTATCAAATCAATTTGATTGAATCATTATCCTGAACATTCATAAACTAGGTCCATGCATCCATTTTGATATCAAGTTTTGTATCCATGAAATTTCACTTTGCAAAATTAAGACCCCATCAAAACCAATAGATCTAGTTATTCAAAAAAATAGTAGTGCTCATTTTTGACATGAAATATCTTACTCTACAAATTTTTCTAATTCCATGTGCTCCATTATCAATATGTACATCATTTTGTGTACCCCAAAACAAACCAATAATTTTTTTATCAATATACATTTTGTGTGATATTCTAGAATGTAATTGAATTTGAATTAAAATATACATATAGTTCATTACCTATTTAATTTGGCTTCAATAGTATAGACCATTTTTTCTTATTTTCTTACTAGATGTTGTGTCACTATCTATGGAGCCAACTGAGGTTTGTGTTACTAGATATAGTTTCCTTTGCAAAAGAATAATGAGATGCCGAAACATAGAATGTTTAAAGGGAACACAAATTGTCATTAAATAGTTCATATATAGGGAACTCATATATATGTCATTTACTCTACAATAATCATAAATCTATGTATTATTCGATAAAAAAGATTTATTAGGTTTGAAATTTTGATGATTTTAAGTGTACATCTAACCACAACATTCAACTTGGGTTTTCTCTAGTTTTTTATAGAATGAGAAGTAATATGTAATTTCTCTCATCAATGGAGGTTGAGTATCAAGAGTTTCTAAGTTATCTATTAAGAGTATTTTTCCTTAAAATATCTCCATTGATCTTTGTATTCCTCTTTAAAATTTATTAGTCATCTACTATAACAACCAATGAGCCATCTACATCCCACAGACTCTTTCCCATCATCATTAAACCAAACATAGTTATGTTCACATTCACCTTCGATAGAATTTGATGTAAGAGCAGGCCATTTATCTATGCTATTCTCCCATAGTAATATAGGTCATCAATATTTTCACCAAACCATTCTTTGATAACAAGTAT
This sequence comes from Sequoiadendron giganteum, assembly GCA_007115665.2. NCBI lineage: Eukaryota > Viridiplantae > Streptophyta > Pinopsida > Cupressales > Cupressaceae > Sequoiadendron > Sequoiadendron giganteum. The sequence continues at coordinate 282,743,473 of CM021104.1, forward strand.
CTCCATCTATGAGATCTCTTGAGAGTGTGGGACATTTATCCTTCAATGGGGGTTATTTAGCTCTTCTTGATTCATCCTCTCATGGGGGCTCTTTTTTCCATTGTGTTTTATCCTTATCTTCTTCCTAGGGGAATTTTTTATTACATAGGTACCTCATTAGGCCTTATAATTGAGACCCATATTTTGCATCTTTTAATTTTATTCCTAGGTTACACATAAAGGGAAGTGTTAGTGTGAATAAGAAATATTTTTAACTAGTGAATTTCCTAGCTAATTCCCCACTTAGGTCATTCTCACACTTAGTTAAATTTACTTATGATTTTTTTCACTTTATCTCACATTGGTTGTATTTGTGTTCTCCAGTGTGGTATATCATATATCTACTCAACTATTATTTTTATTTTAATCACTCATGCTTGTATACTTTATGATTTTGTTGAATAAAATCTATTTCTTCTATATATATATATATTTATTAATAATGTGTATTCACTCATTTATATTCTTGGGTGCCTTCATTATTGAAACTTACATAATCTCATATTAAATAAAATTCATGTGGAATTTCACACAAACATGTGTTAAGTCGGCTCATAATGGCCCATAGAAAATGATAAAAAAATTGAAATTTGAATTTCAACATTTAATTTTTATATTCATACTTGATTAACCTCATACCATACAAAAATAAACCTCAAAGATAAAAAAATAATTTTATCATTTATGAAATAAATATATGAAATTTAGAACAAATCAAGATACGTAAATGATAGAAAAAAATGATGAAAATAAGAAAATAAATACAAATAATTAATATAAATTATGAAAATCAGTTTGTAGTGTATAAAAATGTATCCCTTTACATTTTTAAACTTGTTTGGGCCCTCCCTATTAAAAATGGGCTTCTTTATGCCTTATTTGGACCTTTTTTGCATCAACAAGCCTTATTTACTGCATTTTTCTGAGGATAATCCCAACACTTAACTAATGACTAATCATAATTCATGATTTTGGGTTGTGTGTTCTAGATCTACTAATCTAGGACTCATACACCACCTTGGGCATATGGGTCTCACCTAGGTCTTGGGGCCTGATCCTGAATTTGACTTAAAACTTAACATTTCTTGAAATTTGTGTCCGAAGCTTAGGCTTTTGGGACTCATAGGCCCCAATTGTCATATGAGTCTTGCTTTATCTTGGACCTATTTTGAATTCAATTCGTGGAGGGATTTTATTCTCCTAGATCTGAAGTCAGCTTGTAGTGTTGTAGTTTCAAAAAATTTGGCATTAACAAGTATAAATAAAAGGTTATTTCACATATTTTCCCCTAACAAGATCTAGTCTTTCAAGTATTCAAGCATTAAAGAATTTTTTTTATCAAGAGCATTCAAGAGTTGATTATCAAGAATTTTGGAGCTACATTCAAGAATCAAGCATCATGTCAAGGTCATCATTCATCATCTGTGTTCTTTGAGATACTATTTTTTATGTAAGTTTTTATTATTCAAGAAAGAATTTCAAGTCAAGATCCATAGCATTAAATCAAGAGTCAAGATCTAAATTCATGCTATCCATTTCATATAAGTTTGAACATTTATATCAAGGGTTTGGTGAGTTGCAACATTGCATATGGTTCGTTCATCATTCCTTCATTCTATTTCATTTCATTTCAAGGTTTGATTACCAAAATGGGTTTGACCATGGAAAAACCCTATCCACTAACAAATCAACATTTTTTTCTCTCTACATTTGTGATTGCAAATCTAGGTTTTTTGAGACTTGAAGATCGTATGAAGACAAAGTTGCAAGATTGAAGAAATTTTTCAATGTTGTCATGAAAAGTCACCTACAAGGAAAAATTTAGGCTTTTAGACATAGAGATAAAAAGAGAGAGAAGCTAAATAATATCACTAGAGGATTACAAAGGTTTGAGACTACATGTAGAAAATTTTCACTCTATGTTGTGGGAGATAGAACCACTAATTTCCTCCAGGTTTCATTCAAGTAAACCTTACAGATCGTAATCTAGGGATGGAAATGAGGGAAAGAGATCTAAAATATGGTGTCCTATGGGTGTGATTAAAGACTAAAATGGGGTTCATCACCAAGGAAGGGCTTGGAAAGGAAGAAATGCAATGATATGTAAACCCAATTATGCAACCCAAGATATGAAACTAAAAATTAGAAGAATAAATTGAGAAAGGATAGAGGGGCACCTGGAAAACTAAAGAGGCTTAAGACAAGGTCTACACTCTCAAAAATATAAATTCTAATGTAGAATAAGACTTACACACCAGTAGGGGTGATTTAGTCCGAATATAGGGTTTCAGGATGGAACCAAAATATAAAATTACTAAACCAGGATCTATAGAAAATACTTGAAATCTGGTATATTTGGACTCATACGCTACAAGTGGTGATTTAGTCCCAATATTTGGGTTGATATAAATCTCTAATATCCTCCAGTTTTCTCCTATAGCTTCTCTCATGTAAAATATTTGAGTTTGAAATGTTGAATTGCAACTTGTAGATGACTTTTCATGATATTTCAATGTAGATGACAACTTTGCAACTTGAAAATGTTTCTCCAATATTTCTCTTCAATGGAAATTCAACCTAGATCTAGAAATCACCCATAAAAGAGAGTGAAAAACATTGTTTTTTAGTGGATAGGGTTTTCCTTGGTCAAACCTTGTTTTGGTAATTAAACCTTGAAATGAAATCAAATAGAAAGAAGGAATGATGAATGAAAAATATGATATGTTGCAAATCACGAAACCTTTGAAATAATGGCTTCAATCTTGTACTTCTAATGGCTAGCATGAATGTAGATCTTGATTGTATGTTATGGATCCTGACTTGAGTGCTTGCATGAATCATAAGAGGTACATCACAAATGTTAGCTCAAAAATAAATATACTGCATGATGCTTGATTCTTGAATAATATTCTAAAATGATTGATAATCACTCTTTAATGCTCTTCTAGACTCTAGATTTCTCTCACTTGAATGATCATGAGATCACTTAAATTTCTAAGAGAAAATATGTGAAATAACCTTGTATTTACACTTGTTGATGTCAAATTTCCCAAAACTACAACACTTCAAGTTGACATTAGATCTAGGTGGATAAAATACTATCAAGAATTGAATTCAAAATTAGGTCCAAGATAAGTGGCACTCATATGCCATGTTGGTTATTTTTTAAGAATCAAACTTATCTCCAGAAATACCTATGGATTTTACCATTTCCAATAATGTGTACTCTAAAGGGATTGGCCAACTAACGAGTGGAAGCTGCAAAACTTCTACTCCTACACTTTGGGATCTATAAAAATTAAGAGGGTTATTCCACAATATATGCTCATGAACTTTATACAATTATAATCAAATGCATTGTCAATAACAAATACTTCTTGTAAAGTTGCTCAAGATCCTAATACATTAAATAAGTTGGAAGCTTATTTATCAATTTTTTATACTTAGAGCATGAGAAGGTGGGGCATCAATAAAAATAACTCACAATGGTATCAATATAAAATTTTGTAAATTAAAAGTGATTAGCTAACGAATCAACATAGAAACTGAACCATGAGTACTTTGCATGAACCAATTCCTTTATCCTAAACACAGGGTCACAATCAACCTATATAACTAAATAACAATTATTTAGCAACATATAGTCTCAAGAGATACAACTTTACAAAATTCCCCCATTACATTCATGACTAATACTACTTATCAATATCCTAGCACCTAATTTTAATGAGTTAGTAATCTCATCCAAGCATTTACATTAATTCATTGAATCAATAAGTAGGAATAAAACAAAACATCCATTGGTGAACAATTGAGACAAATAAAAGATAACCTAGATTAATTTCATTCATCTCATAAACAAAGTACAAGGAGAGACAATAGCCATGAAATTGGTATTTCTCTGTATATATTTTTCTATATTGTTATCCACATCACATACATAACAATGAACTCTAAAAATTAAGACCAAAAACTATAAAACATGCTTAGTATTCTTCTTACAATTCACAGTGTCAATTGCATAAAACAACGAACCCCTACTTTCTGGCCTTGAATTCCTTCTTATAGAAATGAAGGAGAAAAACAAGCGTCGAGCCAAAAATTACACTTGTCAAAACCCTATTGGACCACTATATCAAAGATTCTCCCATTAAATTACAATGCACTCCCAAGAGGTGGGAGACATGTGAAAAAATTAATCTAGTCTTCATTCATTGTTGGAGATCAGGTACAATTCTCAAAATAGGTACAATTGAATAGTTACCTCAAAACTTGTGCCCATGCACACAAAGTGAAAAGAAGAAAAACCATGAAGAAAACAGAAAAAGACAAATGGAAAAACCACTCATGCAGCCTTGTCATCAATTCAAATTTGAATAAGATGCACTATATTTCCCCATACTTTAACAAAAGCCTAATCTATACTAAATCAAGGCTATTTAGTGCATTTCCATCTATCCATTATTCATCATGGTTGAAGACTTGAAATTTTCAAATCACTAGCCTACCAGCCTTACTACCAGACCTCCCACTCCTTCAAGTACTTGCCTTTCCATGCTAGGAATTCTTATTTAGTAGGCTAGTCAAAATTCATTAGTTCACCAGCCCTCTATATATAAGGTGCATACTTGGTAACAATCTTGTTAACTTCCTTATCAGATTATAGCAGGACAGTGTCAACATGGACTAACATATCCATATTTACTATTAATATCTCCATATCATACTTCTGAAAAACTTTCATAGCTTGATTTGAAATAACATTATTTACTTCATTCTCCACTCTTGTAGAGTCTTAATGCCACCACCATCCCTTAAAATGGATGGAAGAAGGCCACGATGATATTCATGGAAGGATTTTACCAATTACCTTATCTTGTTCTCCAATGTTTCAAAATTTCCTCTATATCCCTCAATCTTATTCACAAGAAAAGTTGTAGGCTTAAACCTTTTAGGTGGATTGTGATCCCGCTTAACCCCAATTCCTATCAATATAAATTCATGCTTCCTAGGGATTCATACTTGCATGAGTGGAATGGCTCTTTCTTTGTCAATATCAAGCATTCTGATGACATCAACCATGAATGAATAACTATAGTGAATACTATTCAATTTGTTATTCACTCTTATATTTAGATGTTCTAGTATTGCAATGGAAATCCTCATATTTCTCTTAAAAGAATCTTCATCATGATTTTTTACATTTTTCCTTGTACTTATTTAATTTTCTAAGTAATTCTTCCCTATTGATATCCCCTTCCGCTTGTGGCCCTTCTGACATATTGATTTCTACTATTGAAATGGGTGCACTTCCCATATTATATGGCACAATTTCCCATGAAGAAATTACATCAGTATTAGACTTGGGGGATACGCCCTCTTGTGCATTAGTGGGAGAGTCAACATCATTTTGTTTGGGCCTTCTAGGTTGTAATCTTTGCAGCACATCTTCAAATAATGCTACCTCTGTATGTAATTTCATATTATTGCTCTCAATATCTCCATATTTAACCAAAAAATTATTCAATTTTTTTTTTAGTTTATCCTTTTCAATAGTCAGACTCCATAGTTTCCCTAGTGAACTATACAACATGAGCTGCCATATTTGCAGCTTCTAAGTCTGATGATTCTAATAATATTTTTATTAATAGGAATCCATTCTAGTTAGGTGCGGGCTCAACAATGTCTTGTTTTCTTGTGCTTGGGGATAAACACCATATAGCCAAGGCTTCCCATTCCTCACTAAAATTTGACCCCTGTAATGCAAGTGCAACTTCTTCTTTTGTATCATAGAGAGGTCTGTCACATTTATTGATTGTGTTGAAAGATATAGCTAAAGCTAGATCCCATTATGGAAGCAACAAGATTCCACTAGTTCTCACCAATTCTTGACCCTCCTATGCAGTCATGTTTTGGAATTTGGCTCTCATCTCATTTAAGACCTTTTTTTGAATGATAGCATCAAACAGTTTTGGATGAAGGCTCCTTTTTGTAGCCAAACTTTTTACATACTCATCTCTTTTAGCCCTATATGCAAACTCCATAAAATCTAGAGTCTTTACAAATGAGTCATCATCCAAGAATTTGGTACATGCCTCAATCCACATATCATCACTTCCATTGATCCCTCTAAGATCAAAATCACTCAATCCTTTTCCCAATTGGTTTGTTTCCCTTACTAAATATGTAGTAGGCACTCCTTCTTTTATTTCTTATTCTGATACCCAAATATCATCATCGAAGCCTTCATCATCATAATCCACTAAACTAGTGGCCTCAAACTTTTGTCTTTTCAATAGTGGCTTCCCAAGTGGTATTTCACTAGGTCGTAGAGAATCAACATCCACAATTTCAGGATCTACCATCCTTGGTGGAGATGGGGGTGGAACTTGTGGCATAGGAGAAGGAGGTTTGTCTTCCTCTTGCTGATTGGGAACATAGGCTTCATCAGATTTCTTTGCCTTACTCTTTCTCCTTATAAAATAATTATTTTTCGGTTCCTCAAGGGCTTGTGATGTAGAATCTTCTCCTATAGCAAGGATTCCTCCCCCACTCTATTCTTCTGCAATTAGAGCCTTCCCTTTATCTTTACTAACTACCCTTTAGTTTCAAGGTGTCCTACTATTGAATCAAAATTCTTTGTTACATGCTCCACCTTTGGTATTATATCCTCAGCCTCTAGGAGGACCTTGAAAATAGGCTCTTCTTGCTTTATTTTCCTTTGTATCTTATTGAATGTAAACCACCTTTCTAACCTCTTTTCCCATTCCAAAGTGTCTGATATATTTCTTATTATATCTTCTAGATACTGGAAAATGTGGACATACTTGTAGCTCTTGTTTCTCTCATTCAACCAAGCCATAAAACCTTCAGGATCATATCTAAACCTCTCAATTGTCCTTTGCATGTGGTATGTTTTGAGTACTTCAAGGATGTTATTCCAACCTCATTTGGTCATTAAAAAGTAAGAGAAACATGTGCCTAAAGGAAAGGAAGTTCCCTTTCCCTGATTCAACAAATGATCATTCTCTACATTTCCTAGTTGCCACATGACCTCAAGGAAACCAATTATTTTTGGCACAAACCTTAGCAACAAGTGACGGGTTACGTTGGAACCATATGGGTATGTGCAGGATCATCATGGAAAAAATAGGCCCTTAAGTGGCGATAAAATTTTAAAAAATCAGAGTTAGGCAACTTGACGTAAAAATTTGAATAAGTTATCTATATTATTTCAAAAATATGTAAGAATAGAATCTGTAGCAAATTGAATGTAGTTTCTTAGCTACTAGGTTTATTTTATTTCTTTAAAATCTATTTGGTGAACATTTGAAATTTCAATGTAGTAGTACTTAAATTTCAAGGAAAAAATAAGAAGTAGGTGTTTGTTTGACCACCCTAACCACGATAAGTAGATGACTCATGTCCTAATATGATACATATTTTTTTATATTTTTTTTCCAAGTAAATAATTAATTAGAATTTTTTACTACAAATTTTAAAAAATATAAAAAAATTGTATGTCTAACCACCTTAACTTGGTTAAAACTTCATGATTTTTTTTTAATCCTATAGTATGTGAAGAATAGAATGTGATGCATGTTTTAGATTCAAAAAATGTGATACCATTTGAAAGCTATAGATTTTTTTCAATCAACCTATCAATAAGGACTTTAGTCGTAATTCAAATAGAAAATGAATAATAATTATTTATTAAATTCAAAGTAAAGTATAATTTATATTGGTGGAAAGCTGAGAATCTCCTTTAAAAACCCTTTTCGCTTCATCAATTTTGGATGTAAAAATTTGTCAGCCACATGGGTCATCATATCACTTACGTATCCCCACTTTTTGACCCATCATGATCCTACACATACCCATATACTCTTAAGATAGTGAAATTAGGGAGTGAGATAATCTCCCCAATTATGATCAACTCCTATCTTAGGCCTTCTTTCCTTGGGTCTCGAGAAATCATGTAGAGCAATGGGAATTCTAGGTAACTTCACAATCAAAGCTCTCTTTCATTCAAAATCAAACAAATTATGGAATGCGACATAATCATATGTACTATCATCTTTGTCCAAGACTATGGTCCAACATTGCATGTGAAGATCTAAGTCATCCATTTTTCTTTCCAAGTCAATATTTTTTCCAAAGTAAATTGCACCTTTGTAAAAAAACATATGCATTAGCAGTGAGTGACAGTTTCATCTTACCCCAGATTCACCTTTCTTTAATCTCACTAGTCCATCATGCATTCTTTTAGAAATAAATATTGCATAATCATATACTACACAATATTGGGGATGTTGGATATGGGAGGCCATATACATCCATGTCATTGGAATTCCAAAGACAGGATCATAACCAGTTATTTGGAAAATGGAATAGAAGGTCATTTTGAAATAAGGAACAAAATAGTTAACACGGAAAGGCTCCTTATCATGTGATCCTATCACAATCTTCTATCCTACAATTTCTGCTAGAAATATTGGTAAGATATGGACTCTAAATGAAATCTTAGTTTTTTCATATTCCCACCTAAGAGAATATTAATTTATCTTATCCATTTCATCATTCCATTCAGTAATCTTGAAAACATCACCCAATTCCTCCTTAGTTATCTTAACCATTTCTTTCCCATCATATGTTATGATAGTCCACATGACTGGTTCATAATTAGTAGCTATTTCCTTCAATAGGTCAATAACCATATAGACATTTGGCACAATTAACTTTCCCAAATCACAGTTCCAAGGGTTTCCTACCAGGACACCCATATTTTTGTTCTTGAACCAACCATAAAACAATTCCCATCCAGTATAAGGTAATATAGCATCCCTGATAGAACCTCTTTTGTCGAACAAATCTTATACTATTTGAGGACCTCTAGGAATCGATTGGACTTTAGGTTTGTCACTAGTGAAGGGTGGTAATTGATCCATAAGGTATTTATTCTGAGGTCTTTTGGGAGTGGAAGCCACCCTTTTAGAAGAAGATACTTTTACTTTAGGAGCCATAATGTAGGAAGTATACAAGGCATTTTTTTTTTATTTAACTAAACAAGGCCTATAGTTGTTATGAGGGTTTGGCACAAATTATACAAATGCAAAATTAATAAATTCCCTTTAATATGAACGTCAAACCTAAAAATCCGCACCAAGAAAAACCCTAATAGACCCAAGCCTGAGAAATCACAACTTATCAATAATGCTAGAAGAAAAGCAATAATTGACTTATTATTTTCTTGTAGGTTGACAACCTTAGTTCCAATGTGAGAAAATGTTGAGCAACCACAACATGAGCTCCTTGAGTGTATTGAGTATATTCATAATGCTAAATTATGCCTTTAAGATAAACATTAATAATCATGCAATTCCTTACTTTGGTAGGTCAATGTCCTTTCAATTATTAAGGCTCACTCACACAAACTAGAATGACTTGCTTGCCTTCAATTAAGTTTCGAATTCCAACCATTGATTATTTTGGAGAGTTGATTGATCCATGATCCAGATTTGATCAGGTTATTATGGAAGATCTGACTGTGCACAACCACAACACTTACCAAATGATAAGAGGCCACATGGAAACACTATTTTGTAATATGTAGGCCCCAACACCTCTTTTTATTTATAGTCATGATCCATGTGTCGTCTTTCCCATACCCCTGTGAGACATAAATCTTGTGAAAATTTCATCAATGGGAAGACGAGAAGCGGCTGAGATTAGATATCACGACCTCATGATACACACTCCTTAGCTAGCAACAAGTTTATCCTTCATAAAACATCCATGGTTCAGATTAAAAGATCTTGTAAGAACATGTAATATATGCATATTAGTAACCCACATTTTACTTCCCATGTCCTCTATTGAGATTTCAATTAAATATTTGCCCACATATCTATGCCTCCACGTCCTTAGGATTACTCCATGTGACAAATGCCTGCTCCCCCATTGGGAAACTGGCAAGAAGGATGGGGCCCACATAGGATGGCAAGGATCAATCCAGATTAATCCATGTCACTCGCAATTGACCATCAACTTAGTTGAAATTCAACAATACTAATCCTCAGGCCCATCATCAATGAAGACAAGTGGCAATTGCTTGCTAGCCCATGTGGTTATTTTAATAAGCAAGAAAATAAAATGGGCATGCGAGGAATGATCTAGATGCAACCACCTCATTTATCTCCCTTTGTTGATACTCTCTAATGAAAAATTGCATGCTTTATCAATAATGTCTAGCCCACCAATCATCAGGGACACATGTCCTTCACCCGTGAGCCCAAATGAATAAAAGAATGAGAGACAAAATGGAACAGGCAAGTGGGCAATGAATCAAATCTTCTACATTGATCAAACAACATTTAGAGGTTCTTATATCTACACATGTAAAAAAATATTAACCTTGAAAGGGACCCAATTAGGTCGACGAATCCATACCTACAACATAAAGGACTTAAGATTTTTTCAATGGGAAATATTTAGCTTGACTTAGGAAAAATCCTAGAAAAATGATCCAATAGGATCAACCAGTAAAACAAGACCAGAGGGTCAGTGACTCAATGGGTTTTGATGTTGAGAGTCATGACTTAAAGGATTAATGACCGACACAAGGAGTCAACCAAGAAATAGAATAGAGGCGAAGATATAGAATCGAAGGGTTTTTCAAATAAGATCAATGTAAAACTAAAAACCCCTTATACAGTAGCAGGAGACAAAACCCACAGTTCCCTAAACTCATCAAGAATTTGGAGATGGAACAAAAAAAATTTAGGGGTTCCATCATGCCAATTGGGGTGTATGAGTTTCAGTAGGCTAAGCTTGGGACAATTTTTTTATGAAGGGTGCAGTTTTATGCCAAATTCAGGTTTAGGCCCTGAAACTTAGGTGGGAGCCATAAACCCAAGGTGGTGAATGAGTCCCAAATCACTAAATCTGGGGCATACAAACCAAAAAAAAAAAATTATGATTGGTCTTAAGATATTTTTTGGGATTATCCTTGGAAAGATGCACTAATTAAGGCTTGTGGATGCAAAATATGACTAAATAAGGCATAAAGAAGTCCAATTTTAGCAGGGAGGGCCCAAAAAAGTGTGAAAAAAGTAGAGAGATACTTTTTCTACACTACAGAGACAAACCCTAATACTAGTACTAAATCTCCACCTTGGGCGTATGAGTCCCAATATACCACTTTTCCACAATTTTCTTTAGATCTTGGTTTACTAGTTGTAGATTCTAGATTCAACCAAAAACCCTAAACTGGAACTAAATCACCTAGTCTAGTGTATGAGTCCTATTTCACATCAAAATTCATAATTTTTAGATTTCAGACCTTGTTTTGGGCATCTCTATATTTCTAGGTACTTTTTTTTTTAGTATCACTTTGTTATTCTGACTTCACATTCATTTTCTAGGTCATATAGCTATAATTTCATACTGCATTCATTTCCTTCTTTCTAATAATTTTATTAGTGGTCAAACCCCTTTTTATCACACCTAAGGATACCTTGTAGCAATCGCTTTCTCTCAATTGAATCATTAGTTTGTTGCTTTTAGGGTTTCCTTTAATGAACTAAAGTGAAATAAGTACCCCTAGTTCCATCTCCAAAAACGTGGAACCATATTTCCTTCAATTCATTTTGGTGAACCTGATGTCTGAACCCTTTATTTATGACTTAGAGTTCATTAAATTCCTATATTTATCTTACATTAACTTTGCATTAGATCTTGGATTAGTTAATTTGTATTTAGGGCTTCTAAATATTGCATTAGTGAAATGTGCATAAAGAACTTGCATTTTTTCATATTGCATCATTCAATTTCATTGGAAAACTATACTTGCAAATATTCATTTAAGCATACAAGTTAGACACACTAAAATCAACTCATAATTTTTTGAATTTGGTTTAAAAACCCTAATGAGGACTCATTCACCCATTTGGGTGATTTAGTCACTATACAAGTCTTTTTCCAAAAAAATTGAGTATTGTTTGCTCTCTAATTTTTACTATCTAAAATTTTCAAAAACCCTAAGTGGGACTCATATGCCCAACAAGGCGAATGAGTTCTTAGAGGCCTACAAAAACAAACTTTTATAATCTTTCTGGTGATTTTCTATACATCTTAGGCTTGCTGGTAACCTACTATATTATTCTAGAAAGTTTTGAGAATTGTTGTTTCATGTATCTAGGTCAAATCATCCATTTATTATAGTCATTTTTCAAAAAAATCATTCCAAAACTTATTTCAGTAGTGAAAATCTTTAGATATCTAGCACATTTTTTAAATTTTTTTGGAAGTATTGCATAAGTTTACTAGCTTTCTTTTTCATATTAGCATGTTTCCTTTTAACATATGTGTTTTTAATGTGGTTAATAATGGATTTCATAAGTACAACATCCCCTAATATCAGTTCAATTTAGAGTACAACAATGAGGTCATGAAGAAACATGTTAGCCATCCTTTCATTATATTTCCTAGTTATCAAAACATCTTAGAGCAAGAGAATCACATTTGTGAGGATGTTATGATACAAAATGATACAAGAATAGATAATCATGAAAACCATAATTGTTCTTCTCCTGATACCTCTCCTATCGATGATGAAGGTGTCCTGGTGAAAGAAGATATAATCATTGAAAATTATGAAAGTCTAGTTTTTCCCTCTCCTCATCCCCCTTAGGAAGATATATGAAACAAGAAAATGAGATCATTACTTTACCTAGTATCCATTCATCTCCCAACACCTCCCCTACTTCTAAGAGTTCTTTAATGAAAGAGGATATAATCATGGACAATCATGAAAATCACATTTTTGAGGAGGATATGTTGATGTAAAGAGATCCAATGATTAAGAGATATGAAAATCCTACATCTCCTACTTGGGGAGACATAATAGGACACGGGGATGTAATTATAGACAACCATGACAATCAAATTTTTCCTTCTCCTAATATCTCTTCTAGATATGAAGAAGATAGTTTGGTGTTAGAACATACACTTATTAAGAGTCATGAGAATATTATTTCTCCCTCTCCTAATGCTCCTACCATTTGGGAAGATCTATTTGAAAAAAATTCCAATCATTGACAACCATCAAAACCCATATTTTTTCTTTTCTTGATGCCTCCATCATTTGTGATGAAGCTACTTTACAATATCTTACCATGGAAAATGATGAACCTCTTGTTTATGAAACATAAAAAAAATGAGGTGAATGAGAAGAATGTCCCCAATCCACATTTTTCTATATGGGGTGTTTCATTCAAAAGATGAGATCCAAGAATCTTGAAACAACTATCAACCAAGAGAAGAATTGAATCAATATTGAGGGATCTTGCACTCTTTCCTTTATGCAAGGATGGGGTGGTGAGGTAAATTTCAATTTGGGGAGAAATAATTAGGCTAATGATCAAACCCTAATCCTAGATCTAATACATGAAATGCATGAATTGAACACAAAACAAAGAAGGAAAGAATTCTCTGCAGCTAGTGAAATCAAACTTTTTTGTGAAGCTAATAGGGACTCATTTGCCACCAAAGGTGAATAGGTCCTAGTAGACCTTTCCAGGGAGATCTGAACTAAAAATAGAAGCTTGAAATGTCTAGAATATACTTCCTATCAGCCCTCAATATGGACTCATTTTCCCTCAAAGGTGAATGGCTCCTGCTAGGGTTTTTCAGAAATCTCTAAATCTGGGTTGTGACTTCTGGGTCTTCTCTTCACCTTGGCACCTTGAATTTCCTATTTTTGAATCTGGATCTACCTAGAACATGCAAAAAAAAAATTGGTATATTTTTGGTGGATAGGGTTTTTCCTTATTCAAAAACCTTGTTGGTAATTAAAACTTTGGTGATGAATAAAGATCTAAAACATGTAATTGAGTGTGCAAACTCAATATTAAGTGTTTCTAAGACTAAGATCCAAGATATTGAAAAGGAAATTCTACCCAATTGTGTTAGGATAAAACCCTTGAATGTAATATAAACAATGTAAATGCCACACTAAAGAAGATGTCTAATCCCTCTAATGAATCACAAATCTGAAAATACCTCTTGTAGGCTACAAATAGGATGAATATAAAAGATGGAATTAGTTAGGAAACAATTTATCAGGCATGGTAGTATGACTTGTGCATTTCCCAACACCTAGAATCTTTCATGATTCTCCATAGGCATATATCATCAATTTTTGATAATTCTTGATCTTGAAGATCTTGAAAGGCTACTCCAAAATCACTTTTGCTTCAATTCTCTGTCTCATTAAATTTTTTTGTCTCTTTCTTGCTTGTAATCTTGCTCTAGTTTTCTCTCTTAGAACTCCTAAGTGAAATTATGCCAAATAACCTTGTATTATACTAAATTAGATATTTAAGCCTAAAATTCAAAGAATTTAGGCCGACCTTTGATCTAGAAATGAAATTAATTAAAATCCCACCATAATGAAATTCAAAAAGAGGTTCCTTGTTCAGGGAAGACCCAATCACCACCTTGGGTGAAAGGATCCTTGCACACTTTCCAGGACCAAGCTTCGGGGGAGGAGGGGTGGGGAAAGGGAATCAAAAACCTAGTTGAAATATGCAAAGAAAGTGGGCTCCTATTAAGGGAGGACCCATTCACCCTTAGTGGCAAATGGGTCCTAGAACACTTTCCAAGACCTAAAATTTTCCACATTCAAGGTTACATCATTTAATTGTTAGTTGTTGGGATAGATCTTTGGGAGGTGCAATTTAGGAGGCTTGAATTTAAATTAGAAGGAGAAATTAATTCTAATAAACCACAATTAATTACTAACACCATATATAGATGTGAAATGATGTGTAGACACTTTACAACACCATAAATAAGGCCTGGTTTAAGTGCAAAATGGGTCCATTAGGCTTGATTAAATGAATAGATCTTAGAAAAGTGTGAAAATGTGTTACAACACTTTTGTAGAAGGTGAAATTTAAATAAATTTGTATTAAATAAGGACCCTAGAGAGGTGTGAATGTGTAAAAAGCCTTACAACACCACTCTAAAGCAACATTAATTTAATTATGTATAGATTATTTCAAATAAAATGTGAAAATGATTACTTTTTTCAACACTAAATTTATCCCCCACTTTAGCTACTATATGATACTACATGAATATGAAAGATAAAGGAAATAACGGCTAAGAAAAAGGATACTCATATGGATTGATTAGGGAAAATGAAGCCCCCACTATAGCTATCTGCAAGACCATGAAGTTAGGAACCACATCCTACAACACATATTTGTCAGTCGTTCAAAAATACTCTTATCCAACTTTTACAAAGAATTGAATTTGAGTATAGATGTATGCCCCCTAATTTTGCTTGACTTATAGAGGTGGAATCAGGGTGAGCACAAAACCACATTGAATTACACAAGTTGTATCATAGGGTATTTCCAAGTACCATACCACGTAATGATAGACTATTGATGAGAACATGAATGGAATTACGAATCCAACATGAAAAAAGATGTCAAAAATGAAGTCCTCTAGCCCCCAATATGTTGATTTTAATGAGCTTTCACTTTTAAATGAATAAGATTTATCTACTAGGTTTTTACTATATACCTTTTGAAATTGACTCTTTTTACTATTCATTTGACATTTACCTTGTTGCAAATTTACCTTGGTGTAGAGTGAGTGAAGATGCCAAGCTATAGGGTTTACAAGCCTCCAAGATTAGACCTGGTTCATGACGATGTAGTGCGAGGCATCCTTTGACATAAAATGAGTGAATTTTTCTTGACATTTATGTCATTTTTGTTCTCATACTATACTTTTTCATGTAATTTGAGTGATTTTATGACATTAGAACAGATTGTAACAAAGCATACCACTTTGGTGCATAGTGTTCTAGAATAGTTATAGTGTCCCAAGATTTCATCCATAAATGGTTTAGGTGTCCATTTTGTCTAAAGAGAATCTTAGAACCACTCTAGTGATGTTTATTTGCTGGTTTAAAACTTATTTTATATAATTTTGTATCTCTTAGGTTCCCCCTCGAGCCAAAAATCATCTTGGTGGGAGAAATTTTTTCTTCCTTCGAGAGTTAGTGACTTGGCTATTAGAGGAGGAGATTTACTTATTATAGGAGGTTTTTCTATTTTTGGTGTACCTCATGCCACCTATGAGGTACCATCATGGTATGCTACTAGCCTTAGTAGAGGGATAAGATTTGGGTACTTGTAACTTTTGTCTTCCCACATGGGAGATGACCATCACTCTAGAGGATTTTCACCACATCTTATGTATTCCTATTCATGGCAAGCATGTGTAGTTTGTTATGGATAAATAATTTGCATAGATTAGAGATGATATATTCTATTGTGTAGAGTGTCCTATATAGTGCTCGAGCATAAGACCATGTGTGGAGCTTAAATGGATCTGAAACAAGCGGTAACCACTCTTTCCATGGATTATGATCATTACCATAGCACTTAGATTGGTTTTGTATGGTCAAGGGGCACACTTAGATGGTGGCTTAGTGCATACTATTAGAGGGATGGATGAGTAGCAAAATATTTATGCATGGGTTGCAACATTCTTATGTATTTATACTATTATCTCAATCACTTTTCATTTTGAGAGCTTTGGAGCATCGTATATTGTACTCTTCTATAAATATGGTTCTTTGAGCACATTACATGTACCAAAACCACTGGATTTCCTTTTATGATGGCCCCAGGTGAGCCGAGGATTTTTAGCTACCTACTTAGGTGGCCTTGCTAGGAGGGATATCTATTATACTAGAGGATTAATTTTGATTGGCTAGATGAGGATGGTATCTGTTGGAGGCCTTATCAGTGGATATTGTAGTGGGTGGATCACCGACATAAGATGAGAAGACTATAGATGGATTGATTTTTGCTGGATCGACATGGTTGTGTGGTCAGACCATTTTACTATGATCGGGTGATGGGACAGTTTAGACATACCCAGGTGGCTCCACATTCTAGACCATCATTCTGACAATCAGCATGTAGCACCGCCATTCCTAGGGATGATTGTCATCGATCAAGAGATGATGTATACTTTAGTGATTCAGATGATGAGGACCCTAATCTACCTCCAGACTCTGAGGCTGATGACATGGGTACCACTCAGGTGTATGAGGATTGGTGGAATACAACTAGGCCAATGCTTGTGTTCCCTTTACATCACCTTGTGGGCTTTGCCAAACCTCTTACAAGTCATGAAGTGGAAAAATATGATGATCACATAGATGTAGCCACAGATGATGATGTTTCCATACATGATATATTTGAAGATGTAGATGAGGAGGAGGAGGAGGACTATGAGGAGCATGAGAATACTGATGAGGATTATGATGATAACAAACCCATGAGTGAGGACACTTCTAAGATAGAGGAGGATCGAATGACCTGTGATAGTTAGGAGATACCCCTTATTAGATTGGCTAGACCACATGCCATCGTCAGGTCAAAGTTACATATGTGTGAGTGTGGGGATTCTAGTAGCAGTAGACTAGCCACATTATTAGCACAGGGAGGGACCATTGTTGTACAGGCATCCCTAATTGGAAGATCGATGATCTAGGTGATATTTGGATGATTTTTTTTATTGTGCTATGTATATGTCTTTGATGAAATTTATTTATATATGAATATGATGGTTACTAATGTTCTTTATGATTTCTATTTTGTAGTATCTACATGATATTGGTGTGATCTTTATCAATGAGTTGCCACAACATTAGTGCCCCCACTACATCTTGAGGATGATTTCCTTTAGGAGTATGTGCCCCACCCTCAGTAAATTCACATGCAGATCTTTTTAATACTATGGAGAGATTAGTTATAGCCTATGAGAGGGCCACTATTCATGCTAATGAGCTCAATGCATAGCTTACAATGGTTTTGTCTTCTTAGGTTTCTGCCAACAATAAGGTGGAGAGTGACATGTGGGTAGAGATCTCATGATTGTGTATGGAGGTTGCAAGGATATAGGTAGACATGGACCAAATAGATTGAGAGAATTTTGAGGATCTCATGCAAGAGGCTAGGGCATCAAGGATGCTCAATATTATATAGAGAGACTCATTCAAATCATGATCTCACACTACTATCTCATGATAGCCGTGGAGGTCATCAGCCTCAGAGGGGTCCAACAATCATGGACCCTACTAGCATTGTACTCATTGTTGCATAAGTACCCAAAACTTCTGATGACTATCTATATATATGAGCATTTTGTTTATGATTTTGTGTTGAATTAAATGTTAATGTGATTTATCAAATATCCCTTGCAAGAATGTTTAATAAATATCTCCATGTTTTAATGTTTTATGTGATCTAATTAAACCATTCATATTTTATGTTAGATACTAAGTTTTGATTAAGAGATTCTATGCTAACCAAAATAAACTTATGATTTAATTGTATTAAACATAAGGATTTAAATCAACATAACACACTAAGTTTTGAATAGTATGGTAGCTAAAGTAATTAAACAAATTATTTGATTAATTACCATAGAATATAAGATACACACATTCTATTATGTATCAAATAAGAAAGTAATGTTAGATAAAATAGAGCCTATCTACTTCACGTAACAATATTACTCTAACATACCATTCAAACAAGAATTTCTAGATGTAATACTGACACATATGTGCAAAATTTATTGGGTCTTTTAGAGATGTACCATCCATTTCAATTAAAGTGTAAGCTCCAAATCCATAGTTGTATTTAATAATTTAAGGGCCTAACTAGATAGGGCTAAATTTTCCTTTTTCATTCATGAGAGAATTGGTATTTCTCTGGTTTTCATATAACATTAGATCACCTTGATTAAACTCATGGGGAATGACATTATCATTGTAACAACGTTACATTATTTTCGAATAGGATTGCAAGTGTTTGAGAGAATTAATACGTTGTTCATCGAGCATTTCAAGTTGATGCAATCATTTTTATTTGTAGGTTTTGTCATCAATAAGCCCTTTAAGAGAAATTCTTAAGGAAGGAATTTCTAACTCTAAAGGAATTATTGCTTCAACACCATAGACCAGGTTATACAAAGTATTTTCGATGGATGTTCTAATGCTCATATGATAAGCCCATAACATGTAGGTTAATTTTGTATGCCAATCCTTGTTGTGTTTTATTACTATCTTTCATAGGATTTATTCAATAGTCTTATTAGTTACTTTTGCTTGTCCATTTGATTACAGTTAGTAGGGTGTTGAAAAATGATGTTTAATATTGAATGTTTCAAAGAATTTCTTCATGTCATTGTTTTATAATGGAGTTCCATTATTTGAAACTAAGGTGGAAGGGAGACCAAAGCAAGCAATGATGTGTTTGAATATGAGATGATATATTGCATCAGTAGTTGTGGAATGGAGAGGGATATCTTCTACCCACTTTGTGAAGTAATCGGTTACAATAATGATAAACGCATGTCCTACAAAATAAGGTGGTGATATTTTCCCAATAAGGTCCAAATCCCAAAGAAAAAATGGCCAAATAAGAATGTGTGCATGGAGTTCAGAGGTAGGGGTGTGAATCAAATTTTTATGTTCGTGACATTTATGACACTTCTTCACATACTCAAAATAATATTGTTCCATGTGTCTCCAATAATAGCCTATGCAAATTAAATTTTGAACTAGGGATCTTCCTCCAAAATGACCCCCACAATCACTTGCATTCCCTTGTTCAGGTGCTATGGGGATTTTAGATTTCTTAAGGCATTGAAGTAAAATGCCATTAAATGATCTTCTATAGAGAATGTCAACTAAGATTATATATTTGGATGTGAGCTTTCACATACGGGCTCGAGTGTTCTTGGTTGTAGGTTCAAGAAAGGTACCATCTTTTAGGTATTTGAATAAAGGTGTAAGCCATTCACTAGAACCATCAAAGTTAGTTTTTAACAATTATTTACTCTCGTCATCTATCAAAGGTTTTGATATCATTTGGAGTTTAAATGTGAAGTCAACGAGAGGATCATCGGGAGATACAAGAGAAGTAGAACTTACCATTAAATTTGAATGTCTATTATCCTTTCTTAGGATGTATATCATGTAAGATTCAAACTTGTTTAATAATATCATTGTATGATCTATGTATTAGACAAGTTTACTATGATTTTCTTCATACAAACCATTTATTTGTTTAATGATTAAGAGTGAATCCCCAAAAATAGAAATGTGTTTGACATTTAATGGTAACATGGCACGTAGGCCAACTATTAGAGCTTCATATTTTGTAGTGTTATTGGCTTGCCTAAAGAAGGAATTAAGATAACTACTATCCCTTATCCCGTTCTACATTTAGAAATGTCAAAGTATAATTCCCATGTTTCTTTTTCTTTTTGTATAGTTAACACATTTTCATCGAAGAATCAGTCTATGTTGAGTAATTCTAGAGGAGAAGGGGCATCAACTAGTTAGTTGGTTAAGGCTTTTCCTTTAATTTATTTTTATGAAACAAACTTCATGTCAAATTCTATTATTAGCACAACCCATTTGGCTAAGTGTCTTGACAAATCTATTTTGGTAAAGAGATGCTTTAAAGGATCAAAATTTATCATAACATGGATTTCAACATTCAATAAATAATGTCTCATTTTTCTGGTAGTGAACATAAGAGACAAACATTGGTTTTCTACTATTGTGTATCATGTTTCATAGTTGATCAAAGTTCAGCTAATGTAATAAACATGATGTTCCTTACCATTATCATCTTGTTGAGCCAACAATGCTGCTAGAGCATGGGCTGGTGATAAAGGATAAATGGTTTGTGTTGCCTAGTGGGTTGTAAAACAAGTGGAGTAACAAGATAATCTTTCAAAATCAGAAATTCCTATTTACAATCCTTATTCCAATCAAACTCAACATCTTTCTTAAGGATTTGTGTGAATAGTAATGTTCGATCGACCAAGGAAGCTATGAAATGGTTTATAGCCTAAATTTGACCTTGTAATGTATGCAATTGAGATATGTTTCTAGGAGGTGGCATGCTAACTATAGCATCAATTTTATTCGTGTCCACCTTAATTCCTCCGTGGGATACGATAAAACCTAAAAAAAATCCACTATCTACACCAAAGACACACTTCTTCGGGTTTAATCTCATGTTATATATTTGTATTCACTCAAATATTTTATGATGAATGTTTACATGATCTTGTCGAGTTAATAATCTGGCTAGAATTTCATCAACATAATCTAACAATTTTTTTTTATGTAGTCATGAAATATTAATGTCGTTGCTTATTGATATATTACACCTAGATTTTTGAATCCAAAAGGCATGACTACCCAACAAATTTTTTATAAACGGTGGTGAATGTTGTCTTGTGTTGGTCTTAAGGGTTGATAAAGATTTCATTATCTAGAAAATCCATCCATGAATAAAAAAAAATCATGTCCTATAGTTGATTCTGCTATCATATCGATATTAGGAAGGGGAAAGTCATCCTTGAAGGATGCTTTATTTAGTTCTATAAAATCTATACACATCCTAATATGATTTTAAGGTTTCACAACTGCAAAAATATTTGAGATTCACAAGGAATAATGAATAGGTCAGATGAATTCTACTGTCAAGAAGTTTCTCAATTTCAGCTTTGACCAATAGGGCTATCTTAGAATTCATTTTTTGCACTAGTTTAACATCTTCTGTGAGACTATATTATGTGTTACAATCTTAGCATCAATTCATTGCATGTCTAAGTAAGTCCAAGAAAATAGTTTGGGAAATTCATTAAGTAAGGTTGCCTAATCTTCCTATTCATCTTCACCAAGAAATTTCCCTACTTGAATTATTATCTCAGGTATGTGAAAGATCATCATGAAAAAAACTAGCCCTTAAGTGGCGATGAAAATTAAAAAGATCAGAGTTAGGAAAATTGACATAAAATTTTGAATAAGTTATCGATATTATTTTGAAAATATGTAAGAAAAGAATCTGTAGAAAATTGAATGTAGTTTCTAAACAACTAGGTTTATGCTTTTCTTAAATCTATTTGGTGAAAATTTGAATCTTCAATGTAGTAGTACTTAAATTTCAAGGGGAAAAAAGAAGTAGGTGTATGTCTCACAACCCTAGCCACAATAAAATGATAATATTTTTTATAAGATTTTAGATATAAGTAGAGGACTCATGTCTCAATGTGATGCATATTTTTTTGTAATTATTTTCCACGTAAATAATTAATTATGATTTTTTAAATCCAAATTTTTAAAAATATTAAAAATCATATTTCTGGCCACCTTAACTTGGTCAAAACTTCATGAAATTCAATTTATTTTTTTAATCCTATAGTATGTGAAGCATAAAATGTGACACATATTTTAGATTCAAAAAATGTGATACTATTTGAAAGTTATAGATGTTTTTCAATCAACCTATCAATCATGACTTTAGTAGTAATTCAAATAGAAAATGAATAAAAATTATTTATTAAATTCAAAGTAACGCATAATTTATATTGCTGGAAAGCTGAGAATATCCTTTAAAAACCCTTTTCGTTTCATCAATTTTGGGTAAAAAAAAGTCATTAGCCACATGGGCCATCATATCACTTACATATCGGCACTTTTTGGTCCATCATGATCATGTACATAACCTCTACTCATTTTTGATATCCATTGGTACATTGATTGTATCTTCCAAAGGAATTCCTTTTGGTTTTGATTTCTCAGGATCATATTCCTTTTTTTCTTTGATGTTTTCATTGTTTCTATTATCTTCATCAACTTGTTGAGTACTAACCAATGCACATGTGACTGGTTTCCTTGTGGGAGTGAATGATTTATCATAGAATCACATAATTTATTTTAAAGCTTCATCATCCTCAAATTATTCCAAAGATCCATCATAATTCATATCGATCAATTCAGGATGCTTCAAGGTGAGAGTTGATTTTCTAGGGTTACATATGATAGTGTTGATGTTGAGTGAAGGTTGCTTTGTTGCTTATGTTATCTTAGAAGTGAAATATCCAAAACCACTTTTTGTTTCTTGTGTGTTAGGCTCTATAGGTATATGTATTCCTTTATATTTATTCCCACATCCTTTTTTGTTATACCCAAGTTTTTTCACAAGCTCATAACCTCTCCCATAAATTCTTTCCATTTCTTTCAGGTTTGGTGGTTGTTGATGATATATCTCATCAAAATTCATCATGTAGCTTGTGTCTTCATCTAAAGTAGATGAGGTAGATGGTTGTGAGATGTCTTGGGAATTTTGTGTTGAAATTACCATTGGTTTCTTTTTCTTTTCATTATCTTATGTTGTTATCTTGTATTGTACCATGAATGTTGGCATGAAATCCAAGGATCCCCAATCATCTTCCAATAACTTAGTAAGTTCATAAATGTTGGTTTCTTGTTATTTTTATTCTTCTGATACAGTTTGTGATGTATAGGATTCCAATTCTTCCAAATAATTCCATCCATCTCTTTCAACCATCAAGCAAATTTCAAGTTCAGGATCAAATTTTAGTGTGTAAACCTTGTTGTTATATACATAGTTCATGATCCGATGTAGAGTGGAAGTAAAACCATTCATTTTATGAATCCATGGTCTCCCTATAAGAATATTATAAGAAATATCATCGAGCATCACATGGACTAGAGTTTGTAATGTTACATCCCTAATTTTGATAGGTAATGTGATAACTCTTAGTGGTTGTTTTCCTATGTTATCAAATCCTCAAATAGATAAATAATCAGGTTTTATAATTGTGTTTACTCATCCTAAGTATTTTCACTAGGCTCATACAACACACATTTAGGGCTGAACCATTGTCAAAAAGAGTTTTTTTATCACAACTTGACCAATGTGAGCTATTATGTTCAAAGCTTCACACTTCTTCTGAATTTCCAAGGGAGGTAAATCATTTTGGTGAAAGACTATGCCTAAATTCATTTTGTTCATCTTTTGGATTAGTGTTTCGACATCATTTGGATTATTGTTAGAAAGAACCATAACTTGTTGCAAGGACTCTTGGAGGATGCCATGATAACTAGGTGATACTTGAAGTAACTCCCATACAAAAATCTTAGCAGGAGTGTTCTTAAGGTGAACATTCAAGAAGGTTATATTCCTTTCCATTGTTTGTCCAAAAACAAGGAGCAATAGGAAAAATAGGATTAGGTGATGGTAATCAAATAGAAGGTTTTTGTTATTGTCTATTGTTTCTTGTATTGTAGGTATATGCAATGGTGTTATAATTCTTTTGTTGTGAAGTATTACCATCTATGGATGAAGTCTTATCTTTTAGTGGTTGAAGGATGCACATAGGCTTGTTTTGAACTTGTTGTTTATGTTAGGGAGGATAAATTATGATTTGTGGTGTGATGGTATTTATATCTTTGTATTTCGGTTTGTCATGGAAATCCTTAGTGGATGAAGCTTGTGAGATGAAGTCCTCAAGGGATTCATCTAAAATGTCAAATTCATCACTTCTAAAAGGCTTGTAGGGAAATTAAACCCTTAAAATAAAACTTGTGATCGTTTTACTTTCTCTACATGTCTCATAATTTGATGTTTTTGTTGTTTTGACTTTTTTTTCTAATGAATGATAAATGTAATTGAACATGTCTACTAATGAAAAAATGTTGAAAGTGCAGAATTCTAATGCTATCTATAACTAAAAAATGAAAGAAATTATTTTTCCTAATGTTACTAAATCTATCTAAGAAAATAGGAAATTACATACAAGAACAATTTGTTTTAGACTAACACTTTTAATATTTCAAAATAGGGGCATAAATGATTATCAGAGAACCAAAAACAACTCAAAAAATTTTCTATCGAAAGTTGTACATGAACTCATTCGCCACTAAAGGAGAATGGGTCCTAATGTAGGTACTTATAGAGATCAGAAATCCACCTAGATCACCAGAAAATGGCTATAAATCCCACTGATTAGGGTGTCTAGGGACTCATTTTCCACTAAAGGCAAATGGGTCTTTTTTTTAGGGTTTTCTAAGTTTGATTTTAGTTTCTCTAAGTTGAATATGCATGTAATATTTCTCAGATGTATAAAAATGAATGTTGTAACATAATTTTTAGGTATAAGGTCCCCAAATGCATGTTTTTCTATGATTTAATGATGAATAAGATTAGCAAATCTATGATGCAATTTGAATCTAAATACTTGAATGATGATCTCAATGAGAGTAAAATTTAAAAGTAATGGAACTTTAAACTCTTTTTTTAGATTTTTTATGAATATAAGAAATGGAAACATGCAATTTAATCTTACATACAATGTTCACTAATGAAAAATAAAGAAACCCTAGATGTAATGAAAACCTAATGCAAACTAGGGGTCTATGATTTAATTGCACTCCAAAATCAGAAACTAAGATAATCAAAATGGGGTTGGGTTCACCAAAATGAAACATAGTGAAATGAGGTGAATGAGAAGGATGTCCCTAATCGACCTTTTTCTATATGGGGTGTTTCATTCGAAAGATGAGATCCAAGAATATTGAAATAACTATCAACCAAAGAGGTGAATTGAATCAAGATTGGGGGATCTTGCACTCTTTCCTTTATGCAAGGATGGGCTAGTGAGGTAAATTTCAATTTAGGGAGAAAGAATGAGGCTAATGAAAAAACCCTAATTCTAGATCTAATACATGAAATGCATGAATTGAACACAAAACAAAAATAAATTGCAACTTTCTTGGAGGAATAAGAAGGTAAGAATTTTGTGCACCTGGTGAAATTAGACTTTTCTATGAGGCTAACAACAACTAATTCACCACCAAAGGTGAATGGGTCCTGGTAGGCCTTTTCGGGGAGCTTTGAACTAGAAATGGAAGCTTGAAATGTCTAGAATCTGCTACATATCAGCCTCTAACAGGGACTCATTCACCCTCAAAGATGAATGGCTCCTACTAGGGTTTTCTAGAAATCCCTAAATCTGGGTTGTGACTTCCAGGTCTGCTCTTCTCCTTAGCTTCTTGAGTTTCTTGTTTTCAAATCTGGATCTACCTAAAACCTATAAAACAAATTTGGTATCTTGTTGGTGGATAGGGGTTTTCCTTATTCAAACCCCTTGTTGGTAATTAAACATTTGATGATGAATAAATATCTAAAACATGCAATTGTGTGTGCAATCTCAATGTTAAGTGTGTCTAAGAATAAGAACCAAAATAACATAAAGAAAATTCTACCAAATAGTGCTAGGATAAAACCCTAGAATGCAATATGAACAATGTAAATGACTCACTAAAGAGGATATCTAATCCCTCTAATGAGTCACAAAGCTACTGGAAGATGTTTGGGAAACCTTTGATTTCATACCTACATTCATGGGAGAATACAGTAACATAACAAAAGATTCTAAAAAGGGAAAAGAAAAAGAGGTAATATCAACACAAAATTTTAAAGAATCCACTTCAACCACTTTAGAAGAAAAGACAACATACACAAAAAAATATAGTGAAGTTGATTATGAACAACCAATGATTCTAAAAGAAATGAAAAACCTTTATGGAGGAGGTTATGAACTTATTAAAAAACTTGGGTATAGTGGAAAAAAATGTGGTTATAGAGAACAAGGTATCCATGTCCCTATAGAACCTAAAATGCAAGAAGTGACTACTGACCTTGGTTATTGTCCCTCAAAATAAATAAACAAGCCTTCATTCAATGTCAACACTATTATAAAAGATCCTTCCAAGATAACTTTAACTTTGGTGCATCCTAAACTAATATATATCTCATTAAATATGCTTAAATTTGATACTTTGTTTACTCATCATAATCAATAACAATAGGTTTTGCTTCTTTCCATGTAATAGCTAGAGGATTATAACATACTCATTATTGCATGTTTTACAAGTAATTTCCTTTTTTCAAGGAGTAGTGTAGCATCATTCATCTCAGCTCTTCCTTGTCCTGCACTTAGTGGGGGCAAGGGGTTTGTTAGGCTTGTCCTAGTTTTGGCATGTGTTGTTTTCCCTTTGGCTAGTTAACCACCTTTTGTATATGATGAACAAGATTGGGATACAAACAATTTTCTATAGGTTGACTCACATGTTCCTTACTATTTTTCGCATTGTTCTCTTTTTCATGTTTTTTTATATGATTACATGTGTCTAATGTGATCTCCCCGTAATATTATGTTTGATGTATCTCTCTCTTTGTGACATTCCTCTATTTGTATCTACATTCTTCTTTATGTTTTGAATCCTTTATTTTTTCTTTGTATTTTTTTTTCCTTTTGGGTATGACACAAGGCATCGAGACATTTAGGTCTCTTCCATGTTGACAGATTTTTTTTTTTTTCACTCTCTTTGTCATTTTTCTTGTTTCATGAGAATCTGGGGAATGATTATAGTTTCGAGCTCTCTAAATACATTGTAGAAAATACATACTGACCTTGAATCCATGGATCCATTGTGTTATTGTGGTATTTAATTTTGGGGGAAACCCCTTTTCATGATGTGGCTTTATTTGGTGTAGTGTCAAAAATGTTGTCGAGACATTTTCACACTTGTTTGGGCCCTCCTAGATGAGTTAAGCTTAATGTTTCATTGATTTAGTGTTGTAATGTGGTTGACACATTCACATTAGGTTGTGGGACCTTGTGAACTAATGGATTTAATGGTACCTTGCTAAAGTTTTGTGAAGTATTGTGACTCACTTTCACACTTTTCTAAGGTCTTGTTAACCTAATAAACCTCTTTTTAACCAAAATTAATCTTAATATTTTCATACTTGGAGTGTTGTATAGTTTTTTAGCACACTTCCACACTTTTTGAGGATTTTCATTAATAATTGGGCTTTCTTATGCTTTATATGGCCCCATTTTGCATCCACAAGCCTCATTTATTGCATATTTTCGAGGATAATCTTGACACCCATCATTAACTAATGATAATTCAAGTGTTTTTGTCTTGTGTGGCCTAGATTTAGGGATCTAGGACTCATTTTCCACCTTGGGAAAATGGGTCCTAACATCCTAACCATTCAAGTATTTATCCTAATAAAAAATTGAGTTCACAAGAGAATTCAAGTGCATTCAAGGGTAGATTATCAAGCATTCAAGAGAATTTTTCAAGCATCAATCATCATGTCAAGGATTCCATATGTCATGTTTTCTATTGTGCTTACAATTTTGATTTAGGGTTTATGATTCAAGGAAGTGTTCAATTCAAGATCAACATCAATTAATAAAATATCAAGAACCACATTCATTTCAGCCATTTCAAGCATATTTTTAACACTTTATTGAAGTCTTTGGTGAGTTGAAATATTGTATTTTGTTCATTCATAATTCTCCATTCTTATTTTCTTTCATTTCAAGGTTTAATTTCCAATAATGGGTTTGACCAAGGAAAACCCCCATGCACTAACCCAACAACATTTCCCCCTCTCCTTTATGTGTGACTTGTAGGTCTAGGTTGTATATTTCCTAAGGAGAAAGATTGGAGAAAAGTTGTCAAAATCCCTAAGTTGTCAAAGTTGTCATTAAGTCTTGGAGATAATTGGAGAAGACCTATAGGTGGAAAATTGCAGTTTTGGATCTAAAAATTAATCAAGAAGGACTGAGCGTACAAAGAAGAGAAAGAACAACTTTGAAAGTTCTAGAAAAGATCATCTGGACTAATTTTCCACTTCTGACGAATGAGTCCTAGTTCAAGTCAATTTTTAGATTTTTGTAGAATTGGATACCCTTTTGGAAGATTCATGTTCCTGCACAGTTTCAAAAAATAGGACTGATTTTCCTAGCTTGTTGAATGAGTCCCAGTTAGTAGTGAAGGAGGATTTTCTAGTGATTCAAACCTCCATTCAGCCTTCTTAGGATTTATAGGTGCACACATTTTGTTTTACAGTTATTTGTGTTGTTTTGTTCAATTTTCTACGTCATTTAGTGTTAGTTTGCATCCAGCTAGGTTTTTGAATCTTATCTAGCATATCATTATCTTTTCCAAGTCTAAAATTTGTTGTGAAACCCTCATTAGATCATATTAAAATCCTAGGACAAGCCCTCTTGCAAGATCTCTTTCTCCTTTGCAAAGAGATCTGAAGGATTTTTTCTTGAGGCAAAGAGTTCAAAGATTGTTCCTTCTAAGTCCTAAACCCTAGAAAGAGATTCCAAAAAAATATATATTCTTTTCATTTGGAAACAAATGGATTGGCATAGGGATTTCCAATTAAGCTCTCATGTCATTTTTATTATTATCATTTATCATTTTCTACTTTAAATTAATTTCTCACATCATGGTGTTTAACAATTTCTTTAAAGTGGGGGCATACATTGGAATTAAATTCTTTTCCATATTACAACTTATGTTTCATTATGTAGTCCTCTTACTTAATGTGATGTGTCTTTCTCTTTGTGGTTACATTGGGTGTGATTTCCCTCAATACCATGATCTCTCTTAGCATATTGTATTCCTATTAGTGGCTTGATGAAACACACTGCATCCCCTAAGTTGTGAATCTTCTATTATGAAATTGGTCCTTTGTTGGATAAATTAGGCATGATGTTCACTAATTTAATACCTTACATGAACTAATAAAAAATAATTTGAATGTACCTTACACTATTTCACATTTACAATAACCTTTATATGGCCACCTTGCATATACACTTTGATTTCTTGTGGAGCCATCCTATTTATTCATGAGTATCAATCATATGAAGTTTTACTTTCCTCATTAATCCTATTGTTCATGTTGTGTTGCACCTTATCAAAGTTATTAAGAGTTATAGATTTTTTATGGTTAGTGTATGGGAGCCAAAATTAGGCACGACTTTCCCATAGCCACTTGCTTTCTTGTGTGAGCGTATACCAGTCGCATGTGTATGTGTCTCTAAGGGCTCACCTACTAGATGATCTGAGGTTCCACTAGCCCTTGTGAGGATGCATTTGGTTTGCATATTGGATATCACATTCCACTTCTAAATATTTTTTTACAAACAACTTAGATCTGATCCACATCACATTGGACAAATGGTAGAGGCTTGATCTATTGGCCTTGTCATTGCACCAAAATATCAACCTGTCAATGCCCGATACAAGTGTCAGTTAAGATCCATAAGAGGTAGTTAAACCATTTCTTGAACCCAAAGGGATATGGTGATGGTTAGTCCAACAATCCCCCCCTTAGCATCACTTGAGGGGTTTGAAACCATGACCGAATCTAATACCAATTGTTGATCTTATCATTGCACCAAAATATCAACCTCTCAATGCATAATACATGTGTTAGTTAAGATCTGTGGGAGGTGGTTAAACCATGTCACAAATCCAAAGGGAGATGTTGATGGTTAGTCCAACATGATCACCCCCTTTGTTTTTGTTTTTCTTTCTTCTTTTTTCTTTGGCAGTGTATGCTTATGCCTTATTGTTTCTCCTTATATTATTCACATATGTGTTCTTTTGTGCCTATGTTGGTTTTCCATAGAAACTTGATCTTGGGGGCTTGTGCAACCCTCTTGATTGTTTTCATCCTTTCTCACCAATATTGGTACACTTGGACCCCTCTTGATGTGTGTTTGTCTAGTTTAGTGTGAGTTTGAAGCAAGTTCCTCCTCTTAATAAAGTGGTTCCTAAATGTGGTGTAGAAAAATGTATCTCTTTACATTTTCACTCTTGTTTGGGCCCTCTCTAATAAAAATGGGCTTCTTTGTGCCTTGTTTGGTCCTATTTTGTATCCACAAGCCTTATTTAATGCATTTCTTTGAGGATAATCTTGACACTTAACTAATGACCAATCATAATTCATGATTTAGGATTATGTGTTCCAAATCTAGTGATTTGGGACACATACGCCACCTTGGGTGTATGGGTCCCACTTAGGTCTTGAGGCTTGATCTTGAATTTAGCATAGAACTTAACATTTCTTGAAGTTTGTGTCCCAAGCTTAGCCTACTATGACTCGTACACCCCAACTAGCGTATGAGTCATGTTTTATCTTGGACCTATTTTGAATTCAAATTTTTATAGGATTTTATTCTCCTAGATCTCATATTGGCTTGTAGTGTAATTTTGGAAAATTTGACATAAACAAATATAAATACAAGGTTATTTCACATATTTTCTCCTAAAAATATCTAAGATTTCAAGTATTCAAGCATTATAGAAAAATTGGGATCAAGAGAATTCAAGAGCTGATTATCAAGCATTTTGGAGCTACATTCAATAATCAAGCATCATGTCAAAGTCATCATTTATCATGTGTGATCTTTGAGCTAACATCTGTGATGTAGTTTTTTATGATTCAAGAAAGCATTCAAGTAAGGATCCATAACAATAAATCAAGAGTCAAGATCTACATTCATGCTAGCTATTTCACATAATATTGCAAAATTTATATCAAGGGTTTGGTGAGTTGCAACATTGCATATGGTTCATTCATCATTCCTTCATTATATTTCATTTCATTTCAAGGTTTGATTACCAAAAAGGGGTTTGACCAAGGTAAACCCCTATCCACTAAAAAATCAACATTTTTCTCTCTCTACATGTGTGATTGTAGATCTAGGTGTTTTAAGACTTGAATATCCTTCAAAGACAAAATTGCAAGATTGAAGGAAGTTGTCAAAGTTGTCATCTTCACAAAAATTCACCTACAAGGAAAAATTTATGCTTTCAAACTCGGAGATGAGAAGGGAGAGAAGCTACAAAAGGTCACTAGAGGATTAAAAAGGTTTTAGACAAACCCTAATACTAGGATAAAATCACCATGTTGGGAATACGAGTCCCAATATACCACTTTTCTACTATTTTCTATAAATCTTGGTTTACCAATTACAAATTCTAGATTCAACCAAAAACCATAATCTAGGACTAAATCACCCAGTCTAGCATATGAGTCCTAGTTCACATCAAACATAATAGTTTTAGGATTGTAGAAATTATTTTAGGCATCTCAAATTTTCCAATTACTACTCTTTTTAGTCTCAATTTGTTATTATGATTTCACATTCATTTTCTAGGTCATATAGCTATATTTTCATATTGCATTCATCTCCTTGTTTCTAAGCATTTTCTTCACAGTGAACCCCCATTTTTATCACACCTAAGGAGACCTTGTAGCAACCCCTTCTCTCAATTGAATCATTAGTTTGTTGGTGAAAGGATGAAAATTGGCATTGCTTATGGTTAGGGTATAGAACAACATTCTTCTTCACTTCTCATTCAAGGAAACCCTAGATATCTCAATCCATGGATGAAGTAGGGGAAAGTGTTAGAAAATTTGATGCAAACTTACTAGCCACATGATCTTCCCATGGGTTGTGTGTTTATTCCTTCATCGACCTGATTGCCCTATTTTGGTGGGACATAGTTCATAGTCTCATTGATGTTCTAAGAGCTCTTCATGAGTTTATCATTTATGTTTAGTCAGTGGCAAATGATCATGTCACTAGGATAGGATCCCATGTCTCCTCAATGTC
This sequence comes from Sequoiadendron giganteum, assembly GCA_007115665.2. NCBI lineage: Eukaryota > Viridiplantae > Streptophyta > Pinopsida > Cupressales > Cupressaceae > Sequoiadendron > Sequoiadendron giganteum. The sequence goes on from CM021104.1 coordinate 282,775,942, forward strand.
CCTATGGTGAGTGGTACCTTGGCAGTGTCGAAAGGATAGTGCTCTATCATTAGTACTTTGGATGGTGTCTCCTTGATAACCTCAATGCTTTGTATCTTCATTGGTAGAATATTGTGTCTTCGATGAGACTTGGAGTGTAGTCTATTTCATAAGCCGACAGTGTTGAGCAATGCTCCCTGCTAGCAAATGCTTTCTTTGTAGGACCCAATCAAGTACCTTGTAGGGGTGTGGGGATTGGTTCATCAGTGATGAATTGGACATCATGGTGGCAATGGGGAACATTGTGATAAGTAAAGCATCATCAGTGTGAATTTCTTGTATTAGTTGAAGGTGTTATGTTGTCCCACCGATATTATGATATATTTTGATCAAAAATTGTGATTAGAATGATCCAACATCACCCGCTACCATGTTCCTCTTGTGGTGGGTCTCGCATGACTCCCATAAGAGAGCAAATATTCGCTTAGTGGTGTACGATTGGTACTAGATGAATTTCAAGGTTATGTGGTTGTTGATATGGTTTTGATGGGGCTATGAGATGGTTGAATATGTATCAAGGCCATTTTTCTAAAGCAACTAAAATGGTTGGTTTCCTCGATGGCCTAGAATATAGAAAAAATGAAATTAGACATTTCAATGTTGTAATGATATATGTGTTGGATAACATTGTATTGTTCAATAGGGGATCAAGGTTGTTTAGCGAAATGTAATGTCGCTAAAGTTGATACTGTGAATTAACATCTGACAGTGCTAGTCTAAAAATTTGAATGTAAACATCATTTACTGTAATACAAAGTGACTTTACTTGGTGTGTGGGTTTTTCTCCCATAAGGGTTTTCCCACGTAAATTTGGTGTTCATTCTATGTGTTGTTTAAATTTTCTATTTTGTTACTTATGAATGTGCATCTTAAATGAAACTATAATTGAAATTGAATGTAATTTATATATTTATCTTCTAAGAATTGGCATTAGGGAGGTGATTATGCGCTAAGCTTTCACTGCAAGTGGTATCAAAATCTGGCCAATTATGTTATCCATGTGGGTGATTTGGGTTTTTTGCATTGATTTTGTCAAGTGGGAATCTTGCAGAGAAAAAATGTTGTCTTCATTGTATATTTGAGATGGGAAACACATCAGGAAAAACATAAGTTGAGAAATTGAATGGTGGAAATTTTGAGTTGTGGAAACTCAAAATGGGAGACTTGCTTGTGGATAGAGATCTTTGGATTGTTGTTTTGGGATCAAAACCATGAGGCATGAAGAAATAAGATTAGGACCTCACAGATAGAAAAGACAAAGGGTTGATAAGACTCTTGTAATAGTAGATTAAAAGATGGAATAAAGAATGATCTGCAACTAGAATAACAATGTTAATCCTAATCTAAATAATAATTAATCTAAAATCAAACAATAAAGAATGAGGAAATGAACATAATAAACTAAACAATTTAATGGAAAGCTCTCACCGAATATGCATTCACCCCTTCAAACTATCTTGATTGTTCTTCTCCATTTTTCCTTTTCAGTATTCTTGCCCTCAGATTTCTATGTTTGAATGCAAGCATAACTTCGTCGAGTGTCTAAGAAAAATATCGAAGATAAGTTTCTTCTCAAAAGTGTATGATTTTGGGAGGATGAATAATGATAATGACAGGCCATTTTATAGATTTTGGGTTTTCGAACGATCAACTCAGACTGAAAGAGAGATAGACGAATGAGATTGATGAATACCATGTGATGTGAGCTTTGTCTCAGATAGAATGTGAGTTAGAACACAAGTGAGAACACGAGTTCAGGAAAGACTACAGGATAGGGACTAAGTTAGAACGTGAGTTAGAACACGATTTCAAGATCTTAATCTTCAAAAATAGAAGAAATAGACTTTGTATGCAAAAGACAAAGTTAGAACTCGAAGATTAATGCATTTGAATGCAAACATGAGTTAATTAATTAAATAAAGATATTTAATTAATAAAACATCATGCATATGAGTTAGAACTATTTAATCGACTAGTTGTGACAGAGAGTCTTCTCAGAGAGATAAATAGGTGTTGAATCTAGAGATAACTGGAGAACTAAAAATAGATCTCGAGTCAGAAGGTGAGTGAATGACTTAGATAACTGAATGATAGAAGATTGTGACATAAATATTTAAAATATGAATTAAATTTTAATTTAATTCAACATTAAAAAATAAGAGACTTTAATTAAATAAATAAAGTAATTTATTTAATTTGACTGTTTGAAAAGGATAATATAAATAATTAAATAATAAATATTTAATTATAGATAAAAGGAGTTAAATGAATAATTAAATAATAAATATTTAGTTATAGTTGGAAAGGTATGATAAAGAGGTAACTAAATAATAAATTATTTAATTGATAGATAAAGGGGGAAGAATTAATTAGTTCGCAACATAATTAAATAAATATGATTTATTTAATTAATCAAGTTGAATAAAGATTAATAATGAATTAATGAATTAATTAAAAAGGGGTATTTAATTAATAGTGGAAATATGTGTTAGAAAGGGTAATTAAATAATAAACATTATTTAATCAAGACGACAGACTATAGAAAATTATGTCGAATGTGTACTCGCAGGCCTAGACCAATTTTTGGTTTCTACAATTTTCCCCTCTTTGATACAATGTTGGTATAGCATTGTGTCAAAAAAAAAATGCCCCAATCATGCCCTAGCATGAAACAGGTTAAGGTATGCCCCCTCGGGAAAATTGACAATTTTTTTGAAAGTTTCAAAAAAATTTGGAAATATTCCTGATAAGTCAATTTCATAGTAAAAAATGCTATGGAGTTGACAAAATTAAATTTGGAGATGATACGGATGAGTACGGGTCATTTGAAGGTGAAAGGTTAAGTGGCCAATAGACTAGGTTTGAAGAAAGGCCATTCAAACCCTACCTATAAATAGGAATTAGGTCTAAACCTAATTCATTTGCACCTGGAGGAGTTAGAAAAAGAGGAGATTTTCTCTAACTAGCTGACGAAAATGGCACCCATTCCATATGCTACGCATCGAGGATATTAGATCTGGAGGTTCAGGAGGCCAGCCAACGTAGGACCACCAGTATGTACCCAAAAATGAACTCTTTAAATTTATTTTTGCACGTAGTTTTAGGGGTTGAAAATTCAATAAGAAAATGTGGTCTGTCGTGAATGACGCATAAGCCATCCTATTCACCGCATATGACTACGAAATGACGCATGTGCGAAAAACACACCTAGACTAGGTTAGGCAGTTTAGGGGTTAAACACATTTGAAATATAATGCAATGCATGTGTAGGTATGCAACACATTTGCATTAGTAATAGTCACATGTGGGGTAATGAAACACATATGCATTTGTGGAACGCATATGTTGTAGATAGGTAGGCTGTGAAAAATGCACCACATGTGGTTTAGTGAACTGCATGTGCAGTAGGTTGAAAGGGGATATGAAAAATATGCAACGCATGTGAGGCTTCATCCAACACATTTGCAAAAATGCATTGCATCTGTTAAAGTGAGCTGCATTTGACTAGTAAAATTTTCAAAAAAAAATTCTAAGAAAAACTTGAAAATTCTTGACATCAAGGTTTAAATGTAGGTTGTTTTAGATCCTATATATACGCAAGTGTCATGTCCAGACACATTCAATTTGAGAGATCATTTGACTACTGAAGAGATTTGGCTATTATGGAGACTAGGTCTACGTCACTGTTTGTCGATGCCCACTATTCAGGCGAACATGGGAATGCTGACAACATTATGCGAGTGATGGAATTTTGAGATGTCATCCTTTCATTTTCCGACTGGGGAGGCCACTGTCACATTGGAGGATGTGTACAGGATTTTGAGACTACCTATTAGAGGAGAGCAGGTTATGTATGATACCCAACGAGGATTGACCGAGTTGGCGAGGTTCTATCAAGTAGATGATATTAGTAGGCTTGGCATTGAGCATTATGAGATTAGATGGCCAGTGTTAGCAGATAGATACGATCAGAATGATTGTATATTATGTACATTGATTGGGGGGATAGTTCTTCCAGACAGATGGGGTCATGGATTTCCAGTGGGATGGGGGGCTATGTTGGTTTGTATGTTGGAGAGTGAGACTAGGTATGCATGGGGTCCATGTCTACTTGGGATGTTATACTTTCATCTACATGACATTGCTTATAGAGAAGCACAATCATTGAGCTGTGGGACCACTTTACTAATGGTGTGGGCTTGGGAGAGGATAGTTGTGTTTCGTCCTCTAGTTATATTAGAGCGACCGAAGAGATACCCTTATGTGTTCTGATATATAGGACACATTACTCAGACACATGTTGAAGACACAGGGTATTGGTGACATGCATTGGATATTCTTGACCAGTTTACATGGAGACCTTACATGGATTCTGAGGAGTGGGTGGATGAGGAGGTACATTTGGTATTCTATAGACAGACATAGTATCTTATTGGGAGGACAATTTCTAGTGTTCATATCATTGAGAAACACTTGCCAGACAAAGTTCTGAGATAGTTCAGTGAGGTTCAGGATGAGCCTCAAAGTAGAGCATATTTTCCTCATTCATCCAGAGAGGTTCCGTATTGGGGGCCTATGATTCTAGTAGCTACTATTGAGGTAGAGATATAGGCATTACGACCAATACAGTGGGGGTGGAGAGATGGATTAGCAGACCCAGGTACGATAGCTGTGTATGATGCATGGTGGGTAGTGCATCGACATGTTCCTTACACAGATCCAGATCAACCGACACCTATTGAGAGATGAGGCACAAGACCTAGAGGATGTCAGAGAGGTGAAGGTGCTAGAGTTGGGAGAGTTGGAGGGAGAGATGGTGATGGTAGAGTTGGTAGATGAGGATGGAGAGGATGGAGAGGGGGTTGGGTAGGTGCACTACCACCTATCCGTGAGGCAATAGTTTAGGATGTACTGATGTTAGAAATTGAAGGGGAAGTGGATGTACACGCTGGGGGTGAGCATGTTGTAGAGGAGGTAGTGGTAGAGGAGCGTGCAAAGGTGGATATTGGAGTAGAGGATGTTGCAGAGGATTTAGATGTGGATATGGCTATAGATCGTCTAGGTGTTTTGGCAGGATATGGAGAGGATAATGTGGAGGATGATGTAGAGGATGATGTTGAGGAGGATGCACCAATAGAGGAAAAGGAGAGAGAGATCAGGAATCAGATAGTGGAGGGGAGATGGGAGGAGGATGCTCCTAGGGATGGTGATAGGGAGGCTTTGAAGGAGAGACTCAGACTTATGACAATAGAGTTTGATGCTATGAGGTTAGAGAGAGACATTGCCTACACAGAGAAGGACAATGCATTTTCCTAGAGGGATAATTCTCTTATGGAGAGAGATCAGGCTATAGCTCAGAGACATGAGATAGAGCATCAATTCATAGAGGTTAGATGAATTTGTAGTGGGTCCTCGTCTGATGGACTGGTAAGAGAGTTAGTCATATCGGTGGAGAGAGCCACCTATTACAGGGACTTATATGAGGCAGTTGTGCCATTAGAGAGATGAGCTCCTAGCTTTTCAGAGGTGTGGAGTCAGAGGTCACAAGGCAAGAGTCAAAGGACACAGAGCACTGAGGGGTGGTAGGACCATCGAGGACAGGTCCATATGAGAGGCCTTCCACCTCATAAAGAGCACCTTTGAGGCTATTCCCACCACCTTCACCACGTGACAACAGTGATAGTGGGACACGATGACAACAATATATTCATGTAGACATTTGTATTTTGATTAGAGAGCTTGCAAGCTCATGTTTTATTTATGGATACATTCAGACATTGTACTGTGACACACTATTTTGAGCGATATATATATGATTTTGGTGGTTTCTATATGACACGCAGTTCTATTTTTATGGATGATGCCTTACTTCTACATGATTATGTTTCCTAGATGATGTATATACATGTGTTATGAATGAATGTTTCTATATGTTATGAGTTATGCATTTAATGGATGTCTTAATTTACTTATGATAATGGATGCAATGATCTATATGATGCTTATTTATATGTGATGGTGATATGTACATGCAATGTTTACATTATTTATGCTATGATGATGCAATGCCTATTATGTCATGATTTCGAATGTATGTAATGAAAATGTATGTTACTATATATATGTGTGAAATGCAATGCAACTATGTGGAATTCTTATGGAATGTATGCAAATGCAAATGATCTAATGTTTTTATTATGTCATAGGACTTTATCATTATGTCGAAGAAGAGAAATGTTAGGATGAAATGAACTTAGAATGTTAGTAAGAAATAATTAAGGATGATTGATTGAGAAAATGATATTATCTTCGATATATTGCCAAAATATGCTATGCTTTCTTGTTATCATCATTGGCCAGGACATGACACAAATGGATAGTACACACTATGATATGAGATAAACCATAGTGTACAAAGTCATCCATCTACAAAAAATAGACAGTCATAGACAAGGAGTGTCTTAACTCATACTAAGGACAGTAATGCCCCAGTCATTTTGTTGAGACAAACCACAGACAATAGACAAATAAAAGACGGGTCATGAGACACCATTGCTTCTCTAAATCCTTGATAGGAAATCCTTGAGGAAACTAGTAACGTGACTCACAAACTAATGTTAAAAAGATAGTTGACAGACAATAACCAAAGAAAAAGAGTCCTGATACATCATTGCTTCTCCAAATCCTTCAAAGGACATCCTTGAGAAAGCTAGTAACCGGACTAAATTCACAAATAGATAAAAGGATAAGAAAAAATAAGATATAAAGTCATAAATCCAAATAAAAGTATTTGCCAAAACTTGATTATGTGGGATTGTTTGATGTTTGATGTTTGACATAGTGTAATGTGAGGGATGAAACATACCACATAAGACGTTGAGTCTAGTTTCAACTTGGTGACTTATGTATAAGGCATGAAAAAGCCCGGTTTCAGTAAGACACGTGTCGTATAAGATGTTAGAGCCTAATGATGTTGAAGTGACAAGCTACATGAGACTATGACAATGTGACGATGTCTATTGACAATAAAGACATATCTTGCTTAAGACATAGGTTGATCATTTTGACAATGTGTATGATATTGACTTGATGACTGTTTGAGATGCTTTTCCTTGTTGGTGCATGACTTGTTTTGATTCCTTGACTGATTGAAAGTGTGTGCATTTGTGTATTGACAGTGTATGACATGAAATGATACCCTAAACCATGATATGCAGCTTGTGTGATAGTGATTCTAAATGAACCCTATTGGACTGACCTAGTGTGGTCTCAGGAGCTCATTAATTGATTAGCCTTGCCTACGTTGTACACATAGAGACCTCGTAGTTCGACATGACCAATGACTTTGAATATACAAAGAATCATGATTTTAATGTGTGTGATACATGAAAAACCTAAACTAATAGACCTAATGCCTCAGGGGCACATCGATTGATGGCCTTTCCTATGTCCCAGCTGCAGAGGCAACGTAGATCGACTATGACTGACTGAACATGACTGACTTGACTCTATTTTTGGTATTTTTTGACATTTTTTTATTTTTTTATTTTTTGAAGTTTTCTAATGTTTTTGGGATTTTTTCAAGATATTTTTGATGGAGTGACATTATTTACAAGGTGTTGGGGCATAGAACAAGGATTTTCCCCCATTTAGGAATAAGATTTGGAAGATGGAGTGGATAATGTGATAGAATGGATGCTAGATGTCAATCGTTCCAAGCAATGGACAAGACAACCATTTATTATGAGTGATGGTGAAAAAGCTTGAATAGAATGATGGTAGACAAAAGAGCGAGCTTGACTACACATGGCACCTGTTTGCCAGGTTTTCACCATGGTACTTATCCATAGCCCCACCAAAGCGGTTTTCACTATTGGATGGATTATTTCTCTTTACTTTTTTGATTTTATCATTTTTATTTTTTTGGTGTTACAAAGATGCATGTTTGCCAGGTTTTCATCAAGGTAACCATTTTTTTGTATTTTTCTAGATTAAGACATGGACTCTCAAAAACTAAGCATAGAACCTCTTTACATGCAGACTGTTGATAGGTGACAAAAGCGGCTCCCCTTTAGGAGTAGAGAGTTGTTACGCTCTTGATCCAAGGGCTTCTGTGACAATATAGGGCCCCAACCAGTTAGGTTCAAACTTACCTGGTTTCTCTTGTTCAGCTTGGTTCTTAGGATTCTCCATTAATACCAGGTCACCAATGTCAAAGTGTCTATTGAGGACCTTCCTATTGTAGGTACAACAAAGATAATTATGATATTCTTGCAAATGATCTAATGCTTTATGTCTTCATTCATCCAGTAATTCTAGCTCTTGTAAGCTAGAGACACAGTATTTTTCATTGTCAATATGACCCTTCTAGGATACCCTCAGGGAAGGTATTCCAACCTCAATAGGTAAGATAGCTTCAGACCCGAATACAAGGGAATATGGAGTGGCGCCGGTGGGAGTACGGATGCTTGTGCGATAGGCCCATAAGGTAGGATTAAGCTATAGGTGCTAGTCACGACCAACATCATTGGTAGTCTTCTTAAGGATTATAACAATGGTCTTATTAGATGCCTCGGCTTGTCCATTACCTTGTGGGTAATACGGGGTGGAAAAATGGTGTTTGATGTGGAATTCTTCACATAAATGGCATAATTCTTGGTTTTTGAATGGGTAGCCATTGTCTATGATTATGGATTGGGGTACACCATATCGACAAATGCTATAGTTTAGGATAAACTTAGATATTTGTGTGCCGGTGATGTAAGTCATAGGAATAGCTTCGATCCATTTGGTGAAGTATTCGATGGCAATGATGATGAATTTATGGCCGTTGGATGATGAAGGGTGTATCTTACCTATGAGGTGAAGTCCCCATTGAGCGAAGGGCCATGGTAAAGTAATTGGATGAAGCTCCTGTGTTGGCACTCTTATCAAGTCTTCATGTATTTGACACTATCTACATTTCTTTACAAAGATGTATGAGTCCTTCTCCATTGTAGGCCAATAATAACCTAGTCTCATAATCTTATGGGCTAAAGTAGGACCACTCAAATGAGATCCGCATATACCCTCATGTACTGCTCATAAAGTTGTTTGTGCTTCTTCAACATCGAGACATCTCATTAGGGCATTATCTAAGGTACGTCTATACAGGGTTTCTCCGATGATGGTGTACTTAGCTGATTTCCAGATGAAGGTTTGATGTTGGTTATTAGATAGGTCTAGAGGTAAGGTTTGGTCAGTGAGATAGTCGAATATGTCTTGATACCAAGGAGACGTAGGACCAACAATGGTACACACCATCATGGTATCAGGGACATCATACGCAGGGACCAATAGCTGTTCAACCAGAAACTCAAACTTAGGCACGTTACTCGGAATATCCAACAAGGAACCCACAGTTGCCATAGCATCTGCAGCCCTATTCTGAATACATGGTATTTTTTGAAAAGTAATGTCATTAAAATATTGCTTGAAACTATCATCCATACACTTGTAAGGGGCAAGCTTCTCATCCTTATTCTCATAATAATTATTTACCTACCGAATTACCAGTTGAGAGTCACCAAAAACATGTAGGCTCTTAATCTTCCACTGAGCTGCCATTTTTAACCCTGTCACTAAAGCTTCATACTCTACTATATTGTTTGTACAAGGGAAAAAAATCCTGAATGATTTAGGAATGGGATCACCTTGAGGTGTAACAAATAGCATACCTACTCCTGAAGCACGATTTGTATGTGACCCATCAAAGTATAATTTCCAGTCGGTTTTAATGTCAATGTTGAAGAGAAATTCATCAGGAAAATCTGCCACTAAGGGATGATCTGCCTTCATAGGTGCATTGGCTAACTGATCTACAATCACCTGTTCTTTTATAGCCTTCCTCTCTACATATTGAATTTCATACTCTCTAAGTATCATAACCCATTTAGCCAATCATCCTGTTAATGTTGCCTTACTTAGGAAGTACTTTAGTGGGTCAATCTTTGCAATTAACATTGTTTGTCGATTGGGCATATAGTGCCAAATTTTTCAGGTAGCAAATATTACCACAAGACAAGCATGTTCTATGTTGTTGTAATTCATTTCATAGCCCACTAAGGTACGACTAATGTAATAGATTGCTCTCTCATGACCTTGATCATCGTGTTGTGCGAGAAGAGCCCCTAATGCTGATTGAGTTGCTTAGATGTATAGTATCAATGGTTTCCCCTCTGTAGGTGGCATTAAGACTGGTGGAGTAAGCAAATAGTCCTTTATTTTTTGGAAGGCTTCCTGACATTTAGGTGTGCACACAAATGGTATTCCTTTCTTGAGTAGATGTCGAAATGGGTGTATTTTATCTACCAGTTGTACTATGAAACACCTAATGGACTGTAATCTCCCCTATAGGGTTTTAAGTTGACCAATGTTGACTGGAGGAGGCATTTCTATGATACCTCTTACCATCTCTGGATCTACTTCAATGCCTCTTCAGGAAATGATATACCCTAACAGTTTCCCTGATTTCACTACAAAGACACACTTCTTCGGATTTAGCCTGACGTTGTAATTCTCTAGCATCTAGAATATCTTGTCTAAAACCTTTAAGTGATCTTCCCTTGTTTCTGATTTAGCTATAATGTCATCTACATAATCTTCCATGAGAGTGTGTACAGAGTCATGGAAAATCATATTCATTGCTCATTGATAGGTAGCTCCTGCATTCTTAAGGCCAAATGACATAACATTCCAATAGTATATGCCCCATGGACACATGAAAGTTGTCTTGTGTTGGTATTCAACTACTATTTTAATCTAGTTATATCTAGAGAAACCATCCATGAGGGATAGCATCTCGTATCCTTCTATAAGATTTACTATCATGTCTATATTTGGCAAAGGGAAGCCATCCTTAGGACATGCCTTATTGATGTCTCTAAAGTCTGTGCAAATGTGAATGCCCCTAGTTGGTTTAGTCACTGTTACAAGATTTGATATCCAATCTGCATAGTCTATCATCCTTATGAATCCTACATCCAAGAGCTTCTTAAGTTCTCCCTTGACCAATAGAGGGCAATTTGTGGATACATTTTCCTCAACTTCTGTTTGATTGGCTTAATACCTAGCTGTAGTGGTAAATGGTGCAATATTAGGTCTAGATCAAGCCCAGGCATGTCAGCATATGACCATGCCAAGTTTATCTATCTCTTTGTGAAGAAGTCCTTAAACTTGGGTTTTTCTATCTCTGTTAAAGAAGCTGCAAAATATACCTTTCGAGGATTCTCTTCTGTTCTATGTTGACTTCAATAGATTCTTCTACTAGAATTGGTGACTTTTCCTATTCAATGGGGAGAATATTTAAACCTCTATCCTTGGGTGCCTTTGAGAGGTTTTCGCCCTTAGATACGTCCTTTATTTTGACTTTCTCTTCATCCAAAGGCACCTTTTAGTTTTCACCTAGGGACTCATCATTTTTCTTTTCATTGTATTTTTTCTTTTTATTCTCATTTTTGTGACTAGAGGTGTAAATAGAATCCCAAAAATATGTTGTCATCCAAATCTATGGTAAAACTAGCTTTATGATCCCCTCTTGGTATGCCTTCTCTGAGTCCCATGAACTCAACAATTTCTTTGTCATTCTCGAATGTATCTATGATAGGTGTACCTTGTTGATCCCAGTCGATAAGTTCGGGATATATAAGGGGCATGTCATCATCAGAGTTTTTAAAGGTAGTTGTTGACAAGGTGAGAATAGAATGGTTGACATGGTCGCAGAAGTTTTGGACTAACTCCTTATTCTTCTTCCATGGGTAGGTATACTCTGATGTGGGACTATAGTAAGGGCAGAATCGTCAGAAGATGATTTGTCAGGTTCCTAGGATGCATGATCAAGGGTCTCCCAATAATAGTTCTTTTTCCATTCTTCTTTGGACAAGTGTTTCCTAAGACGAGGACTAGATGGTTTTGGTACAGGTTTCACGTTTAGGTCCAATTCTCCAAATAGGGCATCTATGTTCATGGTACTGGTAGATGAAAGGGAATCACATTCACCATCACTTGAGTAAGGGGATTCATCGTAAACTGGAGGTTTTTCATAAACTGGGGGAAGTGGTTCATGAGATATCTCAATGTTTGCACAAGCACTCACTTCCTCTTGAAATGGTGATGAAGTACTAGGAAACCCAATTCTAAGCAGTTGACACCCTAGCCCTAGGTATTTCGGTCGTGGGTAGACAGTGATCGGTTCCGTCCTTCCATTTTGGTGTAGTCCTAACCCATTGTGCCCATCATAGCCTTTATTTTTCATTATCTTAGAGCCTTTTCCATACTGGTTCTTAGCTATTTGAATAGATGGGGAGGGGTATTCATGTTCTTCTTGATACAACCAGGAATCACCTTGATCCACAGTTTCTTCACTTAACTCTCCCCATTTGGTCAATGTCATTGTAGGGGGAACATGAAATGTGACCATTGACTGTCTTCTATCTGCCATGGGTAGGCCATATGCCTTAGGTGGAATTAGTTGACTTACATAGTATGATGCCTTTATGTTATATTCACCACAACCCTTGTCTTGGATCTCGACCTTAGGAGTGTTTGATGGTGGTTTGAATGAAATGGACTTAGTGAGATGTGATGGGTCAACGTATAGGGATAAAGTGGATGATGAAGCTTCTTGGTTAACTAGTACTTGTCATTGTGGAATTTCCCTTAGGCTTGTACAATACTAAAAAGGATCTGGATCACCATCAATTGTGATCTTTGTGCCATTATAGGGGAACTTAAGACATTGGTGATATTTTGAAGGTACAAATTTCATTGCGTGTATCCAAGGTCTACCTAACAGCAAGTTGTACGGAAGGGTGAGATCCAAGACTTGGAAGCTGGTGTTCATGATCGCTGGGCCAATTCTGATAGGGACTGTGAAAACTCCTTTGGATGATCTTTCCTCATCATTGTAAGCCTTGATGACTATACTCTTAGAGGTATCTACATAGTCTTCTGAGAATCCTAATGCCTTAACCAATTTTAGGGTACACAGGTTCAAACCTGCTCCTCCATCTACCAAGACTCGTCGAACTTTGGTTTGATGGACTAAGACTTCAAGATGTAAGAGGTCATTATGATCAGACTTTTCAGTTGAGTAATCTTGTTGGGAAAATGTGGCATGATGTGAGTTGGTCAAATACCCCACCATTTCTTCAAAAAAATTGACATTTAAGTCTATAGGAATAGTTGTGTTCTATAGAGCTTTGTTAAGAATGGCTCGATGCTTAGGTGATAAAGTCAACAATTCCAAGATAGATATTTGTGTGGGGGTTTTACTCAATTGATCAAGAAGGTTGTACTTAAACTTGGAAGCTTGCATGCATGGCTCAGAAGAAGGACCTAGAATATTAATCTTAGTTCTGCGTGTGTTCACATTACATTCTAGATGCTTCTTAATGATGATAGTATTGACATTCTCACTTGCGGCTCATAGGTGATTTATGATCATTCCTTTACCATAGTCATACTTGGTATTGGCATAACTGGCTGATGGATTATTCTTGGGTCCCAAACTGGAGGCTTTTCCTTTCGTGTGGTCATGTAACGGGTCCGTGAAGACCTTATGATCACTGTTCTTGGTATTTTTCTGCCCACTGACCTCTATGGTTCCATTTTCAACAAAGTCTTGTATAATATTCTTGAGTTGGTGACATTGTTGTAGGTTGTGTCCTTTCATTCGATGATAGTCACAAAAAGAGTTATCATCCCACCATGAAGGTTTGAACTATCCAGGATCATACTCTCTTGGTTCCAAAGGTTTGATGAGATTATATTTAATCAAGTCTTTGAAAATAGTTTCGATTGGTTGTCCTAAAGGTGTAAATTCACATGCAGGAAATCTCCTTTGTGGTCTTTGTTGTTGTGAATTTTGGAAATAGTTGGCTATTTGATTTGGACTATTCATCGTGTCTTGATTTTGGTTGTATCCTCTAAGTGTGATAACTGGTCCCGTATGTATGTTTTTAGCATCAACAATGTCGTCATTTGTAACATTTTTGTTTCTAGACTATAATTTGTTTCTATCATTTGGCACATTCTGATGTTGGACAACTAGATTTCTGCCTGGTACCTTTATTTCTCCTTTGTCTATAAGGCCCTTTTCAAGGATGATCCCCTTTCGTACCAAGTCTGAGAATGAAGTACAAAGGTGTACCCTTAAGTCACTTCACGATTTTGGGTTGATGTTCTCTAGGAATATCGTAACCTTTTTCTTTTCTAGTATTTCAAGTAGACATCTACTAGCTAGACTTCTCCATCTCTGAAAGAAAGTGGTGAAAGTTTCACCATCTTCTTGTGTCGTGTGGCACAAGGTTACTATTGTTACCTCATTGTCTATGTTAATGGAAAAATGTTCGACAAACTTCTCAGCTAATTCACCCCAGGATTGTATACCATATGGTAATTTAGAAAACCATTCCAGTCCTATCCCGACAAGGGTTGTTGGAAATAGTCTCACCAAGTATGTGGGGTCATATGATATGTCCATCCATGCCATTGAGAATTCTCTAATGTGTTCGGAAGGATTCTTTCTCCCATTATACCTAGGAGAAATCAATATAATGTATCCATGGGGGAAAGGTGTCATATAAAGAGCTTTGTCAAATGGACATGGACATAGGTCTTGCACTGAGATTGTTCATTTGCCTGACATAGACATGTTGTCCATCTGTTGTTGAAGAGTTTGCATTTGGTTTTGAAGGACATCTACTTGTGTCAAGGACATGTTGTTTGCGTTGTTTGGGTCAATGTAGGTGTTCTAAAATGCCATGTTCTGTGACGGGTTGTGATTTTTTGAGGGAATATATCATGTTAGAATGTTTTGATTTGGTATTTTGCATTTGGTTTTGAAGGACATCTACTTGTGTCAAGGACATGTTGTTTGCATTGTTTGGGTCAATGTAGGTGTTCTGAAATGCCATGTTTTGTGATGGGTTGTGATTTTTCGAGGGAATATATCATGTTAGAATGTTTTGATTTGGTATAGGGATATTTCCTATCTAAATCGTCTGATTCAGTATAGGAATGCTTTCTATCTGAATGGTCTGATTCGGTATAGGAATGCTTCCTGTCTGAATGAACTAATTTGGTATAGGAATACTACCTGTCTGAATGGTTTGATTTGGTATAGGTATATTCCCACCAACTTTGGATCTCTTACCAATCGTGTTGGTACCAAAGGGGTTGGAGGAAGTTGCCCCCACAATAAATTGTAAACCTTGTGTTATGTTGAAAGGAGTTGTGTTTACAATTGATGATGTTTGAGTTGGTATGCCAGTTGGTATCACTGCAGTGATTTGGGGAATAGAAACACTTGACGTTCCAATTTGTGTTGGTTGAGTAGACCATGTTTGCAAAGTACGAATATCAAATCCTATGGGTAGTTTGGCACCTTCTACTAGAAAATTTGCTAGATATCATTGGGGATCATTTTCCAAACACTCATCCATAAAGGATGCAAATTCAAGATCTTGTACTACTACATCTATGTCTTCTATGTAAATTTGTCCATGTGTGTTTTTCAAGCAAAGGTTTGTGCGGTCTTTTACTTCCTGATGGTTGGTTTCTGAATGGATTGATGAATTCGTTGGGATCTATCATTTCTCTATGTTTATTTTTAGACCTTGTTTCGACCATGAAAAGGTTACTCAAAATGAGGTTATGCAGACTATGCCTAAAAAATGATATGACCTATTTCTATGTTTTTGGATTTTTTGACAATAAAGGATGTTGCTAAAATGACTTTCTAAAGGGATGTATACTAAGATGATGTATGATAGGATGAACAATATGCAAAATATGGAGTAGACTATGATGATAAATGAGTCTAAGATGGGTATAACCTACCACCTATGGAATAAATGCATGCAATGATTTGTGTTTGACCAAGGAACCTAATTCTAGGGCAAAGACAGTTGACAAGGTGAATTTTCCAAACTAGACTATTGAGATGAAAATATCCACTAAATGGGACTAAAGTGACAAGGTTCAATGATTTTGACAAATCAGGACATGAACTTATCCAATGACAAGGACAGTTATCTATTATGTGATATGCAATTTTCTAGGAAGTATCTATATCCATGCAACTTAGGATGACTATGACTAAGACGTATATGACACCTAATGATGCAAGGTTTTTGAGAGAAAATTAACAGTATCTATCCAAGGTTGATCTTAAGATCTAGAAGCAAATAATGACAATGATATTTCAGAATCACTTTGCAGTTTTTGAAGTTTTGTGTTAACAAGAAAATGCAGTTCACCTAACAGGTGCGGTTCAAATGTTGACAGATGCAGTTTTTTATAGTGCATGCGGTGTTTCTAATAGTCTTGGTTTTTATTATGACACATGCGGTTTTGCAATACGCATGCAGTTCTAAATATGGACTTTGTAAACCTGAATTTTCTGATAGACAGTTGCGGCTCGAAAACTAACAGATGTGGTTTGCATGCACACATGCGACTCAGAATATGATAGTTGCAACTCGTAATATCCAGACTTTGAATAATGAATGTTTTGATAGAAACATGCGGCTTTTCCCCTAACAAATGTGACTCGCTAAGATAGATGCGGTGTTTAAACTGACAATTGTGACTCAATTTTTTGACAGTTTGAAATTTTTCCGAAAGTTGTTTTGACTGACTTTGTTTTGATCAAGATTTTGGTGAATACAACAAAAAAAAAAAACAAAAATCAATGTATTTTCAGTTTTGTGATGGTATAACTATTAAGACTCGAAAAACATTTACAACCTAGGATTTTTGGACAATACTTGTTGAGTTCTTATTTGGATTTCTCTAGCTATGCATATTTATGGGGAATGACTAGTAGCTTGACCCCATTGGCTCCCCTCCATGACACTCACTTATATGGGGTAGCTAAGCTACTATGTCCATGAAACTCCCATGGCATACATTTCATTTCCACACATAAACCGTAAGAATATAAGACGGCTTCACAGGGCCGACCCTGCTGCGCGAACAAGTAGGTAGGATTTTGGTAACTCTACAAGAAGTTATTTAATAAGGGAATTCCATTCATGGGGCACTATCCAACATTGGCGAGAGTCCATTTCTGTACATCTCATCAGAATAGTGAGCATGATTTCTAGACTTTCCCCAGAAATCCATTTTTATATATCAGGTGGAAGTCGCTTGGCTTTAGCATGTTACCAGTCAGAGTCATCTTATGGTGAGTAATTTTTCCCAGCAAGACAGTCCCAAGTTCTAGAGTCAGTAACCATTTCTCTTACACCCAAGATCACATGACTGCACAAGGGGAGAGGATAGTTCGGTATATTGAATCATAAGGGTGACAAATATGTGCAACGCACGAGATAAAGAAGATAGTGATTCTTTTTAATCCAAATGACAATTGTCTATCTACCAAATAGAAAGTTCTTTTTAATCCAAATGACAATTATCTATCTACCAAACAAAAGCTTGTTAAATAAATAAACACAAAGGCATTAGGTCCTGCATGCAAATTTATCAGTAGTTCATTGTTCTTGTCTTTGGCTTTTGTCTGCAGAAAATATTATCTTTGGTTTTTAATTGTCTTTTATGCTTCGTCCTGCAAACACTACGGTATTCCACCTTAACACAACTAAAACAAAAATTAGCAAAAAAAAAAAACCTAAAAAGGGAAAATGAAAATATGGATGTACGTAAATCAATAAAAAAGTGGAAATGATTTACCAGCCAGATGCGGCTTTTGGAGCCACAGATGCGGTTCGTGACTTCGAGGATGCGGTTTCGGATGATGGATGCATCGATATTTCTATTGGATGCAGCTCATGGATATAGATGCGTCATTTTTCGGAACAAATATGGTGTGCCATACAGAAAACCTGCAAATAAAGAATGAAAAATAAAAAAACAAAAACAAGAAAAGATGTGCGAATTTTGAAGCGTGTTCATGTCGGGTTCACCAAATGTAATAGTAGATTAAAAGATAGAACAAAGAATGATCTTCAACTAGAATAACAATGTTAATCCTAATCTAAATAATAATTAATCTATAATCAAACAACAAAGAACGAGGAAATAAACATAATAAATTAAACAATTTAATGGAAATCTCTCACCGAATATGCATTCACCCCTTCGAATTATCTTGATTGTTCTTCTCCATTTTTCCTTTTTAGTATTGTTTCCCTCAGATTTTTGTGTTTGAATGCAAGCATAACTTCATCGAGTGTCTAAGAAAAATATCGAAGATAAGTTTCTTCTCAAAAGTGTATGATTTGGGGAGGAGGAATAATGATAATGACAGGCCATTTTATAGATTTTGGGTTTTCAAACGATTGGCTCAAATTGAAAGAGAGATCGACGAATGAGATTAATGAATGTCATGTGATGTGAGTTCTGTCTCAGATAAAATGTGAGTTAGAACATGAGTTCAAGATCTTAATCTTCAAAAATAAAGAAATAGACTTTGTATGCAAAAGACAAAGTTAGAACTCGAAGATTAATGCATTCGAATGCAGACATGAGTTAATTAATTAAATAAAGATATTTAATTAATAAAAACATCATGCATATGAGTTAGAACTAGTTAATCGACTAGTTGTGACAGAGATTCTTCTCAAAGAGATAAATATATGTTGAATCTGAAGATAACTGGAGAACTAAAAATAGATCTCGAGTCAGAAGGTGAGTGAATGACATAGATAACTGAATGATAGAAGATTGTGACATAAATATTTAAAATATGAATTAAATGTTAATTTAATTCAACATTCAAAAATAAGAGACTTTAATTAAATAAATAAAGTAATTTATTTAATTTGACTGTTTGAAAAGGATAATATAAATAATTAAATAATAAATATTTAATTATAGATAAAGGGGGTTAAATGAATAATTAAATAATAAATAATTAATTATAGTTGGAAAGGTATGATAAAGGGGTAATTAAATAATAAATTATTTAATTGATAGATAAAGGGGAAAGAATTAATTAGTTCGCAACATAATTAAATAAATATGATTTATTTAATTAATCAAGTTGAATAAAGATTAATAATGAATTAATTAAAAGGGGTATTTAATTAATAGTGGAAATATGTGTTAGAAAGGGTAATTAAATAATAAACATTATTTAATCAAGATGATAGAATATAGAAAATTATGTCGAATGTGTACTCGCAGGCCTAGACCAATTTTCGGTATCTACAACTCTATTTGGTAGAATTTATTCTCTGTAATGTCCATGAGGAGAATATTGTAATTTACTTGTGCAAGAAACTTGGTGACATTTATCAGGGGAAGTAATTGGTAAACAAGCTATTCCTAAGCAAGAAGTTATATTCCTTGAAGATGGAGGAAGGAGAATTTGTTGTAGAACACATGAATTCATTTAATATGATTATTAATTAGCTGGTGTCTATAGGTGTGAATATTGATGAAAATGATTGTTGTATGCTTTTGTTGTGTTCTTTTCTTGACACATGGGACCATCTAGTTATGGATATTGGAAGTAAAACAACCACTTTCGAGATGGAATATGTGGTTTCTTTGTTCTTGTTAGAAGAAATGTGAGTGAAATATTCTCAGATGACCAAAGAGGCACTTGCTATTTGAGGAAAATCAAAAGAGAGAGGAAAGAAAAAATATAAGAACTATGAATCCAAGTCAGAGAGGAGATCAAATTCTCCTGAAAAAAAGTCTAAGGTGAAATGTTGGAATTGTGGGCAGACTGAACATATCTAGAAAGATTGTAAAGAGGAGAAAAAGAAGAAGATAAATTATTTTGATCATGATTCTTCTCTGAGTGATGTGGATTCCTTCATTGTTACCTTAGCAACCCAGGAACTGGATGATGTTTGGCTGATTGAATCAGGTGCATATTTTCACATGACATCTCATAGAGATTGGTTCACAAAGTAAAAAAAGCATGTTGGTGGAAAGGTGTATCTTGCAAGTGACTGATACCTTGAATTTTTTTTGTCATGGAAGAGTCAAAATTCAATTTCCTAATGTTAGAATTAAAGGAATCAGTGATGTAAGGCACATACCAGGTCTAGCTGGGTATGTGCAGGATCATCATGAAAAAAACAAGCCCTTAAGTGGCGATGAAAATTCAAAAAATCAGAGTTAGGCAACTTGACGTAAAAATTTGAATAAGTTATCTATATTATTTCAAAAATATGTAAGAATAGAATCTGTAGAAAATTGAATGTAGTTTCTAAACTAATAGATTTATTTTTATTTTATAAAAATCTATTTAGTGAAAATTTGAAATTTCAATGTAGTAGCACTTAAATTTCAGGAAAAAAAGAAGAAGTAGGTGTCTGTCTGACCACCCTAACCACAATAAAATGATAATATTTTTTTTATAATATTTTAGATGTAAGTAGAGGACTCATGTCCTGATGTGATGCATATTTTTTTATAATGTTTTTCCAAGTAAATAATTAATTATGAATTTTTTATTACAAATTTTCAAAAATATAAAAAACTCACATGTCTAACCACCTTAACTTGGTCAAAACTTCATGAAATTCAATTTTTTTTTTTGAATCCTATAGTATGCGAAGCATAGAATGTGACACATGTTTCAGATTAAAAAAATGTGATACTGTTTGAAATCTATAGATGTTTTTCAATCAACCTATCAATTAGGACTTTAGTCATAATTCAAATAGAAAATGAATAATAATTTTTTATTATATTCAAAGTAAATAATAATTTATATTGGTGAAAAGCTAAGAATCTCCTTTAAAAACCCTTTTTCGTTTCACTAATTTTGGGTAAGAAAAAAGTTGTTAGACACATGGGCCATCATATCACTTACATATCACCACTTTTTGGCCCATCATGATCCTACACATACCTAGCTCATAATATTATTTCTATAAGTAAGTTGAATGATGTTTGTACACAAGTTTCTTTTTCGACTGGTGGCTATAAAATGACTAGAGGCTTTATGGTGCTAGTCAAGGGTGCATGTATTGGAAATTTTTACATGCTGGATGCACATGTTGTTTAATATAATAGTGTCGAGTATGTGCAGGATCATGATGGGCCAAAAAATGGTGATATGTAAGTGATATGATGGCCCATGTGCCTGACGAATTTTTTTTTACCCAAAATTGATGAAACGAAAAGGGTTTTTAGAGGAGATTCTTAGCTTTCCGCCAATATAAATTATGCTTTACTTTGAATTTAATAAATAATTATTATTCATTTTCTATTTGAATTACGACTAAAGTCCTGATTGATAGGTTGATTGAAAAACATCTATATCTTTCAAAGGGTATCACATTTTTTGAATTTGAAACATGTGTCACATTCTCTACTTCACATAATATAGGATTAAAAAAAAAAATTGAATTTAATGAAGTTTTGACCAAGTTAAGGTGGTCAGACATACAAATTTTTATATTTTTTAAAAGTTGTATAAAAAAATCATAATTAATTATTTACTTGGAAAAAATTACAAAAAAATATGCATCACATCGGGACATGAGTCTTCTACTTTTATCTAAAATCTTATAAATTTTTTTATCATTTTATTGTGGTTAGAGTGGTCAGATAGACACCTACTTCTTGTTTTTTCCTTGAAATTCAAGTACTACTACATTGAAATTTCAAATTTTCACCAAATAGATTTTTTTAAAATAAAAATAAACCTATTAGTTTAGAAACTACATTTAATTTGAAATGGATTGTATTCTTAGATATTTTTGAAATAATATAGTTAACTTATTCAAATTTTTACGTCAAGTTGTCTAACTCTAACTTTTTTGAATTTTATTGCCACTTAAGGGCCCGTTTTTTCCATGATGATCCTACACATGCCCTGTCTCTACAAATTCAAGAAGTGTTTCTCATGTAGGAAAGGGAAAATTTGTTCCTCTGGGTGGAAATTCCTCAGAGGCGAAACTCTCAGTAGAGAAAACTATGATGTGGCATCAAAGGCTCACCCAAATTGGTGGAAAAGTCTTAAAAGCCTCGAAGAAGAAAAACCTGGTTGAAGGGCTTGATGATTGTAACCTTGAGTTTGATTTTTGTGAACATTGCATTTATGGAAAGCAACACCATGTTTCATTCTACTGTAGTTCTCATAAATCTTCTAGTATACTGGATTATGTTCACTCTGATGTATTGGGTCAAGTAAATGTTCCTTCATTATCGAAATCTAAATATTATGTTTCATTCATAGATGATCATTGAGAAGAAAATTTGTGTATTTTCTAAAAAGTAGATTAGAAGTATTCAATCAGTTGAAGGAGTTAAAAAAAATTGTAGAAAATAATACTACAAGGAAAATTAAATGTTTGAGGATAGATAATGCTGGTGAATTTTGTTCTACAAATTTTGAAAGGTATTGCAAAGACCATGGGATACTTACAGTCCACAATAGAATGGAGTTAATAAAGTTTTGAACAAGATGCTGATGGAAAGGGAAAGAAGTATGTTGAGCAATGTTGGTCTAGAGAAAAATTTTTGGGTGGAGGTTGTGGCTACAATATGTTACTTAGTCATTCACCTACTTTGTTGCTTGTTAACAAAACACCTTTGGAAGCATGGTCTAGTAAGAATCCCTCCTTAGTACATGTGAGAGTCTTTGGCTATGAGGCATATGCTTGTGTGCCGAATGAGAAAAGATCTAAATTGGAAAATAAGGTTGTAAAATGTATCTTCATTGGCTATGGCATTGGTGTTAAAGGATACAAAATTTTGAATCTAGTTACTAAGAAGGTATTGTATAGAAGAAGTATAATATTTCATGAGCTAAAACCTTCTTCAGTGGATCTATAGCCATAGATGAAATAAGTGAAAAAGAAGAAGGATGTAGTTGAAATTTCTCTTAACTCTAGATAAAGAGGAACTACAAACTCCAACTGTACCTAATATTGAGGAGAGCTCTAGCAGTTCTAAAATTTCTAAACAAGAAGAAGAACCACAACCTCAGCCTCAGCTTGTGAGGAGGTTTACACATGAGAAGCAACAACATGAAATGTTTCTATATTCTATGCTGGATTCTAGTTGTTCCTATGCTTTGATTACTAGCACTGATGATCCTAATACTATGAAATACACTATTTATATGTCTAATTCAGATTCTTAGTTAGAAGCCATGAATTAAGAAATGGCATCATTCAAAAAGAACGAAACTTGGGATTTGGTACCTTTGTCTAAAGGTCAAAAGCCTCTTAGTTGTAAATGGGTATTTAAAAAGAAGATAGGTTTGGATGGAAGTGTTGAGAATTATAAAGCTAGGTTGGTTGCAAAAGGTTATTCCCAGGTAAAGGGAATTGATTATGGAGAAATATTTTCTCTTGTAGCAAAGCTAATATCTATTGGATTTTTGTTGTCACTTGCAACAGCGTATGAATTATAGATTGAGCATATGGATGTGAAGATAACGTTTCTTCATGGAGATTTTTAAGAAGAAATTTATATGTCCTAACTAGAGCACTTCATTCAAAAAGGTAAAGAAAATCTAGTTTTCAAGATAAAGAAATCTTTGTACATGGTTTCAAACAATCACCTAAGATGTGGTACCAAGAGTGTGACAATTATGTGTCATTGGGATTTTTGAGATAATAATCAAATCATTGTGTATAATATAAAATTGAAAAATGGTCAATTATTAATTATTTCCCTATATGTTGATGACATGTTATTCATTGGGAATGGTAAGGGTATGATTTTTGATTTAAAATCTCAACTGTCAACACAATTTGAAATGAAAGATTTAGGTGTAGCTAGGAATTTTTTGGGGATGGAAATTAGAAGGAATAGAGGAAATAGAAAAAAATGTCTCGACTAGAGAAAGTATATTAATTTTTTTCTAGATATGTTTAACATTACAAATTGCAAGAAATTAGTTGTTTCGATGTTGCAGGGAACAAAACTCTCTGTTGAAGATTGTGAAAAATCTCTTATTGAGATGGAGGACATGACTAGGGTTCCTTATGCAAGTGTATTTGATAGTTTAATGTACACAATGGTTTGTACTACGTTAGACATTTCCCAAGTACTGGGAGTATTTAGCCATTTTATGGATAATCTAGGAAGGTCACATTGTGATGCTGAGAATTTTTTTTTTCGATATTTGAAAGGTACTTCTCAGTATGCTTTATGTTATCATGGTAACTCGATTTGTTAATAGAGATGAGTTAGCATTCATGGATATGTGGATTCGAATTGGGTAGGGGACATTGACAATAGGAGATCCAACAATGCATATTTGTTCACATTATTTGGTGGTGTAGTTAGTTGGATGAGCAAGCGACAAGATGCAATCGCTTTATCTACTATTGAGGTAGAGTACATGAAAAAAACTCATGCCTACAAGGAAGCCATTTGGCTTAGACATTTGTGTTATGCTATTGGGTTTAATGTGAGGTGGGTTACTATATGTTGTGATAGTTAGAGTGCTATTTGTTTGGAAAAAAATACAACTTTTCATGCTAGGAAAAAGAATATCGATGTTCAGTATCATTTCATTCATGATATGGTGGAGGATGAAAGGTTAATCTGGAAAAAGTGGATACTCTAGAAAATGTTGTTGATGCATTCACAAAGATTGTGAGCATAGAAAAATTTAGGTGGTGTGCTAGTTCTATAGGCCTTGGGGCTTATGATAGTTAGTAACCTCAAGCATTGGAAGAAGACAATAAGTGCTTCATCAAGTGGGAGCATGTTGGAATCAAACTTATTAGTGAGATAATATTCCCATGTAGGTTTTGTGTTTATTCCTTTATCGACTTTATTACTCTATTTTGGTGTGATAAAAAGGAGGATTAGCATTTTTTTTCAGCCGATGGAGGATGATCATGTCACTGGGAAAGGATCCCATGTCTCCCTGATGTATGGTGAGTGGTACCTTGGCGATGTCGAAGGGATAGTGCTCTATTGCTGAAAATTTGGATGGTGTCTCCTCAATAACCTCGATGCTATGTATCTTCATTGGTTGAACCTTGTGTCTTCAATGAGATTTAGAGTGTAGTCTATTCAATAAGCTGATGGTGTTGATCAATGCTATCTGCTAGCCTGTGCTTCCTTAGTGGGACTCGGTCAAGTAACTTGTGCGGGTGTGAGGATTGGTTCATCAGTGATAACTTGGACATCATGGTGGTAGTGGGGACCATGGTGATAAGTAAAGCATCATCGGTGTGAATTTATTTTATCAATTGAATTTGCTATGTTTCTCCACCAATATGACGATATATTTTGATCAACGGTTAGGATTAAAATGATCCAATGGTGCCCACTAGCCCATGCCTTTTGTGGTGGGTCTCATGTGACTCCCACAGGAGAGCGAGGATTGGTTGAGTTATGTACGATTGGTGATTGGATGACTTGGTAGGTAATGTGGTTTTCAAAATGGTTTTGACAGGGCTATGAGATGATTGAATCCATATTGAGACTGTTTGTCTACAACAACTGCAATGGTTGGTTTCCTGGATGGTTTGGAGTATAGAATGAATGAAATTCAACATTGTAATGTTATAACGATGTATGCATTGTAACTGTGGATAGTGTTGTATTGTTTGATATCA
This sequence comes from Sequoiadendron giganteum, assembly GCA_007115665.2. Classification (NCBI taxonomy): domain Eukaryota; kingdom Viridiplantae; phylum Streptophyta; class Pinopsida; order Cupressales; family Cupressaceae; genus Sequoiadendron; species Sequoiadendron giganteum. The sequence goes on from CM021104.1 coordinate 282,801,534, forward strand.
GAGTGAGGTTGATCAAGGAAATTTAATGGTACTGAAGTTGATACTATAAATTAACATCTGAAAGTACTAGTCTATAACTCTATATGTAAACATCATTTACTGTAATACAAAGTGACTTTTCTTGGTGTGTGGATTTTTCTCTGATAAGGGTTTTCCCATGTAAATCTTGTGTTTGTTCTATGTGTTCTTTTAATTTTCTATTCTATTGATTACGAATGTGCTTCTTAAATGGAATTATAATCAAAATTGAATGTACTTTTTATATTTCCCTTCTAAGAATTAGCATTAGGGAGGGGATTCTACACTAATCTTTCCTTGTAGAAAGAGATATTGCAATAAGGTGTCCTAGAGTATACTTAATGAATAAAGAGAGGCTCACCAACAAGCTAGCACTTGGAAACACAAATAGCATGCAAGATCTATTAAAAAATACTAATGATATGCAAAGCTTCACTAAATAACCTAGAAATTAATCCAAAACTAAATAGAAAAATGAAAAAATTCAAAGGGACACCTAGAAACCTGTAGGAGCTTGAATGAAGAAATGAAATGCTAAAAAAACTTAATCTAGTGTCTACTAGGACTCATATGCTAGTTTGGGGGATTTAGTCCCATATTAGGGTTTTTGGGTAGGAACAAAAATTTGGTAGAGACAAGTCTAGAACTTCTGAAAATTGTAAATTTCATTGTATTAGGACTCATATGCTAGAAGTGGTGTATCAGTCCTACTTGAATTTTTCAAAGGATAAGGATTTGAATCTTCTATTCAATATTTTCTCTATTTTCTAAACTTGAATTTAGAATCTAAAATGACAAATTCTGCTCTCTAGAAGTCTTTTAATGCTCTTTAAAAAAAGGTGACAACTTGGAAAACTTTGAACACTTGACAAATTCTTTCCAATATTACTCCTTAGAGGGTCTTCAACCTAGATCTACAAATCACACACTAAAGAGAGGGGAAAATGTTGTTCTGTTAGTGGAAAACTGTTTTCCTTGGTCAAACCCTATTTTGGTAATCAAACCTTGTAATGAAATCAAATGTAAAGGAGGAATGATTAATGAATGCAAAAAATGTAATATTGCAACTCACCAAACCCTAGGAATAAAGTGTTGCAAAAATACATGAAATGACTCTAATGGATGTAGATCTTGACTCTTTCTTGAATGTAGTAGATCTTGAATTGAATCCTTGTTTGAATCATTAAACCTTACATCACAAATGTTATCTCAAAAATAAACATGATGTATAATGACTTTGAAATGATGCTTGATACTTGAATACTGCTCCAAAACACTTGATATTCAACTCTTGAAGACTCTTTAATGCTCTTGGAAACACTTGAATTTTCTTGTGAACTCAAATTTTCTATAAGGATTCTTATTCAACTTGCTAGGTCACTTGATTGCTTGTTACTAAAAAAATGAGTAAAATAACCTTGTATTTATACTTATTTATGCCAAATTTCTCAAAATTACAACACTACAAGCCAATATCAGATCTAGGAGGATAAAATCCCACAAAAAATTTGAATTTAATTTAGTTTTAAGATAAACGGGATTCATATGCCAGAAGTGGCATATGAGTCCCATTAGGCTAGGCTATGGGACACATTTTTCAATAAAGGCTTAGATTCATGTGAAATCAAGATCAAGGTCCCAAAATACAGGTGGGACCCATACGCCCAAGGTGGCGTATGAGTCCTAGATCACTAAATCTAGACCATTCAATCCAAAGACACCTAAATTATGATTGGATGTTGGTTTATGTCGGGATTATCCTCAGAGAGATGCATTAATTAAGGATTGTGGATGCAAAATAAGGCCAAATAAGTCATAAAGAAGCCCAATTAATTAATGAAACCCTAGATAAGTGTGAAACTGTTAGGATACACTTTACAACACCTTAAATAAGGCACAACTAAGTCCAATTAGTTCACACGTGCCCAAGACCTAATGTGAATGTGTTAAACACACTACAACACTAAATCAAGGCAACATTAAGCTCAATTTAACAAGGGGGGCCCAAACAAGTGTGAAAATTCCACGGGTATGTGCAGGATCATGATGGGCCAAAAAGTGGCGATGTCTAAGTGATACGATGGCCCATGTGGTTGGCAACTTTTTTTTAACCCAAAATTGATGAAACGAAAAGGGGTTTTAAAAGAGATTCTCAACTTTCCACCAATATAAATTATGCTTTACTTTGAATTTATAAATAATTATTATTCATTTTCTATTTGAATTACGATTGAAGTCCTAATTGATAGGCTGATTGAAAAACATCTATAACTTTTAAACAGTATCACATTTTTTGAATCTGAAACATGTGTCACATTTTATGCTTTGCATACTATAGGATTAAAAAAAAAAAAATTGAATTTCATGAAGTTTTGACTAAGTCAAGGTGGTTAAATAGATGAGTTTTTTATATTTTTTAAAATTTGTAATAAAAAAATCATAATTAATTATTTACTTGGAAAACAATTACAAATAAATATGCATCACATCGGGACATGAGTCCCCTACTGATATCTAAAATCTTATAAAAAAATATTATCATTTTATTGTGGTTAGGGTGGTCAGACAAACACCTACTTCTTATTTTTTCCCTGAAATTTAAGTACTACAGCATTGAATTTCAAATTTTCACCAAATAGATTTTTCTTTTAAAAAAAATAAACCTAGTAGTTTAGAAACTAAATTCAATTTTCTAAAGATTCTATTGTTACATATTTTTGAAATAATATAGATAACTTATTCAAATTTTTATGTCAAGTTGCCTAACTCTGATTTTCTATATTTTATTGGCACTTAAGGCGTTGTTTTTTCCATGATGATCCTGCACATACCCTCACATATGAATTTTTTTGATATTATAGTTGCTTTTAGGGTTTCCTTTAGTGAACTAGAGGGAAATAGGACCCTTTGTGTGTTCCATCCCCTAAAAGGTGGAGCTCCCTATTTCCTTTGATTTAGAACTACTTGTCAATATATTATTTAATTTAAGACATTTCAATAAAATAAAATAAAACAAATGAAATATAATGAATATGTAGATTTTAACATTACAAATATTCACCTAGATATTAAACCTTTTTAGTTGGAAAATATTTCTCTTAATGATATACAATGTAAAAGAGCACATGTTTGTCAACACTAAAATCACGTTTTATACATGGCTAGATTTCATATTGTTAGGGTAAATAGGATATTTACCACACTTAAGTTTACTTAGGTTGTATAGTTTAATTAATTATTCTAGGTAGTTTTGTTTCCCGTATTAGGAAGTTTTATATAGGTTTGTTACTTTTTTCCCCTTAAAATGCTATACAATATGTAATTTAATCATCTCAATTTAGTCAGTCTTTCTTGGTGAAATAGTTGTTCTTCTCTCGTACATTGTGAAGGATTTTTTTTTGCAGATGGTGCTCCTACGAGGTGGATGACACCAACATGGTATCAGAGCCAACAATTTTTCCCTCCTTTGCTTGAGATTTTTCATCTAAGTGTTTGAGATCAAATTTATTTTATGAATACATTCAAAAGAATGTTCATCTTTATAATTCTATTTTGGTTGTGATACTTTTTCTGGGCACTGCTTTTGTTTTGATTTTGTAGTTTCCAATTGAAGACTGTGATTTTGTTCTTAAGAGGTTGTGAATTTTTCCTTTCCCTATTATGCTTTCTTCTATTAAATGTGTTTTGGCATTTTGAAGTCAGTAATCTTTGCTTGGTTAAGATGCCTCTTTCTTGGGGTCCAATCCTCATCAAAGAGGCCATGGTTCTTTGTTGGGGAGAGGTTCAATTTTTGTATTGAACTACTCATTAGTCTTAGCTTTGGTGTGGTGTGATATCAATCCTTGCTTCAAGCTTGGTACTATGCAAAACTAATCCTTGTGCAATTTGCTTGCTAGAGACCGGAAATTTGAAGTGGGTGCAGTGTGAAACCACTCCTTGGTTATGGTTTGAGTGACTGGAAGATTTTTTTGGTGTCTCTATAGGCCACCAAGAAGAGGTGCAATCTGTTGTGTAGATGTTGGTCAAAGGTAATTATAAAGCACAAACTTTTAAATTGAAAGATGCAGATTCACTCCATTTCACCCACCATTTTATCAATAAAGGTTTTGATTTTGTTGTCTACTACATTTTTTTCGAAGTGGTAATATTTTATCATTGGCAAATAAATATTTTTCAAAGGAAAATTATTTTATTGAATGAAAAGATCCCAAATATCTAGGGTTTCCTTTTTTTTCTCAAGGTGAAAAATTCACTAATTTTTTATTTGGCTAGAAAATTTTGTCCCACATATGTCAAAGAGCGGTCAAATTCAATATTTTTATATTCTAGAGCATCCATTTTTGTATGAGCTAAGGCTCACATGGTGTTTTTGGCAATCTCTCATAGGAGAAAAGGTGATTTGTTCTACAAGTGCTTGTGTGGATATTTGTGTGATTGGTGGAGTTTGATTGGTGTCAACATGTAGATCAAGCACTAGGCTACATAAAATTTTGCTACAAATTAGGTTTAATTCCTTCTTGGAAGATTTTTATACTTGTGAAAGCACTATGTTTGAAATTTTCAATAATTGTTAAGTTATAATGGTTTCTTTGGAGAAAGGGAACTTTAGGCAATGGATTGATGTTGTTCTCACCCATCTTAATGAGGAGAATCTATTACCATATTTTTTTAATGAAGTTCCTATTCTAGACACATGTAGTTGGTATACAATTTTGAAAAGGATTTAGGGCTAGAATTTGTATAGGAGTGAATTTGTAACCCTTGTGCAAATTCCCCTTTCACATACCCCCACTTTAGAAAATTAAACTCGAAGGAAAAATTCCACATCCCATCTGAGATGCATCCACTTCTCATGTGTTTTGTGTGTTGGTTGGGGAATTTTCATCAAGGATGTGAGTGCAGTGTGCAAATGTCTACACAAAATGCTACCATTCCTGAGAGATTCCTATGTCCAAAGTCCACGAGGATGTTACACATTCGATTGGGGTCAAATTGTAATGCCTCTATGCAACCAACCAACCTTAATAATGGATCCTCTCTTCCATTTTTTCCTTCTAAAGTATCCATTTCACACATCACTTCAATTCTTCACATTCTCAATCATTTTTTCACTGTCTCTTTTTACAACTCAAGCAGTCTCTCCATCTTCACAATTTCATTAAGCATTGCAGTAGCTAAGAACTCCATCAAATTCACTCTCACACATTTGAGTCAGCCATTGAAATTGTGATATTCAAGTCTTGTGAGACCTCCATTCATCATCATTGCGGCTATGGTGACTTTACCAAGTTCGTTGCTTGCATTATCCCTTCATTAGCCTTCAGAGCCTTTAGGTGGAGCTAGTAACACTTTTCTCTTCCTTTTGTGATTTGATAGAGTAACTTAATCTTTTGAATTGTTCAGTGTACTTCTTTGAATCCTCTTTATCATACTTTCTACTCCATTGCTTTTTGGCTATTTGTGGATGTGGAAACACCAAACTGGGGGTTTGACTATGGAAAAACCCTATATAGCCCCAATAATTTTTCCTTCTTGCTTGTGTGTAGGTGAACATGTGCATGGAGCTCTTTGGTTTTCACCACCCTAATTCTCATCTACTTATTCTATTATTTTTGCACTTACTTTTTTTAATTTATCATTTTGTACATTTTATTAAATTTAGTTAGGTAGGGCGTTAGTAGGATTTTTGTAGTTTCTCTATTTTACTTTGCATTTTCTATTCCTATGGAATCCAATGGGCCAGAGAGATGCCAATTTTCCACACTGTCATCCCAGACCTACATTGTTGTCCTCTAATATAGAGTTATCTAAGTAAAAATTCAGACTCCAAAAATTGTCTCATCTAGCCCCAACTTGATTTTTGGGTTTGTAGAGTGATAGAAGCACTAGAGAGTGCTCTTCATTCTCAATCCTCACCCCAAAACATCCCTTAGAGTGAGGTAAGTTATGGAAGCATTTCGCTCTTGGCTCTCCATGACTTGGAACCTTGATGTGGTTGGTCCCCATCTCTTACATTTTTGGTGAACCTGATGTGAACCATTTTGGTTTTGTTTAGCAGTGTTGGAAAGGTCCTTTACTCATTTCCTAGGAATGTTGTAGGTGTGAGTGCTGTGAGGAGTCCTACCTTACAACCCAACCTACGACCCCTCGTAGGCATAGTTGAAGGGTTCCATAAAAAATGTGGAATGAAGCCTCAACAGGGTCACTATCCAAGTTGTGAACCTTTGGAAGGATTTGTGAGAGTATTTTTTAGTGTACATGATGACTTACTTTTTTCATCTACTTATCCCCTTTGTGCATCCTATGAGTAGTGATCTTGGTATAACCTTCACCCCATAGGATTCAACATAAACACTATAGTAGGTGTCCTTGTTGACCCGACATGGCCGATAAATATTCCAACTAAGGAGATCATGTTAATAAAATTCCTAAATAAAGATGGCTATGACACATATGAAAACACCATTTGTACACATAACATACTTTTCATACCCCTCTTGGTAGCATAACCTTGTTGGTCTTGGTTGGCCTAAGTCAGTGAACATGCACTTTAACATAATACTAGGTTATGAACTCTTCAAAGTGAAGTTGGGTATCCCTTGGTTAGTAGCTATGAATGAAATCCCTCGAGTTGTACATAAATGTCTTAAGTTTATTCATGAGGGTTCAATGCATGTGATCCATGAAACTAGCTATAAACCACCAGTTTCTGATGGTAGTTATTCCCTAGATTAATTTTGGCCTACACCCATTGGTCTTCTTCTACCTAGGATGGACCTCTTGTACCGAACTCACAAAATGTACAATAAAGGGAACTTAATGCCTAAAGTAAGGTACCCTCTATCTCCCCATGTTGTCTTGCATAGGGCTTGTTTGAAATCTAACAATGATGCTACCATGCTGCATAGGAGGGAAGAAGAGAAGCACTCTCAAGGTTGCTCTTCCTCCTCTTCTATTGTCCAACCTAACACTCTATCTCACCCTACCATATCATCATCAAATCCTTCTTCAAATTTGTGGGAGAATCCTATGGTTCCCACTTGGTGAAAGCCCAAGTGTCCTACATTTGAACTTATCATTCTACCCATGGTGCCTAGGACCATTCGATATGATAGAAGAAAGCAGCCCCATGGGGAATCCTGTATGTATTAGCCTCCTTGGCCTCCCATCACTCCTTCCTTAAAGAAGTGAACGATAAGAGGCTTTCTGCCAAGGCATTGGAGCTAGCTCCCCTCATTTTCTCTCAACCTCTTCCTCCTACTCGCATTCAGGAGTCTATCCCTCCACTAGACATGACTATGATTGACACCCCTATGGCTAAGAAAGAGCCTTCGATCCCATCCTAGCTCCCATCCTCCAGCTCCAAGAGTCATAGAAACCACTTTGCACATGAGAAAAAGCATTGGCGAAAGGCTCTAGTGACTGAGCAGGAAGCCTTACAAAGAAAGGAAGGAGAGTCAACCACCCCTGCTTCAGGGCCTCCTATAGTGTCCTCCTCTCTCATCCCCTCTACTCTCATTCAATCGAATCCAATCCTATTTATGGATCCTACTGTGAGTTTGAGTGCCCTAGACCCCAAAAGGGTGTAGGTTTTTATCACTCCTTTAGTTGAGTGACCACTTTTTATGTCCCTTCCAAACATCTCACCATTACCAAAACCCATGCACATGTTGATCACTTTGATGGTGTACTTTGTGGTTTTCTCCTCCTCCTCTGTTCCTCTCACCTCATCTATGACGAGTTCACATCCTCTAACGAAGTATAACATGGAGGTTGGCCCTTCTAGTAAAGGAGGGAGTAAGAGGAGTCTACCCTCTTCAAAGGGTGGTCCTATGCTAGCTTGTGTCATCCTAGTGATGGAGAAAGTTTTTGCATCCCCTAAGTTCATCACTACTCCCAAGTCACTCAATGAGCCTAGCAGTGAATCTTAGGCACTACCTCCCTTGCTTGTTGAGGTAACACATGGACCTCCGTGAAGTTCATGTTTAACTCCTTGGATGAGGTCTTAGCCTTCTTAATGATCTTCACAAAATCGCTGATGATTTCTCCACACGAGTCTAGCGACGAAGACCTTGTAGGGCCTTCTTCCTTAGCCCTTGTTTTCGGAGGGTCAAAATCACCTCCCCTTAATATTACACCACATAGGATTTTCCACCTTCCCCATATAATGATCTAGATTGGGAAGTAGACAAACTCTTGGTTGCCGAGTGTTCGAGGGGCCTCTTCTTTACCTTTAGATTAGGTGTGTATTTATTATGATGTGTTCCCTTGTGCTTTCATCATGTGTTCCTAGATGACCCTTGTCACCCTTGTAGGTTCTTGGATATATGAGTGATTATGTGTCATAAAATTCCTCTATTATGTATTTTGTTTTTTCATAAAATTGGGGATGATGCAAAGTGTTGGGGAAATTTAGGATTCCTTTCCATGTTGACCCAATTTTTTATTTTTACTTTGTCTTCTCATGCATTTTTCACATGGCCTCATATAGTAAGGGGTGATGAGGGTTCATATATATATTATTATTATACTTACATATATTTATGAGCAACTCTGACACCAAACTATCAGATCACCCCTATGCCCTTTTTTTGTGATGGCTTTGTCTCTTTTATCATATTCTCTCTTCTTGCTTGAGTTGTGATGTTATGGCACCTATGTGTTTTCCCTCATGTGTGCAACAACATCACCATAGTGAGATCTCGCCATGTCCTGTGGGCCACAACATCAATTTTTCATTCTTTCTTTTCTCTCCTTAGGTTGTCATATGCCTCTACATTCAAAATGCACCACCCTAAGGGGGGGCTACTATGTCAACTTTTATTTTAAGAAAATGTATTTTCAATCAATGAATCTTTTCTCAAAAATCTTTGCGGAACATTTCAAATTTCACATTCTCAACTTGGACCTCCTAATAGAACATGTTTCCTTCATCATGGGTTCCCAAAAAAAGAACTTGAAAAATTTCCTCTAAGGAGGGATCAAATTTTCCTATGAGAGAAGCCTTAACATTCCCCTTGTGAGGGCGAATTTTATTCCTTTCAAATTCCTTGATGAAGTGAACATCTTTTGAAAGGATTACTTGATGTTGAGTTGACTTGTGAAAAAACATTCTTGCAATTTCAAATGTGTCCCTTGAGTGGACCCCTCTTCTTTTGAAGGGTTGTCAAGGGACCCCTTTGAAAGCCTTTTGATTTCTTGATTTTCTGCATGATTGTCTTCTTATTTTCCTATGTGGTTTCTTTTTTCTTTCTAGCATGTTTTATCTATGGGTTACTATGTTGTTTTGCAGGTGCGCCTGTGAAGTCACTTTCTGGTCTAATTCTACAAACTCCCCCATATACTAGGCTTCCTTCATGAGAGATTATTTGAGGGAATATACCTTCTTACAAGACCATGAGCCTGTGAGGCACTTACATCCTATGGGGTTTGTTCATCATTAGTCTAAAGGCCTTTAGTGTAATTTGTGAAAATTCATAGTTCTACGGGGCTAACGGGGCTATGAAGTAATTTTGTTTGAAACTCATTAGGAGAGAGTACCTATGGAGTCCTTTACCTACCTTATTCTTTTGAGTTCCTCAATGGTTCAGGTATACATCTTTAACTCTTTGATCTACTTTACCAAATGCTCATCAATATTCCTTCTTGCTAAAGTGGGGGAAAAATGTATAGGAGAAAATTTGCACCCTTCTATAAATTCCCCTTTCACATACCCCCACCTTAGAAAATCAATTCCGAAGGTGAAATTCCACATCACCCATCTGAGATACATCCACTTGGCACATGTTTTGTGTGTCAGTGAGGGAATTTTTGTCAGGGATGTGAGCACAAGACGTAGATTTGTAAATGACATGCTACCATCCCTGATAGATTCCCGCATCCATAGTCCATAGAGACATTACATACTTGAGTGGGGTCAAATTGTAACACCTTTGTGCCACCAACTGACCCAGAAATGAATCCACTCTTCCATTTTGGCCTTTTAAAGAATTAATTTCACACATCACCACTTATTCACATTCTCAAGCATTTTTCATTGGCTCTTTTGACAACTCCAACAATCTATCCATCTTGAAAATTCCATTGAGCATTGCAACAACTAAGAACTCCATCAACTTCACTCTTACATTTTTGAGGCAACCATAGAAGTTGTGAGCTTGGAGTCTTGCAAGACCTCCCTTCATCACTGTTGTGATTGTGGTGATTTTTCCATGTTCATTACTTGCATTCTCCCTTCAATGGCCTTGAGATCCTTTTGGTGGAGATGGTAATGCTTCTCTCTTCCTTTTGTGATTTGATAGAGTAACATCATTTTTTGTATTGTTCAGTATACTTCTTTCAATCCTCTTTATCATACTTTCTACTATGTTGCTTTCTTGCTGTCCATGGAGGTGGAAACACCAAAGTGGGGGTTTGACTAAGGCAAACCCCTATACATGCCAAAAAAATTTCCCTTCTTGCTTGTGCATAGGTGAACGCGTACGTAGATCTCATTGGTGAACTGGGATTTCAATGAATTTTTTTCACCACCCTAATTCTCATCTACTTATTCTATTATTTCTACACTTAATTTCTATACTTTATCATTTTTTTCTTTTTGTTAAATTTAGTTAGCTAGGCTTTCATTAGGTTTTTGGAAGTTTCTCTTTTGTACTTTACGCTTTCTAGCCATACAGATGATATCATGCCAAAGAGATGCCATCACACCGCACTATCATCTTAGACTCATGCTACCATCCTCAGATAGAGAGTTATTTGAGTTATAGTTTGGACTCCAAAAACCAACTCATCTAGCCCCAACTAGATTTTTGGGTCTATAGAGTGATAGAAGCACTCAAGAGTTCTCTTAATTCTTGATCCTCACCCTAAAACATCCCTTAAAGTGAGGTAAGTTAGGGAAGGCCTCCGTTGTCGACTCTTCATGGCCTAAAGCCTTTATATGGTTGGTCTCCCTCTCTTCCAAAATCTATGGAGCTATTTTTGAGCATGTAAATGACAAGGACCTTTTGGATTCACTTATTCATTTTGAGAGCCCTTATGCTCTTTGGACATATGTTCGAGAATCATATAGAGATCCTGATACTTTTCCATCTCTCAATGATCTTCCTTCCAATACCAATGTGTCTCTTTGTTCTTCAAAGAAGATAAACCATGCTTGTGATCCTTTGGAGGTTGTTGAGACTTCAGATGAGGTTGTAATTGATTCAAAGGTTCTTGATTATTTTTCAAAGATAGTTGATCCACCTTCATTAAGCACATCCAGTGATTCATTACAATAGGATTATCATTATTTTCCTGGTTGGATTCCCATTTGCTAGATATTGCATTGTTTTTCGTGAAATATCAAATTTTTGACTTGGAAGACACATTTGAGGGTATATCCCTCCTATTTGATGATAGTTGCAGTACAACTGTTGTCACTACATCTCAGTCTCTAGAGAATGTTCAAAATCCATTTCCAGTGGTACCTTGTTTGTCACATTCTATTGTGATTGGGCACGTTCTTGATTGGTTTGTGGCATCATCTTCCAAAGTCTTGTTGACACATGGGTAGATTTCAGAGACATTTTTATCATACATTTGGATTTCATTTCTAATTCCTATCCAAAATGGTGAGCATACCTACATTTGTACTTGGTTTTCTCTCTTCTGAAAGAGAGACAAGTTGTTTGTCGACATTGGATCATTTTTTGTCTTCAAGCACTTAACATTTTTGTAGACAATTACACATTGTGGGGGAGCTATGTAGTCTCTCTCTTTCCCTCTTATGGGGGGGATATTGATTGCATATACATGATATATGTAGCCCTTGGGGGGTGTGATTGATTCCTCCATCCATGCATCATTTTTCTTTTTTTTTTACCTCTTTTGGAGAAGGGTTTTTTCTCACAAGGTTTTTCTCCTTTTCTTTGGTTGTGATTGAGCCCTCCATCCATGCAACATTTTTTTTTTCTTTTCTCTCTTTTGGAGAGCAGTTTTCTGACAAGGGTTTTCTCCTTTACTCCAGTTGTGAGAGATTTATTTTTGTAATTGTAAATGGGTACCTAACATGGTTGTGTAGTTGAGACCCATATTGCATCTTCAATTTGCATAATAATCTCCCAAAGTTGCACTTAAGAGGGGATGTTAAGGTAAATAGGATATTTACCATGCTTAAGTTTACTTAGATATAATAGTTTAATTAAATATTCTAGGTATTTTTTTCTCGTATTGGAAAGTTTTATACCTGTTACCTTTTTTTATCCTAAGTTAAAAGGCTACACAATATGTAATTTAATCATCTCAATCTATTCACTTTCTTGGTGAAATAGTTTTGCTTCTCTCAAACATTGTGAAGGATTTTTTGTTGCAGATGGTGCTTCTGGGAGGTGGATGACACCAACACATATACATATGAAACATGCATACAAGAGGGAAGTGATGTACCTTCTCATTAATGGTTCACAACACAACATGAAAATATATGTAGGCATAAATCACCCTTTTTTTACTCATTTCTATATTTTTTACGAGATTTCATCCAAAATGTTTCCTCACACTAAAAAGAGAGTCACCTAAATTTTATCTTTTGCAAAAAATAGTTATCTTTAAAAATTCCTTTTCTGATGCCTAGAAACATAGTTTGATTTGCATTTAATATTAGAGCTTCTAATAAAATCATATTTCATTTAATATTAGATCTCTTGGTAAAATCAGATTGCATTTAATATTAGATATCCAAATCTAATTGTTGCACATCCTTATCTCTAATGTCCAAAATATAATCCTTGCAATCTTATCCACCGCCATTGCCTTGTTTCCTATAAATATGATCTATACAATGCTTAAAATAGAGATATGATCTTTGTCGAACCTGCCTAATGCCAAAAAGAATTGAAAAAAATGAAACAAAAGGATCTTGGTGTTGAGAAAAGAATCCCAACTACAATGGGCAAAGAAGAAAACACATACAAAATAAAATAGACAGCAAGACAAGGAGGAAAAATATTTTCTATTTCATTAAACTATCAAAAAATATTACATTCAAAAACTTGCTCACATACAAAAAATCAGAGCAAAGCTCTGTATTCCCTTCGTACAAAAAATTGAGCACATTCTGGCGCACTGGAGAAAACTGAGTGTTGCTACATGCTGGAGATATTTCAGAGCATTCGTCTTTGTCACAAACTTTTGTTGCTACAGGTTGTCCTGAACATTCCTTTGTTCTATTATGTTTTGTTGAAAATTCCTCCCTATCCTCTATTGCACTCTTATATCTTGCTCTATCTAACTGAAAAATATTCTATTCACTACTTTTTTCTTTCTAGCCCTTTCCAAAAAATTGGCACTCAATTCAAACTCACCCACCAGAAATTAATTCACTGAAAAAATTAATTTCCCAACATATTTGTTAGGGCAAGGTGGGTGGAGGATCCTAACGGATCAATTCTTATAGTGCATTAAATGCAATCGGTTGGTGGCTTCTCAAGATTAGCTATTCCAACACTCCCCCTTAATCTTGAGTCTTTTTGTTTTGCATCACCATTCAAAAGTTTCAGAGCAAATGTTCCGGAGCATCGGTACTCTTTTGACTGAACCAAAGTTTCAGAGCATATATGCTCTTCTAAGTTTCCCTAAAAACAAGTTTTGGAGCATCTACACTTACCAATTCTGGAGCATATGCACTTTTTTTGTTTCCCTGAACACAAGTTCCGGAGCATCGGATTTTTTTTGTTTTTTCCACAACACAAGTTCCAGAGCATCTATGCTTTTTTTGTTTTCCTAAACCAAAGTTTTATGGTGCATTCCTGCATACCAAGCCTATCTCTTAGGCATTCAAATGAGTCTTTTGACATTGCCTTTGTGAAAATATCGGTGAGTTGTTGCTCATATTTGTAGTACTGAAGTTCAATTTCCCCATGCTCCACCAACTCCCTTATGAAATGGTTGCAAATTTCTATATACTTAATTCGTCCATGAAAGATGGGATTCTTAGTCAAAGCAATAGAAGACACATTTTCACAAAATATGGTTGTACCATATTCTTGTTGCTCATTCAAATCTGCAAGGATTCTTCTAAGCCAAATAGCTTGTCATGCTCCTACAATGTATTCTGATTCAGCCGTGGAGAGAGAAACTTTGGGCTGCTTCTTTGATGCCCATGATATTGCTCCTAAACCCATGTAGAACAAGTATCCTAAAGTTCCTTTTCTATCATCTATATTTCCTACCCAATCACTGTTTGTGTAGCCAATCAGTTGAAACTTGTTCGAGGCGATGTACATAATTCCATAGCCTTTTGTGCCATTGACATACCTTAGAATTATTTTTCCTACTTTCCAGTGAGCATCCTTAGGCTGCTCCATGAACCTATAAATTAGGCTTACTGCGTACATCAAATCAGGTCTAGTTGTCAAATACATGAGGCTTCCAACCATGCTCTTATAGAGGGTTGTGTTAACATCATTGTTGTTGTCCTCTTTGCTTAATTTCAGACCTATAGCTATTGGGGTTGGGCCTAGTTTGTTGTCCAACATTATAAATCTCTTCAAGATTTGATTAGGATAACTTGTTTATGACATAGAGATGTCATAATTTGTTTGTTGGACCTCTATGCCTAAGAAATATTTTAGCAAACCTAGGTCTGTCATTTCAAATACATTTTTCATTCCCTCTCTGAAATCAACAATGAACAGATTACTACTCCCTGTGAAAATAAAATCATCTACATGCAAAACAACAATAAGAATCTCACCATTTTCTGCCTTGATGTAGAGTGTGGGTTCACTATCAGTTTTGTTGAATCCATTGTTCAAAAGGTACATACCAATTCTACTGTACCATTCTCGTGGTGCTTGCTTTATCCTATAGAGATCTTTTTGAATCCTGTAGACTTTTTTTTCTTTCCCTGGAAATTTGTAGCCAGGTGGCTATTCAACATACACCTCTTCTTTTAACACTCTATTCAAGAAGGATGATTTTACATCCATTTGTAATACTCTCCATTTGTGTTGGGTTGCAATTTCTAGGACTATCCACACTGTTTCCATCCTTGCAACTGGTGCAAAAGTCTCATCATAGTCTCTTCTAGGATACTATTTGTATCCCTTAACAACCAACCTTGTTTTATGTCTCTTAACCTTACCATTATTAGTACATTTGGTCTTATAGGCCCACTTAACTCCAATGGGCTGATTTCCCTTTGGGTAGATCAATTAGCTCCCATGTTTTGTTTCTCACTATAGCGTCCAACTCTTCATCCATGGAATTCCACCATTTTTCTTATTTCATGGCTTCTTCAAAATACATTGGATCACTATGAGAAAACAAAGAAAAATCTAAGTTCTCATCAAAATCTTCATATCTTGTATTGTCATAAATTTCCCTCATGCTTCTAGTCTTTCATGGCATCAATCATGCAAGCATAGGGTCTGAAATTTTGGAGCTGCTTGGCTGCTGGTCTGATGAAGAAGACTATTGTTGTATAGTTTTAGAGCATCTGCCTTGCTGAAAGGTTCTAGAGAAACTATTTTGCTGAAAGTTTTCGGAGCTGCTGCTATTGTTTTTTGAATTGTTACCTTGTTGTAAGGTTATAGCGCATCTGCCTTTTGCAACTTATTCATCCTCAAAAGGTATTGAAATAGAAATACATGTGTTGCTATCAACTGTTCCATCCCATTACTTGTTTTCAATGAAATCAACATCCTTTTTGATCACCACTTTCTTAGTGATGGGATTGTACAATCTATGGGCTTTTGATTCTTCATTGTAGTATATGAAAATGTCAATTTTACCTTTTTCATCAACTTTCCACCTTCTCTATTTTGGCACGAGAGCATATGCCACACAACCAAATATTCTCAAATGATCAACACTCCATTTGTATTTTATCCACACTTCTTATGAAATCCTATCATGAATGGCCTTTGTGGGGCACCTATTCAAGATGTAAATTTTTTTTTCTACAACATCACCCCAATATTCATTAGACAAACCTTTTTCCTTCAACATGCTTGCTGCCATCTCTGTGATTATCCTATTTTTCTTTCAACCACTCCATTTTGTTGTGGAGTATACTTGGCTGTGAGATGTCCCTAATTATCTCAAGACTTGAAAAAATTCATACTCTTGAGAGATGTAATATCCCCCTCTATTTGTTCTGAGGACTTTTATATAATGGTCTCTTCAATGTTTTTTTAGCCAAGGCCTTAAAATCCTTGAACTTATGAAATGCCTTTGATTTTTTCTTCAAAAGATACAGCTAGATTTTTCTACTATAGTCATCTTTGAGTGTCATAAAATAAACATTACCACCTAGGGTTGGGGTCTTCATGGGACCACATGAATCTGAATGCACTAGCTCTAATGATGCTCTAGCTCTCCTAGAATGCCCTGATTGAAAGGGCTGCCTATGTTGTTTACCTAGGATGCATGCTTCACACTTTCCATCAGGATCTACAATTATCGGTCGGTCCCTAACCAAATATTTTTTAAATAAAATATTTTAACTAGAATAACTTAGATGCCCATACATCAAATGCCAAAGCCTAGATGGGTCTTGGATGACCATTTTGAAGGCTACCTGCTACAGGCCTTTTGACTATGCTAAGATTTGCATTTTGAGGGGAAACATTTGGTTCTTTATCATTTGAACCACTGCCATAACTCTCTTGCTTATGTCCTTGTCATATATGATGCATTCTCCTTTCTCCATTAGCACTTTATAGCCATTTTAGACCATTTTTCCAATGCTCAATAGATTATATTTCATTCCTAGGGCATAAAAAACATCATGGATTTATCTTTTTTCACCATGCTTGATTTTTAGTTACACTATTCCCTTGCCCATGACTAGAACCTTCTCATTGTTGTCCATTTTGATTTTAGACTTAATGTTGCTTTCTATGGAGGAAACGAAATTTCTACATTACCACTCATGTGGTTGCTACAACCGATGTCCATGTACCAAACTTCAGCGCTGCCCTATTCTGCAAGATTGCATGCAATGAACACTTGTGACTCTCTTTCATTTTTATCCTTATTTTCATTAACCATATTTGCATTTTGACTCCCTTGTTCACATTGTTTATTTCCGCATTCGCTTGCATAGTGACCATACTTGGGATAGTAGTAACACTACACATTTCTCTTATCTTTCCTCTATTTTGAGCTACTATTCCTTGTGTTTTAGAAGTTGGATTGGGAGGCACTGGCCTCCTCTTGTTTGTTTGAGCTTCCTCTTCTGAAGTTGCTTCTACCTCTACCTCTCTGACCTCTTCCTCTTCCCCTACCTTTGACATTTGCTTGAGCCTTAAAGGCTTGCTCCTGGGAAGAATTTGCAAACCTATTTAGGCGTTGCTCATGGGTTTGAAATGAACCCATTAACTCATCAATTGACAATGTTGAGAGGTCATTTGCCTCTTCTATGGAAATGACCCCTAGGTTAAATTTTGTGGGTAAGCTTCTAAGGATCTTCTCCACAATCTTATGTTCTTCCATGGTTTCTCCATTTATCCTAAACTGGTTAATCAAAGTGGAGGTCCTTGTATGGAAACCTAAAATGGACTCATTGTCTTTCATCTGAATGGTCTAAAATTGTCTCCTTTGTAGCTGGAGTTTCAAAGACCTAATTTTCTCACTCCCTTTGCATGTGGTTTGAAGTATTTCCCATGCCTCTTTCGCATAACTAGCTGCTGCTATTCAAGGGAAAATAACCTTTGTTGAAGCTACCTCAATCAAACTGAGGGCTTTAGCATCATTCTTTCTTGTCTCCTTCAACTGATTCTTTTGGGGATTGGTCAATGCTGCATATGCATTTGGGTCAATCACATTTGTGAACCCAATTGTGACTAACTCCCACAAATCATTTTCCACTAAAATGGTTTTCATTTTCTTTGCCAAGATGTCATAATTTTTGCCATAAAAAATAGGTGGCTACTGCTAGCTTCTATTGTCTCCTCCAGCCATTTTGCTAAATGGGGGAAACAAAAAATACTTAGAAAGAGATCTAGGGTTTTTCTCTACTTCCTAGAAAAACTAGGGCTTTCCCAAATACCTAGAAGCAAAGCTTCTATCACTACATGCCTAGGACTAGAGCTAGGGCTTTAAAAACTAAATGCCCAAAAAACTTAGGGCTCTGATATCAATCTGTTGGGAAAAGAATCCCAACTATAGTGGCAAGGAAGAAAACATAGACCAAATAAAATAGACAAAAAGAAAATGAGGCAGAATATTTTCTATTTCATTAAACTATCCAAAACGATTACATTGAAAAACTTGTTCACATACAAAAACTCTAAGAAAAGCTCTATATTCCCTTCATACAAAACATTGAGCACATTCTGGCATACTAGAGAAAATTGAGTGTTGCTACATGCTAGAGATATTCTGGAGCACTGATCTCTATCACAAACTTCTATTGTTGTAGGTTCTCCTGAACATTCATTCGTTCTGTGATGTTCTCCTGAATATTCCTCCCTATCCTTTGTTGCACTCTTATGTCTTGCTTTGTCTAACATATTTTTTTTTTATTCACTGCTTTTGTCTTTCCAGCCCTTTCAAAAAAATTGGTGCTCAATTCAAACTCACCCACCATAAATTAATTCACTTCCAAAATTAATTTCCCAACATATTTGTCAGTGCAAGGTGGGTGGAGGATCACAATGGATCAATTCTAACAGTGCATTATATGCACTCAGTTGGTGGTTGCGTAAGATTAGCTATTCCAAGACCTGGGCGATGGAATGGTTACTATAAATACATGCTATCTTGCCTCTTATCGATATAAATGATATCCACAAGTATATGTATAAATACAATCTAGGTCAGGGAATAGAGAGTTGTGTTAGATGTGGTGCCATTTGGAGGCCTGCCTATACGAACAGACAGTGCTTTGGTACCATAGAGGATTATGTAGTAGTATAGAGGTCAAGATATTTTTTGTTACATATATTTTTCTCTAAGTATCTATAATACTAATATATTGTATCGGTGGAGAAACTGAACACATGTAAATGAAATCATTGGTGGGAAATTGGTGGATGTATTAGTTTTGACTAGTGGTCATTTCTGTGTTGTAGAACTTTAACTTCGTTTCAATTCAGATGACATGCAGTGCTCATATGCATGGAGCTTTTTTCACCAACTAATATTTTCATGATGCTTAGAGTTTTTCCAAAGTGGGAATATCTGAGGTGGGTTGTGTGAAGATAAATCTTAAATAGAAAAACGCATTGGATTTCATAAATAAAATAGATCTTGAACATACAATAATGATAGTGAAATACCTAGATCGCATTAACAAGGTTGAAAGTAAAAATAAAATCTTAAATCTTAACACGTACACAACCCATTTGATCTGAAAGACTTATTATTTTTACCATCTCCTTTGCATTTTAGCAGAGGAGTTTTCTCTTCAAAAGATTGAGTTAAAATAGCCTCGATGGTCAGAAATAAATTTTGAGAAACGAACTTTGATCTGTTGAGGATTCAGCATGTCATGTTTCTTGTAAGTTTTCTTCTCTGTTATATCATGGTTTGCTCTTTAATTGTGGGTGAAGGAGTTCAGGTGATAGGTTTTTAAAGACAAGTTTTTAGGCATGGTTGGCAACTGATTTTGCTGAGACCATAATTTTTTGAACTGAGTCACAAACGTATGCATAATCTCATCGTACTGAAACAGAACCAAATGGACTACATAGTGTTATTTCAAATGAATCTCAGTTACATGAAATAGGTTTATGAAGATTATATGTGATGTGATCCTATTCATACCCTACCCAATAGATGTCAGATTCTTATTACATTTCAAATAAACCACTCACATGAAACAATTGATTTTCAAAGCTTTTTAAATTAGGATGACTGTCTACGCAGATTTCATTCAATGGTGTCTCCTTAGAATTTTAAGTAGCAGAATGTTAGATATAGTAGTTAGAATGTTTGTATTTTCTAATTTGATCGGCTTGTTAGTATGGTATCATACTGTTGGATCTTTTTCAAAATAAAATAGTCTATTACCTTCTAGAGGAGGTGTTTATTTATTTTTAGTGTGTTATATCCTATGATACTTGTATGGGTAATGGATCTCTAATTTACCAATGTAACCTTATATTTGTAGGAAATGGACAAAACTTTGGAATTCTCATTTCCTCTAGTAGAGTAAAGTCAAGCTTTCATAGCGATTTTCCTCCCCTCCTTTATAACATATGGAAGGATCTCCAAATCAAAAAGAGAATGAGAAAGTGGATGCTGATATATTTCATTTTATTTTTCTTGGCTAACACAACTCCACTTTATTTTTCCTTTTTTTTTTGAGTATGATGGACATTTGACATCATCTTTCCCTAGCATCATATCTATATTGAAATCAATAAAATGAAGCATAACAGTATTGAGGTTTATTTATATGCATATTTTTAGGAGATCTATATGGAAATAAGTAGTATTTGGTGATTGTTTGTGGCATTTGTTTGGATTTTACTACACAAACTGGATGTGGTCACCCTTATTCACAAATGCTGGTAGTTTTGAGCATGTGGTTGAACTACCAAGTGGTCTGTGAAATGGATTCAAGTAAGAGTGGGATACAAATTAATTGTTCTTAGTCTTAGTATGAGATGTTTCTGGATTTGACAGGGTTTTTTCATCATTTTTTATTGAATTCCATGATCCATCATCAAAATAGAAAGTAAGAGAAGAAAAGTCTTTTGATTTGTTTATTACTTGTAAGTCGTAAGGGGTGCAATCTCATGGAGGGGGGCTTCCTAAAAACATTAGTGGGTGTTACTGAGATTTTTTAGGATTATTTTAAAGTGGGTGGTCCCATGAATTTTGTATCACAATTTAAGTTTGAAATTTTAAGCTCTTATATTTATGGAAGCTGGTGATCTCATTAATTTTATTATTTTGCATATTCAATTTAACAGCTTAAAAATAAATATAAAATAATAAAGAAAACAATTATTTAAAAAATTTATAACTTCATATGATTGACAAGTGCTAAGAAAAAGCCTAAGTTGGTGGGAAATTTCTAGCCCCACCCCTTTTGCACCTGCTTAAGTTTTTGATCTAAAAAGTAAGAGCTTCTATTATTAAGGAAAAGATTCTAATTTATCCTATAGCATTTTTTTTTTTGCCTAATGATTCCCGTTGCTCCTTCAAAATAGATCCCCAAACCCTCCATGGGACCTCACCCTTATCCTGATTTATAGGTGAGGGCTTTCCTACTATAAAAATATTTTGACTCCAATTCAAACTATTTGATGGAAATTTATTCCACAATTACTTGAAATAAACTGCATATATTATTCTATCGACGTATTCCTTGCACTTCCTGATGCTTGTGATAGTTTATTTATAAGGAAATTCATACATATGTAATATGCATATAAGATGACGATGATGAAAATACTCAGTGATAATACGCTATAATGGATGGTGGGAGTTGATTTATATGTTGCACTAGACTTGGACGATTTATTTATTATCACCGAATTTGACATCCTTTTGGCCTTTGCCCATTGTAAGCTTCTTGAGAAATTTGAACATTGTCAATGGGTCCATCCAGGGATGCCCGATGCTGAGGACCATAGTCTATCTTATACCCTCCAATTAGAATGCACACAAAGATCATTTAGTGTATTTATAGCTATCAAACCCTAAACCTACAAGTGCATAAAGACATCAAACATTGTTAGTGTTAGATCAAAATGCATGCAAATATGAAGGATTCCCCATGAAATTCACTTATTTAAGCTAAAATGAGGAAAATGAAGAACACTATGCAAGAAACTTAAACTAAATCCTAATTAAGCCAATAATTTGATGATCTTATGGGGGAATTGGTGCCAATGATGTGTTGCAATTGGCCCTTTCCCAATTCCTATGATTGCAATGTAGATTGATGAAGAAATGGTCAAATCTCCAAAGATATTTGAGCATAACCTTGATGCAAATGTGAAAATGATATGAGTGTATGGATGAAATGAGCAAAATTAGTTCTCAATTGAAGAGAGTAACTTTGCGTCTAAATTGTGGATGATGATGGATTTGAGTAGAGTAAGTTTACTCAAATTGTGGATGATCGAATGAGAGGAAGAGTCTCTCATTTATAGATTTCAATCTTGGAAGAGATAGTGGAAATAAGCAATGTGGGATCATTCAACATCCAATGGCCAAGTGCCACTTGTCAAGATGTGAATGGTTGAGGAATGAGCACATTTTGGTCAATGTGCATGATAAATGCCATTGGATTCAAATTTTAATTTTGAATGTGACATATGTGAGGGAAAGACAAATGGAGTTAATGTCACTTGGCTCAATGCACAAGGACATGTAAGAGGCATTGAATGCCTTGTTGGAAGGACCAAGTCCACTTGGCCTTTTTGAATTCAAATGAGGGAATATTCCCTTTTGATGCTTTGTGAGGGAAAATAGAGAATTAAATAAATCAAAGTAATTGATTTATTGTGCAAGTTACATTCTCTAGAGGATTTTAATGAGAAGGATTAAGTTAATCATGGATTTGATTAATTTAATGAAGAATTAGGTGATTTGACAATTTAGACTTAAATAGATAAATTAATTTAAATCAAAATTGTGAGGAAATGATTTATTTAACCAAAGAGGAATATGTTAGATTAAATCAAATAAGGTTTAATTTATTTAATTTAATAAGAGGACTTTAGAGATTTAATTTAAATAAAATGAATTATTTAAATGAACAGAGAAAGATGATTAATTTAATCACCAGAGGAGAAAGACCTAATTAAATAAATAATGATTTATTTAATTAAGGGATGAAAGGTGTTGATAAGCTGAGAGTATGATTCAAGACGAAAC
This sequence comes from Sequoiadendron giganteum, assembly GCA_007115665.2. Lineage (NCBI taxonomy): Eukaryota > Viridiplantae > Streptophyta > Pinopsida > Cupressales > Cupressaceae > Sequoiadendron > Sequoiadendron giganteum. The sequence goes on from CM021104.1 coordinate 282,824,373, forward strand.
AATGTTAGTAGGATTAGAATCAGGTGCATGTATATTTTCCATGTCTACATTTTGCCCCTCTTTGAAGCAATGTACTTGTTGCATTGATTCAAAGAATAAACTGTTGTGATCAAAGTTCAAAATTTCTCAATTTTTTCAGATACCCCACTATTGCCCCAGCGGAAGGATTACGTTGGTATAGTACCCCCTCGAGAGATCGAGTGGAAATGTACGATTTTTCAATCGAGATCATGATAAAATGTGAGAGGAGTAGTTCTATTAATCAAAGGACTCAAGATAATTATTTGATGTAGACAATTATGATGATGTATAGACAGTCATCGGCCATGGGTAGCCTCGTGTATATTTGGATACAACACACTGATTTTAGATAGAGATGTTATTAAAGATAGAAGAATAAGAAGAATAAGAAGAATAAGATGATGGAAGGAGGATCCACACAAGTTCACATTATGATGATGATGATGATTTGCATTGCTAGGAGTTGGGATTTTCAAAGGGTCAGTTGCATTATGTTTGATATCACACAGATATGATGCATCAAGGTATAAAGGACCATAATGGCATTTTACCTAGTGTGATGGACTTTGACTTGACACTTAGATAGGAGTGCTCTTGTTCACACTTGAAATATAGAAACCTTCCTAGGACGGACCCAACAAAGCAAGTATTCGCCAAGTTATTTTACAAGAGTATCCAACAAGCACAATAGATAAAAAAGATAATGATCATTGCCCCATTCCTTTCTCTCTAAAACTATTTTGTTTAGGCATCATCGAGAGGCCCTTGGAATGAGCGCAAAATAAGATAAGTCTAAAAAAGACCAAGATAAAATAAACAAACAAGCTGATGTTCTTCATACCGCTAGCCAAGACAAACTATTGTGGGGTACATGATGCTTATGTCCATCGTAGGAAAGCTTCATCCTAGGAAACGTAGTGATGAGGGTTTTGGTGAGACTGATTGGGTGATAAGCTATTGATACTCTGAGTTGACCAACTTGCTTGCTTATTGCCTTAGACTTCCAAGACTTTGACGATTAGAGTGTTCACTTTGGAACCTGTTAAACTTGCTTTTGACTAACTCACCAAAGGGTGATAGTGATGATTTACTTTATTATGAGTGATGAAAATCACAGGTGAAAGCGAGATGAAATGGATGCACCATTTTGGGTTTTTCAAATATTTTGAGGCTGTTTTTGGAATTTTCACATTTTTTAATGTTTTTGGTATTTTGTGTCTCGAGGGCCAATCAAGGATGGCCTTGCCTATGTTTACGCTCAGAGATGACGTAGTTCAGACTCCAATTGACTTGACTGCTAATGAGATAGATGGGCAAATAGATTGCCATTGCGACGGACACCTAAAATCCTAGAATGTGAAAAAGATGGACAAACGAGTGCCCCTGCGATAGACGCCTAACTAGATGGGAAAACAGATGTCATTGCGACGGATGCCTAAAATCCTAAAATGTGAAAAAGATGACAAAACGGGTGCCCCTATAACAGACGCCTAACTAGATGGGGAAACGGATGTCATTGCGATGGACGCCTAAGGACTGACCCTAACTATCTCGGGGGATGATCAAAGATCAACCTTGCCTATGTTCAAGCTCAGAGACGACGTAGTTTGACAAGATGACCCTATTTTTTATTTTGAATGATTTTTGACATGTTTTGGATTTTTTGAATGATTTGGAAATTTTTTTGGATTTTTTATTTTTCAAATGTTTTTGAGTTTTTTGATGAATTTTCTAATATTTTTGAAATTTTTCGCATGATTTTGACAATTTGGATTTGGATACGTGATGATATTAGTGCTGTGTTTTGGGAATTTTTTGAAAACCAAGCTTAATGTTGATCAATCAGATTGATGGATTGATAGTTTGACTAAGTGTGTTCAGTCAAACAAAAGTGATAATGCCCTTGTAAATTCCAGGAAGTTGTGTAATCCCAAAGTAAACTCGTACAAAAAGGATAATTTGGCTAGGTGTGTTAAGCCAAACGAGGTGATTATGGATTTGATGGTTTGTCTAAGTGTGTTAAGCCAAACAAAGATGACAACGAATTTGTAAACCCAAGGAAGTTGTGTTATCCTAGAGAAAACTCGTGCACAAGATGATAGTTTGACTAAGTGTGTTAAGTCAAACAAGATGATAATGGATTGGATTCAATTGATCAAGATTTAGAAGCTTGACTTGGAACAAAATTGATTTGATGATTTGATGTGACATTGAAGTACACATTAGATGCAACTGATATGGATTTCTTGGATTGATGTTCGATGAAAGATAAAGCTTGATAAAGAACATCATCTTGTCAAAATATGCCATGGGCTAGTGATTTGGGTTCGGTGGCTCACAAATTCTTTGAATAATTTGATTTTGTGTTTTCCAATGTTTGGATCACCACATAAGTAAGAGGATATATATCAAGATTTATTCTCTAAGCAAGATGTAAATAATTGCCCCCAATGTCTAGCAATGTTTGAATGACCATGGGTAGATTCTTGGATGAATGGATATGGATACGGTAAGCATGCAAAGGATGCCAAGTATTATCTTGTGACAAGATAAGGTGTTTGAACAAAGGAACGCTCATTTGGATAATGCTTCAAGGCTCAGATAGCGTTGGGTAGGATAGGATCAATGAAAATGACCCATGTCAAAATGTTTACCATAAGCAAGTGTAAAGTGTGCACCAAAATTTTCCAAGATCAAGATAACTTGGAGTATGGATGCATATGGATGAAAATGGATTGCATAAATGGTTCATGGATGAACGGATTTACATGGGTAAGATGGAGGGAATGTTGGATTTATTATGGACGCGATAAGATGCTTTTTTCTAAACTAACGCACGTAGATGCTCGATTCTACTCATGACGCCTGTTTGCCAGGTTTTAATCATGGTACTTGTCCAAAGCACCACTGAAGTGATTTTCACTAGAGGACAACTTTTTTTCTTTACTGTTTTCAATCCTTTTTCTACTTTTTTGGATTTTTGGTTTTTTTTATTTTTTTGTATTTTCTGAGAGATTTTAAGCTGATGTTGAACCACCTGGTGGTGCTGATGTAGATGCTTCTATCATAATGTGCCATCGGTATCTTGCTTGAAGAAGTTGTTTTGCCAAGATATGTGCACTTGAATGCAACTTTTGAGATCTCTGATCTGCTTTGTTGATACCGAAGTTAGCTTGATCTTTATGTGCACAGCGCGATAGAGTGCCTTCTGAATCCTTATGGTGAAGGGTTGCCGCCAATACATGGTAAATGTGAGAGTTGGATATTATGCGTGGAGGCATGGATGGTGGAGTTTTTTTAGGAATGAAAGATGGATTAGTTGATAGTTTGGAACCTTTGACTCTCCAAACTTGGGAAGATGAGAAATAATGAGTGGATATGGAAGTGTGCATGAAATTTGGACCAACTGCTTGATACACTTTGTATGTCACTTGAGAAGCATGCTTTTGGCTTTGTGAACATCTTTGATGGGTACTTGCCCCATTTTTATTTTTCCCCATAGTTTCTTTGACTAACGGAGTTTGATAGGGATAATCATTCTCTGTATTTTTTGGTATCCATATGTATTTGATTTGTCCTTCGTGCTTCTTATCTTCTTTGATTTGATTCAAATATTTCTTTTGATGTTGGTCCCAGTTTTTGGATGGGGTGATGGGTGGATGAGAATTTGTGACATGGCGGGTTGTAGTATTGGCATTGGTTTCATCATAAGGATTTTTCGTGCTCCCTATGTTGACGTTTGCTTGAGATGAAGTTGCCCCCAGTTCTGTAGAAGTATTACTAATATGTTTATATCCCTTTATTGTTGAATAACCAAGGCCTTGATTCTTAGGATTTCCAAAAATCTGCACTGGTTCCAGGATACCTTGTTCATGTAGGCCTAATCCTCTGCCTTGATAATTCATCTGCTGAAAAAGTTTATTTGCAATAGGTATGATTTACCTTGGAAACAAGGTGCTAATCCTTCTCTGCTCTATGGTGGATCTTCAAACATGTCAGCTTCTTTATTGATAAAACAACTTGCCCTAAGAAAGGTGAGTGATCCAAGTTTATAAGTGGTAGGACCCTCTATCTTTGAGATAACCTCTTGACTGATCTTTTTGGCTTGATCTTGTAGTGCTTCTTCCAAAGGTAGTGATGATTCATTGTCATTGTAAAAGTCTTCCTCATGATTTATTCTTGATATTCTTTCACATGATTTTTCTGATTCACAACTTCTGTAGAAACCTTCTTCATGACCCATTTCTAATATGTCTTTGCATTTGTCTATATCTTGACCATGTGTATAAATGTTAAGAGTAGGAGACTCTTGCTCCTCAGTAAGAGTATGAGACTCTTGTTTTGAATGAAGATTATCTACAGGTCCATCCAAAGAAAGCATCTCATGGGTAGATGGAAGAATATGTGCTATGTGGATATGGTCATCATTTGCAACATCTTGTATAGATAGGAGAGTGTCTATTATATCACTGTAGTATCTTGGAGATACAAATTCTCGATCTTGAGTGATTTTGGAATTGCTTTCGACATGCTTTGGATCAAGTTCTTGACATGGGTCAATTTCAAAGAATGGATTTCTTTCTTGGATATCTTCATTAGGCATAGGAAGATTCTCAAATGTCATGAGGTCAAAGGATGGCCATATGTTTTGGAGAGGATCATTGCTAGACCTTGGTGAAAGATGTTGATCATGCTTTGGAATAAATTCTTGAGATATGTCCTCTAACTCATTAGCTGATGTAGAGACATTGTCAACATGATCATTGGTGGATGGATCTTGGATTATGTCAATAGGATCAAAGAATGGCTCTTGATGTATGTTGATTTGATCATCAGATGAGGTGGAAACATCTTCAAGGTGTTCATCTATGGATAGATCTTGATCATTGTTTTCAACAATTGTGGTGGGAATTTGTTGCAAGATTTGTTGAGCAAGTAATGTCTATATTTTCTGCTGAGCCAACAACGCTTGTTGTTGTTCATGTTGTTGTTGTTCCATCAAAGCTTGTTGTTGGTCTTGATGCTGCTATGCCAACAAAGCTTTTTTTGGTCTTCTTGTTGTTGTGCCAACAAATATTTTTGTTGGGCTCCTTGTTGTGCTACTTGTTCTTGGATTGCTTGCAATAGTGCCTAAAATTGTGCTTACGCTTGTCGAGCTTGGTGTTGGGCCTGAGCTTGAGCTTGTGCTTGTTGGGATACTTGAGCCACTTGTGCAACTTATGCGGCTTGTTCAGCTTGGAATTCCCTTTTGTGGGAAGCTTCTTAAGCAGCTTGCAACATGATGGAGAATGAATTGTTCATGTTGTGTTTTGGCGGTGGCGGTGGCGGTGGTGGCGGCGGCGGCGGCGGCGGTGGTGGTGGTGGTGGTGGTGGTGGTGGTGGGTTGGGGATGGTGTTGGTTGTTGGGATTGATTGGATGGTTTCCACCTGTTGTTGCAATATCAATGGCAAAAAGTGGGGATTTCATATGATGTTTTGATTTATAGGTTGATTTAGGTAACTTTGATTTTGCATGGTGTTACCTTTACTTGGATCAATACCTAGGGTCATCAACATATTGCTTGGATTTTGAACAACATTGATGGGATTTGCAAACATGTTGACCCCAAAGTTTACCAAGTGTGGATTTGAAAGGGTCATGTTTGGTAGACTTGTACTTGGCATGTATGGATTTGGTGGGATGATGTTGTTTGGAAAACTCATGCATTGAGCGTTTGGTTGATAGATTTGCAAATTTGGACTTGGATTTAAATCTACCATTGGGAAAGGTGTTCCAAACCTTGGATTGGGCATACTCACATTCGTTGTACTTTTGAGTTTTGGACAAGATGATGATGCCATGTCTAAATGTGAGTTTCGATAATCAGTTGGCATTGTGAGACTTGGATAGGTTGGTTGACTCGAATTTCTCAGGATGGATGGATCAAGTTTATATTCCATGTCCCTCTTGTGTTTTGACCTTGTTACAAGAGTGAACCTCTAAGGTGTTCAGGACCAATGATGAGATGAAGGATGAGAGGGGTGAATGATATGGGTGTTTGAAATTTTAGGAGCTTTGGATGAATGCTAGACTTTAGGACTTGTTTTGATTTGATTTTGATTGTGGATAGTTTGACTAAGTGTGTTAAGTCAAACAAGATGATTATGCACTTGCAAACCCTAGGAAGTTGCGTTATCCTAGAAAAAATGTGTACACAAGATGATAATTTGGCTAGGTGTGTTAAGCCAAACAAGGTGATTTTTAAACTTATAAACCTTAGGAAGTTGTGTTATCCTATAGGTAAATTCGTTCAAGAGGATTGATCATTTGACTAAGTGTGTTAAGTCAAATAAGGTGATTTTGATTTTCTAAAAGTCTAGCATAAATGATGTTTCCATGGTTCCAAAAGTAGTTGGTGAGATGGAAATTTGATTGATGTTTGGACGAATGGGTGAAGTGTTTGAATTGATCCTAGATGACCCTATGAGGACTTACTTACAAGACCAAGGTGATGAAGAACATGCTTTTCCCTAGAAGAAATTTAAACCAAAAGACCAATGTTTGCATGAAAACCATATGACCCAAAAGAGAACAAGCACATGTGTGGTTCAATTTGTCTTTTTATCTTGGCTTAAATGAATTCATTTTTATCAAAGACACTTGCTTGCTTAGGTTTCAAACTATATGTCTAGTGTCCCACTTTCTTTCTCATCCCACAAGGTCCATTGTGTGGAAATCGAGGAAATAGGGCAAAAGTTCCTTATGTTTAACCTTGTTGAAAACAAATGACAATAGAATTTGTGCACTTAGAAACCTCTCGAAACATGATTCCTATGGAAAGCAAGAGTGTCGAAATTCGTCAAGAGGTATTCGTTTCCCACAAGGTTTTTGAAATTTGATAGTTTTTGTGAATGTTTGTTTTCAAATGTTTTCAAGATCAAGCAATGTATTTCTTCCAAGCACATTTACACTCCTAGGATGATGAGGCAATATTTCATTGGATTCCCACTTGGATAAATCCAGCTACGCATATCTTGTGCGAATGGCTAAATTCTTGACCACACTGGCTCCTCTCCACGACACTCACTTATTCGGGTCAGCCAAGCATTAGTACCCATGAATCTCCCATGGCATAAATTCCATTTCCACAACAAGAACACATGTATAATGTGGGGTGGCTTCAAAGGACATGACCTTTTAAAAAAAAAAGATAGACAAGGTTTTGGCCTTTTTTTAAACAATGGGTTCTAATGCGGGCATTCCATTTGTGGGGGATTATCCAACATTGGCGAGAGTCCATTGCTGTCCATCTCGTCGGAATAATCCTCATGATATTGGCCTTTGTTCCAATATCCACACTTATATCCTAGGTGGAAGTCGCTTGGCTTTAGCGTGTTCTTGGTTGGGTCATTCCCTTGGGTGAGTACTTTTTCCCACAAGGCAGGCCCTCTAAGATAAACAAAAGCGAGCTAACATATCCCGTCGTTTACACAACCTTTGCTAAAAAATAAAGTGGAAAACCTCTGCAATATGTCATGCTCACACTCGCATATTTTGTTCAATTTTTAAATGCCCAAATTGAAATGTGGAGGTAATCTTTTTAACAACCTAATATTACCAAAATGTTTTTGATTCTCAAGATCGCAATGAAGTGCGAGAGAAGTGCATACACATTTTAGATAATATTAACTTGTAAAAAAGATTGCAAAACATGGAAAACATTGGTTCATTTTAACCCTTAAAGCAATAATGACTTCTTTTTAAGCACCAAAATGAAGTGTGAGTTTGCCTTGTTCAATTGTTACCTTTTAAACCAAATCTAGTGTATTTGCCTAAAGTTCTTTTTAGCCTCTTGGCAACTTTTGAAAATAAATTTGATTTGTTCTTTTTAGAGCCCAAAGAAAATTTATTGTCCTGAGATCAAAGATTTTAACAAATTTTTTTAAAGAGTGTTGAAGAACACTTAAGTGTTTAAAAACACTTTGTACAAAATAAACATCGTATCATAAAAAATTTTGATTGTTCCTTTTAAAAGCCCAAAGTAAAATTAGTTTTCCTAAGGCCAAATATTTTTTTATCAAGCTTTCTCAAGAAGTGTTAAAGAACACTTTTAGTATTTAGGAACACTTTGGTTTTGTGAACATGATATCTTAATGACTCCTTCCTTTGTTCCACCCTGCAAAGTGACAGTAAAACAGAGAGCAATAAATATAAGAAATCAGATTTAAAGGTTAAAAAATCCTAAATTTAAAAAACACATGTCGATTTAAAATTTTAATATCTTCTTGCGGCGAAGTTTGAAAAAGCGGTGTAGTTTGGAGAAGCAGTGAAGTTTGGAAGATGAGCGGCGCTATATAGTGCTGCACGGGTGAATTTGGGTGGCGCTTTGCAGAGGCAGAGAGCACAAAAGTGGGGCGACAGAGGTCCGCATTGCACTTTGAAAGTGGCCTACTTTAAAAATTTAAAAATTATGGGCGGGAAAGGTGACGCGGTGGAGTTTGGAGAAGGCGCAGCACAATATAGAGCCGTGGTGGTGAAAGCGGTGGAGTTTGGACCTGCACGACGAGCTTAGGAAATTTAAAAAAATGACAGGCGGGAATCCAAGGCAAAGTTTGGAGGATTTAACCGCAAGTCAATATGGGGCCACGAAGCTGAACGCGGTGAAGTATTGTGCCGCAGAGCTGAAAGCAGCGTGATATAGTGCCATGTGGGCTAGTTTGCATGTGTCCTACAAAAAAAAGTTAGAAACCACAGAATTTTGAAATGTGATTGAATTTTTTGACTCAATGCCCTCCTTCTAGGTCGAAAATGTGAACCCCTAAACCTGCAAGTGCACAAAGATGTCAAACATTGTTAGTGTTAGATCAAAATGCATGCAACTATGAAGGATTCCCCATGAAATCCACCTATTTAAGCTAAAATTAAGAAAATGAAGAACACTATGCAAGAAACTTAAACTAAATCCTAATTAAGCCAATAGGATGATGATCTTATGGGGGAATTGGTGCCAATGATGTGTTGCAATTGGCCCTTTCCCAATTCCTCTGGTTGCAATGTAGATTGATGAAGAAATGGTCAAATCTCCAGAGAGATTTGAGCATAACCTTGATGCAAATGTGAAAATGATATGAGTGTATGGATGAAATGAGCAAAATTAGTTCTCAATTGAAGAGAGTAACTTTGCATGTAAATTGTGGATGATGATGGATTTGAGTAAGTAAGTTTACTCAAATTGTGGATGATCGAATGAGAGGAAGAGTCTCTCATTTATAGATTTCAATCTTGGAAGAGATAGTGGAAATAAGTAATGTGGGATCATTCAACATCCAATGGCCAAGTGCCACTTGTCAAGATGTGAATGGTTGAGGAATGAGCACATTTTGGTCAATGTGCATGATAAATGCCATTGGATTCAAATTTTAATTTTGAATGCGACATGTTAGAGGGAAAGTCAAATGGAGTTAATGTCACTTGGCTCAATGCACAAGGACATGTAAGAGGCATTGAATGCCTTGTTGGAAGGACCAAGTCCACTTGGCCTTTTTGAATTTAAATGAGGGAATATTCCCTTTTTATGCTTTGTGAGGGAAAATAGAGAATTAAATAAATCAAAGTAATTGATTTATTGTGCATGTTGCATTCTCTAGAGGATTTTAATGAGAGGGATTAAGTTAATCATGGATTTGATTAATTTAATCACCAGAGGAGAAAGACCTAATTAAATAAATAGAGAAAAATGATTAATTTAATCACCAGAGGAGAAAGACCTAATTAAATAAATAATGATTTATTTAATTAAGGGATGAAAGGTGTTGATAAGCTGAGAGTATGATTCAAGATGAAACAATTTTAGTAGGATTAGAATCAGGTGCATGTATATTTTCTATGTCTACAATAGCAAGTAGTTTCCATGTTGGGGATATATACAATGATCCACCTTACTTGGAATTAAATTAGCATCGTTCTAGTGTCAAAAATGAGAATGGTGCAATCATGGTAGGAGGTTCCTCAAGGAGAACAATCTAGACCATGTAGCAAGAGTGACACAACATAAACTACGCATAAGTTGGAGGCAATGTAGTTACAAACTTTATTATTATCAGAAATCTCAATTACATATTGTTGGCCACATCCTGACTTACAGATTCGGCTCACAGGCCTGATTACAACATGTTCAAAATATAGTGCTCTGACATGCGAGCGAAAATCCTATAGATTGAACTCTATATACAAACTAATATACTTGATGTTTATTCACTACCATTTTGATGATTCATTACAAGATTTATTTCACATCCACCGGTCGAGAAACATCTACGTCATCCAAGATCATTACAATCTCCAATGAGAAAAATGTGGGGTGTACAAGAAGAGGTCGACCTCAAATATGAAATTATTCCATGGTAGATGTGTAAGATGAAGTGTGGACCTAAAGGTAAGGTTGAGGAAACTCCAAGGAACAAATCCAAACACACTGTGAGGATCCATAAGTTTTAGACGAGATCCGCGATCAATCCAACTAGCCGTTAGGGTTTGAAATTATTCTAGGGCCAGTACCAAAAGATGTCACTCAATCCAAAAGCGATAACTTGTTGGAAAAAGATCCAATCGAGTTGAAAACTTGGAATAAGGAAATTGAACATGTCCACAATGAAACCTTAGGTATGCGAGATCTAGCAATCAAGCATGAAGAAACACTGGATCTACCAACTTGAATTGGAAAAGAACTAAACAAGAACAAAAACTAAATGAAAATATTTTTGGTTGATGCAAGATTGCCAAGAACCAAGGATGCTCCTACATCAGACATTCAGGGTTAATTAAAAGTGATTCCCTCACTTTGTTGGGGCTAAAGGAAAACCAAGACGGTCTACCTCAGCCTGAGAAATCCAAGACAAATTCTCCACTAGTCTACCCTTCCATTTCACAAGATATTCTTTGTATTGTCTTTCATGAGTTTTTCTTCCATCTCTGACATCCAAAATATCTTCTATCCCATCTGATTGTTGTTTAGGAAGCTGTTCTTCCAATTTTTCTCTACTGTCTTCACTGAATTCTGCTTCATGGTACTGATGAAGATCTGCAACATTGGATATAGGTTAAATACCCAAGTCTTCTAGTAATCCCCTTCATAGGTGTTTCCTTAATCAAATTTCCTCAAAATCCTACAAGGTCCAAACATCTCCGTCTTGATCTTATTGTATGTACCAACTAGAAATATTTCCTTCCTTAAAAACACCATCACTTCCTCTCCAACTTCAAACTCTTTATATCTCCTATTTTCATCTACCTTCTCCTTATACTTATGGTTCATATCTTCGAACTAATGCTTCACTTGAATATGCACTTTCTTCATATAATCTGCAAATTCTTCTGCTTCTCAACTTCTTTTATCTTCCTTACTGATGTCTTGCAACTCAGATATATCTCTAGGGTGAACTCCAGTAACAACCTCAAAATGTGTTTTTCCAATACTTGTTCACTGAAATATGATAGGAAAAATTTGCTTGTGCAAGGGCTAAATCCCAACTTCCTGTCTTTTCTCCAGCCAAACATCTTAGAAAATTTCCCAAACTCTTATTTACTACCATTATCTGTCCATTTGTTTGTGGGTGAAAAGTAGAACTAAACTTCAAATCTATCTTTAGCTTTTTCCAAAGTGTCCTCCAAAAGTATCCAACAAATTTTGTATCTCTATTTGAAACAATACTCCTAGGTAATCTATGCAATCTTACTTCTTCTTTGAAAAGAAAGTCTGCTACATGTACTAAATGTGTTGTCTTCTTACAAGGTATGAAATGTGCCATCTTTGAAAAATTTTCAACCACCACAAATACTGAAACATTTCTTCTCAGTGTTTTAGGCAAACAAAGCATGAAATCCATGTTGATATCTTCCCAAGGTCTTTCTGGTATTGCCAAAGGTTTATACAACCCAACATTCTGACTACCTCCCTTTGCAACTTGAAAAACTCTGCAACTTTGCAGAAATTCTTAACATCCTTATGAATCTATGACCAAAAGTAATTCTCACTCACCAATGCTATTGTCTTAGCAATCCCAAAGTGTCTTGCCAATCCTCCACTATGTTTCTCTTTTATCAAGTTATCCCTCATTGACCTTCGGGGTATAGACAACTGATTTCCTCTGAACAACATATCCTCTTGAATGAAATAATCCAACCACTAAATCCTATCCTCCAAGACTAGTCCTTTACATGCTTTCCAAGGTTTTTCAAAATTTGGGTCTTCCTTATACAATTTCTTCACTTGTTCAAAGCCTAATACTTCCACTCTCATCTATGCTAGAAAATTCCTTCTCCTACTCAAAGCATCAAAAAATATATTTGAATTTCTACTCCTATGCTTCAAAAAAAATGTATAACTTTGCAAGAACTCTACCCATCTCATGTGTTTCTGATTCAACTTACCTTGACTATTCAAATAATATAAAGCTTGATGATTTGTATACAACACAAAATCTTTAGATAACAAGTAATGTATCCATTTCTTCAAAGCTTGAACTATGACATAGAACACTTGATCATACACTAAATATCTTCTCCTAGCATCATTCAACTTCTCACTGAAATAAGATACTATTCTTCCTTCTTGACTCAATATTGCTCCAATTGCATTTCCACTTGCATCATAATCTACTTGAAATATATTTCTGAAATTTGGTAAATCCAACACAGGTTGCTTAGTCAACTTCTACTTTAATAACTGAAGTTTTTTTTCCCCTCCAAATGTCCATTTAAAATCCTTCCTACTCCTCTCATTGTTTCTTCATAGGGCTGCAAATACAACTTAGATTTCTAATGAACTTTCAGTAGAAACTAACCAATCCATGAAATTAGCTTTACCTCTCCAATCCTTTTTGGTGTAGACCATATAATAATATCTCTCACCTTCTTAGGATCCATCTTTAATCCATCCAATGATATCACAAATACTAGATATACCAACTCTTCCTTAATGAAACTACACTTCTTAATGTTTATCGGCAACTGTTCTTCCCTCAACCTCTACAAAACTTGTCTAATGTGCAACAAATTTTCTTCTCTAGTCTTACTGAAAATCAAGATGTCACCCAAATATACAATCACAAACCTACCCAAAAATTTCTTCAATACCTCATTCATCAACATCATGAAAGTACTCGGTGCATTTGTCAATCCAAAAGGTGTCACCAACCACTCATACAATCCTTCATTTGTCTTGAATGTTGTTTTCCACTCATCTCCTTTTCTGATTCTGATATGATGATATCCACTCTTCAAGTCTATCTTTGTAAAGTATTTATCTCCACTCAAACAATCCATAATGTCATACATTCAAGTCAAAGGAAACCTATACTTCACTGTGATCTTCTTTATGGCTCTAAAGTCTATACACATCCTCCATTATCCATCCTTCTTAGGTGATAATACAACAGGTACTGCACAAGGACTCAAGCTTTCTCTGATCAAATCTTTTCTCAACAATTCTTGCACTTGTCTATTCAATTTTTCATTTTCTGCTGATGTCATCTTGTGTGTTGCTTTGTTAGGAAAAATAGCTCCAAGAATCAAATCCATGCAATGACTAAAATTCCTCATAGGTGGTAATGCATCAAGTACATTGTCTAAAATGATAGCTTCATATTCTATCAGTAACTATTTTATCTCCTCGGGTTGTTCTTCTACATGCTTCAAATTTTCAACCTTCTTAAGTACTAAGGCATAGCACATGTTCTCATGTCTCAGTCCACCCAGGAATCTCTTCCCATCAACCAAATATATTCTAGCACTCATACAAACCTTAGTTCTAGGAACATCTTCCAAGGGAAACAAAACTTATTTCATCATGTTAGCACAATAGTGCCTTAGAGAAAGGCAAGCCAGCTGAACAGGGGAAAAAAGAATGGAAAAAAAGAAGAATGACTCTAGAGAAGGAAGTAGGGAGAATAAAGAGTAGGAGCTGGTGGTGGAAGCTGATAATTTGATAGTTACAGCAGAGACTGAAGTGGGTTTGGAGGACAAAGGTGAGATCCCTTTGGAGCCTCATAATCTAGAAGCTCCCATGGTTAGAGATTTTGTTGAGGACACCCAAGCTGAGAAAAGAGATCGGATTTTGTCTCCTCCCTTTTCCCAAAGGACTTCCCTTCTGATAGAAATGATGAGTTTTCAGGTTTGGAGGATATTTCTAGTGTTGAATTATCCTTGGTCTTGAACATTCCACCTATCCCCTTGTTTGTTGGCTCTCCACCCCCTTTGGGTGTGGAACATCCTATGGAGACCAGTTCGGTAATTGGGACTGTTGAAGCCCTTGATAATTAGGATCATTCGGCAAACCTACCTAGTAATGCTTTATGTTGTCAAAAGAATGGAAATATGGATACTCTACCTTGGGAACAAAGATTACCAAATGATAAGGATTGGGAATCCAGCAGAGAAACGGATAGTCAAGAAGAGACTGATAAAGAAGAGAATATATTAAAGAAGAAGAATGGAAATTACAAGCAAGGGAAGACCCCAAGCAGCATCTCAACCAGATCAAGAGGCAAGGCTAATTTTGGTGCACCAAAAAACTCAAAAGGAAAAAAGTCTTTGAAAAAGAAAAGAGAGTTGAATAGCTTTCAGGAAATAGTGGATGGGTTTCAGAAAACCATCCCGGAGTGCCTTAACTCCCCTAGTAAATAATGAAGATTATGTCCTGGAATATTAGGGGTCTCAATACTCCCCACAAGCAAGATGTTCTTCACAACTTTGTTAGAGATCACAAATCAGATATTCTTTTGATTCAAAAAACTAAAATGCCTAAGGAGAAAATTGAAAAATTGAAACTCTTTCAATACTACTGTAACTAGGGTAATAATTCTAATGGTGCTTTGGGTGGCATTGCTACTTACTGGAATTGCCACATCATCAAGGGGGATCCAATTTTGGAAGGTCTGAATCACATAGTTACTAGATTCACTCATATAAGAGATAACTTCAGCTGGATTCGAATGAACATTTATGCTCCTAATGGTAAAGGTTTGACGAAATTGTTTTGGTTGGAACTAGCTTCCATAAGAAGAATTTTTGATATAGAAGCTTGGATTGTCATGGGGGACTTCAATACTCCCTTAATGAATGGCGAGAAATTTGGGGGATCCTAGATCAACTTGGAAAGTAAGGAGGACCTTCATAATTTTATTGATACTCAAGGGCTGATAGATCTGGACCTTCATGGAGCTGCCTTCACTTGGTCTAATTGTAGAAAGGGGATGAACCTTATGCAGGTTAGACTTGATAGAGCTTTGATCTCTAATCATTGGTATTTTGACTACTTCTGGTCCTTGAAAGCTCTTACTAGAATAGGTTCTGATCATTTTCCTATTAGTCTTACTGCGGATCCTATTAAAATGAAGAGGAACACCCCTTTTAGATTTGAAAATATATGGATCTCCCATCCTACTTTTAAAGAGGAATTAAAGAAATGGTGGAATATAAGTATTCAAGGAATGGCTATGTTTAGAGTTTCCAAAAAATTAAGGGAAGTGAAGTGTAAGCTTAAAGAATGGAAAAAGAGTTCTTTTGGGAACATATTCAAGATCAAATCCGAACTTCAGATGGATCTAGGAGCCATTCAATTCAAAATCCAGAATGAGGGTTACATGAATGATAATAAGAAAAAAGAGAATGAGATCCTTAAGAAAATGCATGACCTTATTGGGAAGGAGGAGGAGTTTTGGAGACAAAGATCTAGAGCTCTTTGGCTATTCACCGGAGATAGAAACACCAGGTTTTTTCACCTCTCGGCTTCTAAACACAGAGCTGTTAATAGAATATCTCAAATTGAGATGAATGGAACTAGTTTTTGTGAGGATGAAGATATAAGGAGGCAGGCGGGTTCCTTCTTTAAGCTTCTCTTGTCAGCTAGCTCTGAAATAAACCAACTTGAACAAGATCAATTGGTGGAAGCTATACCAAGAATTATTACCCAAGAGAACAACTCTTTTTTGATTTCTATCCCTACCAACGAGGAAGTTAAGAGGGTTGTCTTTTCCTTTGATGGGAATAAAGCTCCGGGGCCTAATGGTTTTCCTTTGTTCTTCTTTCAACGGTTTTGGGATTTGGTTGAAGAGGATGTGGTTAATGTTGTTAAGGAATTTTTCGGAGCTAGATGTCTTTTAAAAGAACTTAATGCTACTTTCTTGGTCCTCATTCCAAAGAAACTTGGAGCTGACAACTTTGAGGCTTTTAGACCTATCAGTCTTTGTAATTTTGTTTACAAGATCATTTCTAAGGTTTTAACCTCTAGAATCTTAGTTTTTTTTCCTTCCTTGATCTCCCCTCAACAAAATGGATTTGTCCCTGGTAGAAAAATTCTTGACTCTATTGTTTCTGTTCATGAGAACATTCACTCCCTTGTTGAATCAAAGACTGAAGGTTTTCTCTTAAATCTCGACATTTCAAAAGCCTATGACAGAGTGGATTGGGTCTTTTTATTTAAAATCTTGAAGGCCTTTGGTTTTAATAATAGGGTGGTTCAATTGGTGGAACAACTGGTGTCCACAGCTTCCATATCAGTTATGATCAATGGCTCCCCGACCTCCTTTTTCCAAAGCACCAGAGGTCTCAGGCAGGGTGACCCTATCTCTCCTATTTTATTCACTATTATGGCTGAAAGCCTTGGTAGGAACTTGAAAAAATTGATTGACCCTAATGTTATCTCTGGGCTCAGACCGTCCTCGGGCAACTTGGTGTGTTCTCACCAACAATTCATTGATGACACTATGCTTATGGGTAAGGCTTCTGTGACTGAAGCTAAATCTATTAAACAACTACTTGATAAGTATGGGAGAGCTTCAGGACAATTGATCAATAGTAAAAAAAGATCGTTGTTCTTTTTCAACACTCCGGCTCATTGTCAGACTAAAATCGCCAAGATTCTGGATTGTAAGGTGGATACCCTTCCTACCACCTACCTAGGTCTTCCTTTAAGTTTGAAACCTCCTGATGCTTTCTGGTTTTCGTTGGTGGATAGATTTAGCAAAAAGCTTGCTGGTTGGAAAGGTGCTCTACTTAGCCAAGCTGGTAAGCTTCAGCTCCTCAAAGCCACCCTTCAGAACCTCCCTATCTATGCACTGAGCCTTTTTAAGATCCCTGCCAAATATGTTGATACTATTGAAAAAATTCAAAAAAGATTTATTTGGTCGGGTGTTGAGGAAAATAAAAGAATTCCTTTAATTGATTGGAATTTGGTCTGTAGATCTAAAAATAACGGTGGACTTGGGCTAAGAAGAATTAGATCTATCAATAAAATCCTTTTGGCTAAGCAAATTTGGAGAATCTTCTCTTCCTCTGGGCAGTGGATTGATATCTTGGCTAGTAAATATTTGGATAACAATTGCTCTTCGATTATTAATATGGATCCCCACCTTCTTCCAAAAGGATCCATATGTTGGAACAACTTAATTATTGGAAAAAAGATTGTTGAGGAAGGCTTTGGTTGGCATGTTAGGAATGGTAATAGTACTAGATTTTGGGAAGACAGATGGTTTTTCAAGGATCCTCTGATAAATATCAATCCCTTTAGAGATTGGGTTGTGATCTATAAGGCTAGGTTTGGTACTTTTGTGAAAGATTACAGTGAGAATGGTATATGGGTTGACTTATGTAGAGTGAGTCAAGCTCTAGCCCCGATCCAGATTTCCCTGTTGGCTATTAAACTTAGTTCAGAGCAGTTGGAAGACCGTGCGGTCTAGTTCGACAACCCTTCAGGTAATTTTTTGGTGTCTTCTGCCTTTGCTAAGTTCACGTCTTCTTGGGATCATCCTCCCTTTTGGTCTCAAGCCTGGTCCAATAATCTGATTCCTAAAATTAACATCTTTCTCTCGATTCTACTTCAAAATAAGTTGTTAACAACTGACAACTTGTGTAAACGAGGATTTCAAATCCCCAATAGATGTTGTCCTTGTAAGATGGATGCTGAGTCAGGTAATCATTTATTCCTTCATTGCTCTTTCACTACCTCTATTTGGGATAAGTTTAACAGTTTATGGAATCTCTCCTGGGTTTTTCCTTGGCTCATAGAAGATTTCTTCATCCAATGGAAAGTGCCGTCAAGGAACCCTTTACTTCGATTTTTTTGGGAGCTTTTTTTTCCTCATATTGCTTGGGGCATCTAGAAAGAACGCAACAATAGAATTTTTAGGAACAAAGAAGCCCCTGTAGATCAGGTCTTTGATAATATTGTTAGGAATCTAAAGGAAAATCTCAGTGTTATGGCCCAGAAGGATAGAAAGATTCTGAATGCTAAGTTTTCGAACTATGATCTTGGCATTGCTAAGGATTGGAACATACTCCCCATTCTGTCTAGTTTTACAATGAAGATTAAAAAGGACAGAGTGGGAGTTTGTTGGACTTTTCCGCCCGATGGGTGGATCAAAGCTAACTTTGATGGTGTGGCTAAAGGTAATCCGGGGGTGGTGGGCTATGGTGGAATTATAAGGGATACCTATGGAAATTTCATGGGTGCAACGGCCTCTCCTCTTGGCTCTCAAACTAATCATTTGGCGGAGGCGGTTGGAGCCTACCATATTATAAACTTAGCCCAAAGCCTCAATATTAAAATTTTATGGTTGGAAGGTGATTCCAAAAACATAATTGACTACCTCCATGGCATGTCTCCTCCCTCATGGACCATCAAATCTTGGATAGATGAAGCTAAACTGAAATTGGATAGTTTTGAAAAAGTTAAAATAACACACGCCTACAAAGAAGCCAATGCTGTTATGGATTTTTTTGCTAATGAAGGAGTTAAGCATGAAGATTTGTGTACTTGGCTAAATTATAGCGATCTAAATGTTGAATTTTGTGCCCTATTAAATTATGATAGATCACATGGTAAGGCATCATGCTAGCCCTTCAATGAGGACAGGTTGGATATCTCACATTACAAACATTAGATTGTATGGTACTGAGCCCGGTGGAGTAAATTGTAAGTTTACCTCGCATGCTTTGTGGGTGTTTAGATTTGGTGGGGCCATTTTTAGAAAGGACTATGTTTGGTTCTTTCTCTCTGTGTTGGCCAATATGGGTGGGGACAGAAAGCGATCTGAGCCAGACAACTATGATATCCACATGAAAAATGAAAAGGTATGGAATAAGATAAAAAGTGGAGGTCTGCTACCCTTTCTCAAGAAGCTTCATGGTTCTGATATGGAGGCTACGAAGCTCTTTGCCAAGAACTAGCATGATGGAAATCTGACTCTGTTCGACAGTAATGTTGAGCTCAACGAAGACTTAATTACCAAAGTCACTGGTTTACCTACGGATGGTAAGAATTTTTTTAGGGATAGGGCTTATTCGAATGAAGCTATTATCAGATTCTCGAAAAATGATAAGGAGAAGCAGAACCTAATTAAAATTGCGAACAACTATTTTGATGTTGATTCCATCAAGTCTATATGGCGGAAGGTGCTTCGGGCCATCATGGAATATATCACTATGGATGGCCACTTCACTAAAGTCTACGGGTACCACTTCGCCCTCCTCAACCATTTTCGCCATAAGGTTAGGGTTTTTATTCCTTACTATCTTATTTGCTCTCTAAAGAAAAGCTTGGAGGATAATAAAAAGAATCCCAAAAGATTCCCTATCCTCCATACTGGTTTAATCAGGCTCATTGTTGATTATCTGCATGAGCACAACCCTATTACCTTAGAAGCCAATCCTGATATTGAAAATGAGGATACTAAGCCTAGTGGCTCGAATTATATGCCTAGCCCTAAAACTGGGCCTAAAGACCCTAGTCTGCAAGCTGGCCCTTCCAGGAACCCAAGTAAAATCCAGAGTACACTTAAGACCATCAGTCCTCCTCCTAAGAATAGCCCTGTGGGCAAGTCCACCCAGGCTAAAATTCTTGTTTCTTATTCTGAAGAGTCTTTTGAGCCGGAGGAAGCCACCATCTATACTTCTGAGCACTGTGAGGGCCCTGCCCCTGACTTACAGAATGTCAATTCCCTTGTTAATGCTGGTAAAGAGCCATCCCTAGATTTCCTTTATCTGGCTAAAACCAACTCCGAAACCCACTCTAAAATCTTGGACTGGACTTTCTCCAAAATTAACGAGCTTAAAATCAAAAACTGGGCCCTGCAAAGCAAAATTGAGGAAATGGGAGTCAAGGTTGTGGATTTGGGCAAGAAAGATATGGTCCACAACTACAGGATTACAGATAATGAGATTGAGGCCTTAAGAATCAACATCAAACTATTGCTGAACAGAACCATAGAATAGCAAGACACAATGCAATAATAATCAATGCTATGACCGAAAAAATTGATAAAGCCTAGCAAGGTTCCTTGGTGGTGGATCTTGATGACACTAAAGAAAAAAGCGAAGAAATTGATGGTGGTATATCTAGAAGAACCAGAGCTAATTTGAAGTGAAAGGCTCCCTTAACCCCGAAAATGGTGCAGACTTTCAAATAGGGGGTCATTGATATGCAGACATTGGAGGCAGAGACTGAGACTATCCTTCGGTCTCTGAAATAATCCTATGTTCTTCTACTGTCTTTTTCTTTTTGACCCTCCTGGTCTTTTTTGTTCGATTGCTGCTATTTTTTTTTGGTGGACCATTGGTGTTCCTTTCTCTATCTTGTAAACTTTGTGGTTTCGGGTCCTTGTAAAACCTGTTTTACCCTTTTATCAAAAACAGTAGTATATATGTTCTTATTTCCATCATGAATAGCTTGTTTATCATATTGCCAAGGTCTTCCTAATAAAATATGGCATACATCCATAGGTATAATATCACACAAAACTTCATCATTGTAATTCCCTATCTTCAATTTCACCAAACACTGTTCACTTATCAAAATATTATGCTCATCTTGAATCCATGCTATCGAATAGGGCTTTGGGTGTTTCAATATTTTCAACTTCAGCTTGCTCATAATTTATTTAGAAGCCGAGTTCTCTAAACTTCCACTATCTATGATCACTTTGCAACATTTACCAACTACTTTGCATTTGGTTTGAAACAAATTCTTTCTCTGTAATGGTTCCTGCTCCATCTCACTTTGACATAATACTCTTAAGTTCCTCAACACTTCTCCTTATACCAATTTTTTATGTGATCCATCATGATCCTCTTCAACAAAGGCTGCTCTCCTATTGTTCTCTATTATTTTTCTTGTTTCTCCTTGATTACATTCAAATGCTCTATGTCCTTCTCCTCCACACTTATAACAAGTTCCTCTGAATGCTCTATTAACTTGTCCTCTGTCACCTTTTCTATATCCTTCATTCCTATAACCACCATATCCTCCTCTTTTGAAAGACTTTCCATCATCTCTACAGTATGAACTATCATTCTTATTGACCTCTTTATCTTTGTTCTGATCCAAAAAAGGTCCTCCTCCTCCTCGAGTAAATATTCTTCCTCTCTAAAATCCTCCAGTGCCTCTTCCTCTCTATCTTTGCTCATGTATTTTATTCAGCTT
The DNA here is from genome assembly GCA_007115665.2 of Sequoiadendron giganteum. Taxonomy (NCBI): domain Eukaryota; kingdom Viridiplantae; phylum Streptophyta; class Pinopsida; order Cupressales; family Cupressaceae; genus Sequoiadendron; species Sequoiadendron giganteum. Next base: position 282,845,849 of record CM021104.1, read on the forward strand.
CTCTTATGCCTTTAGGGCACATTGGTATTCCTCTTCCACACTCAAAAATTTAATCAAACTCATCTCATCTTGTATAGATGACCTGAAACCATTCATATATCTAGCTACTTGTTCAGTCTCATCTTTTGAGTGTACAGATCTAATATTCAACTTGTAGAACTCCTCAGTATAGTCTTTAACACTTGATTCCTTCTATTTTAGATTCTATAATTTTTGGAACAAACTGATCTAATAGTCTATAGGTATGAAATTTGTCTTCAACTTGTTCACCATCCAATCCCATGATCTTATCTTCTCCTTCCATTTTCCTTGGCTATCTATCTATAAATGTTCCCACAAAAAGGATACATGTCCTTTTAACTTTGTACAAGAAAACTTTACCTTCTTATCTTCTTTGGTTCCTTCAAAATCAAATTACTTTTCCATCTCTATTATCCAATCGATAAATTCATCTGAATCCAATTTACCATTATAATTTGGTGGATTGAAATGTGGTTTAGTGTTCACTCTTGTTAGGGCTCTTATGAACCTTTCTTCTCCTTGATCAAGACTAGGTTTCTCTTCTCTTACAAATTCTTCTCATTCTTCCACTTCTTCATCACTTAAATCATCAACTGGTTGACCTCTTCTTTCGGTCATTTCAACTGCTTCTAATCTAGCAACAATTCCTCTCAACATTTCCATTATTGTTGGGTCTGCATTTTGACATGCTCCATTTCCTCTAACATTTCTTCTTCCCACCATATTTACACAAATCCTCTGGAGTAGCGGGTCGGATCCACAATCTACCACCCAACAACAAATCTTTAATAGGAGTACACAAACTCTGATGATCTTCGCAAGGAACAAATCTCACTCTAATATTAATCTGGTGCAGTCACGGTAGGAGGTTCCTCAAGGAGAACAATCCAGACCATGCAACAAGAGTGACACAAGAGAAGCTACACAAAAAATGGAGACAATGCAATTACAAACTTTACTATTATCAGAAATCTCAATTACATATAGTCGGCCATATCTGGGCATACAGATTCAGCTCACAGGCCTGATTACAACATGTTCAAAATATAGTGCTCTGACATGCGAGCAAAAATCCTATAGATTAAACTCTATATACAACCTAATCTACTTGATCTTGATTAGTTACGATTCTGATGATTCATTAAAAGCTTTATATCACATCTGCAGGTCGAGAAACATTCACATCGGCCAAGATCATTATAATCTCCAATGATGAAAATGTGACGTGTGTAAGAATAGGTCGGCCTCATATCTGAAATTCTTCCATGGTAGATGCGTAAGATGAAGTGTGGACCTAAAGGTAAGGTCAGGGATGCTCCAAGGAACAAATCCAAACACACCGTGAGGATCCACAAGTGTCGGGTGAGATCTTTGATCGATCTAACTAGCCATTAGGGTTTGAAATTATTTCGGGGCCAGTAACAAAAACTGTCACTCAATCCGAAAGAGATAACTTGTTAGAAAAAGATCCAATCATGCTAAAAAATTGGAATAAGGAAATTGAACATGTTTGTGCAATGAAACCTCAAGTACGTGAGATTTGGTGAGCAAGCATGAAGAAACACCATATCTACCAACTTGAACTGAATAAGAACAGAAAAGGAATGAAGATATTTTTGGTTGATGCAAGATTACCAAGAACCGAGGATGCTCCTACATCAGAGAATCACGTTAAGAGTGCATTTTTCTATCATCATATTTTTTACCATAACCCTTGGGGGACTTCATTATTTGAATCTTTATTTTTATTTTCCTTTTCGTCCCTATAATCTTTTGTATAATATTCAGCATTATCATACTTTCAATATTTTATCATAGTAAATAGTAGACTAGAGATCTCCTATATAATTTAGATCTAGATTTGTCTTTAATTTTGTGTTCCTCTTGCATTTATCTACTTATTTACCATGAATAGTTAGGGTATCCTTGGTAGATCCATAAGAATTACTTTTTCTCTCTTTGTAAAGAAATGATGTTACCACTTCATCATTTCCTACTTGGTGGCAATTTTTCCAATCAATATAATAAGATAGCCTCAATAATCTAGTAAATAGCACATCAAATTCATGCAACAAACCTTCACTATGAATCTTGTCATATTTACATGGAATAACCATAATTATTAATTTAGAATTCTTCATTGATTTTTTGGCTAAGTAAACCTCTTTACGGCCTCAAGCAAGTCTTATGGCCTTGCTATGTCACTTGATGGACTCTTTTCTTCCCTTTATTAGAGTTTCTCAATGTCATTATGATCCTAATGTATACATTTAAAAAAAAGATAACTATCTTATTATTTAGTTCTTTATGTTGACAATTTGATTATCATAGGGAGCATTGTGTCTATCCTTGACAAATTCAAGACTACTTTGCATGAAATATTTTCAATGATTGAGTTGGGTTGCTCACAGTACTTTATTGGAATCAAGAACAATTAGTCATCCTCCTATTAAAGTATCATGCAACCTAAGAATGCCCTTGATCTCTTTGTTTGGTTTCATATGGATAATTATAGGCTTGCACTAGTTTCCTCTCTATAAAGAGTGAAACTCAAGGCCAAGTGTTCCACTCCCTTGATTGATGTTATCTTGTATATATGTACATGATATGTGCAGGATCATGATGGGCCAAAAAGTGGTGATATGTAAGTGATATGATGGCCCATGTGGTTGACAACCTTTTTTTTACCCAAAACTAATGAAACTAAAATAGTTTTTAAAGGATATTCTCAGTTTTCCACCAATATAAATTATTTTTTACATTGAATTTAATAAATAATTATTATTCATTTTATATTTGAGTTATGACTAAAGTCCTGATTGATAGGCTGATTGAAAAATATCTATAGCTTTCAAACAATATCACATTTTTTGAATCCGAAACATGTGTCACATTCTATGCTTCTGTAACAAAAAATTCATAATTAATTATTTACTTGGAAAAAATTTACAAAAAAATATGCATCACATCAGGACATGAGTCCTCTACTTATATCTAAAATCTTATAAAAAAATATTATCATTTTATTGTGGTTAGGGTGGTCAGACAGACACCTACTTCTTATTTTTTCCCTAAAATTTAAGTACCACTGCATTGAAATTTCAAATTTTCAACAAATAGATTTAAAAAAATAAAAATTAAACCTAGTAGTTTAGAGACTACACTCAATTTTTTACAGATTTTATTCTTAGATATTTTTGAAATAATATAGATAACTTATTCAATTTTTTACATCAAGTTACCTAACTCTGATTTTCTAAATTTTCATCGCCACTTAAGGGCCTATTTTTTCAATGATAATCCTGCACATACCCTACATCATTAGGCCTTTGTATCGAGGCCTATTTTTTTCCATTGTTTTTTCTTGGTTGTACTTAAAGAGAGGTGTTTGTGTGAACATTGATATTTCTTAACTCATCAACTTCTTATCTAGCTCTCCAAATAGGTCATCTTTACACTTAGTTAAGTTACTTAGACTTTTTCATTTTATCACGCATTGATATTGTTTTTATTTTTTCAAGTAGTATATCTTATATATACTCACTTATTGTTTTTATTGTAATCACTCATGCTCGTATGCATTTCATTCTTGTTGAATTGAATATATTTTACTGTTAAAGATTATTTTATTTTAATTCTTTCATTAGACTCTTTTGTATTCCTAGATGGCTTCATATCCAAATCTTACATAATTTCATATGATCATTGAATGTCACACAAAGGTGTCCTAACTCAGCTCATAATGACAAGTAGAAAGTAATGGAAAAGTTAAAATTTAAATTTGAATGTTTAAATTTTGTGCTCACCCACACATATCTTAGGATTGAATTAGATCAATCTAGACAGCATACAAAAATATGCCCCTAAAATAAAAAAATAATTTTGAGACACAAATCAAACATATATAAAGTTAGAATAAATAAAGATAAATAAAAGGAAAAATATTAATGACGAAAATATAAAGATAAATGCAAAATGAATAAGAAAAATCAAAACCATAAACTAAAAATAATAATAAAAAAATATCACCTGTCCATATATTCCTCCATTTAAAACATTGAAAGAAATAATCATAGAACTAAATAAAATTAACAAATATACAGATTTTACCATTAAAAAGATTATTGCACATATTAATTTTTTTTGCGGGAAAACATACAGCAGAAAAATTTGCTTGTAATTTTATACAGCACAGCAGAGCGCATGAAAAAGTACCAAAGTTGAAATCATTTTATTATTTATTGTAGGTTCTCATATACATATTTAAGATGCATATAAGAGGGTGATGATGTACCTTTTCTTTAGCACAGCACATCAAACAACATATGAAAGTGCACACAGAATTCACCTGTTATTTATTTAATTAATTATAGGGGAATTCATACAGATGTAATATGCATATAAGAGAGCGATGACGTAAGTCCTCTTAGATAATATGCATACTGGGTGGCGAGCGTTGAGTTAGGCGTTGCATTGGCCTTGGACGATATATTTGTTATCGCCAAACCTAACGTCCTTTTGGCCATTGTAAGCTTGAGGAGAAATTTGAGGGTAGCCGGTGGGTCCGTCCAGGGATGTCCGGCGCTCAGGGCCATAGAAGTATACGCCAGAGCACGACACAACTATTCCCGGCACCCCTCTCTCATATGCTCTTTTTATGTCGTCTGAGTTTGCCCTCTGTGGTGTTTTTCTGGCGAACGGATGGGTGTGGAAGTCGGCCACCAGCTTGTAATCCTCGCTGCTCAGAACGACGTCCTTCTCTGGATTATCCAGCGCTATATCTCCATCTGTTCCTGCAGCACTCATTTCACCGTAAATTCTAATACATAGTACATGATAGTTATGTTACATTTAACTATGATATACGTACCCTGGGGTGAGCGGTCTTTCGAGGCGTGCTGGACAAGGATATATTTGTGGGCGTCGGGATAGTTTGAGTCGGCGTAAATCCACCCTCCTCTCACTTGGTAAGAATTGGTCTGCTGCAAAAAACTTTCCTTCCATGCGCTGCCAAGCGCTTCTTGAACATCCTCGTTTGCAAGTATATCTGTGATCTTGGGAGCGTTTGTATTTCTTGCTAACGCAATATTTAAGATGCACAGAACAGCAACTACTGAAAACAGCGAACAGCCAGCCATTTCAAAATTCACTATACTTCGAAGACTTGGATGTGTGTATACAATAAGTAGTACTCGCAGGTATTTATAGTGAAGAAGAGGCAAGTGATTTTAGTGGAGAGCTGTGAGAGAACGAGCGAGCTTATAATGGTAGGTGACTCAGATGCCACACTCACTTCATTATTAAATAAAAAATAGGAAGGTATGTAGTAGATGTAAAACGAATAGAAGATCAGCGGAAAGATAAAGTTGTATGTCGACATTAATCACTATACATTGCAGATGTCCTCATCATTTAAGAGATAAAATACCCATTCAAGACCCCTATCGCCTAAGATAGTTTAATGACAATTTAATAATCTAAAAAATGTGTCGCATTGTGGTATAGCAGTTGCTTTCCAAATCTTATGAAGATTAAATTTGTTTGATCTTGTAATGTTATGTTTTAGGATGAGAACTATAAGAAAATGAAGTAAGAAAAAGAATTGATTTAACACCAACCAAACAATTAATTGATGAAAATTAATATTAACATGAAGATAATTTTTATATTTAATGTTATACTAAACATATTAACCAATATTTATTTATATAATTTAATATCATTGAAAAAAATAAAATTCAAAAAAGAAATATTTCTTAAACTTTAAACATCATAAAATTTATTATAAATTTAATAATGAAAAAGAAAAGATTATATTTTAGATTTCACATTTTATATTAATAATATAATAATTATATAATTAGATACAAATTAATACTATATTATATTCATAAATTTTATATGTGTTTGGAAGTTTCTGAAAGTTTTGATGCATTTTTTGTCTTCAGTTTTATTAAATAATATATTGGATTAATAAATGATTTATCAATAACAATGTGTTGATGGTGTGGGTTCACATTAAAATTCATTAAGTATCAAATGTATATAGTATGAAGAAACTAATTAAAGTAATACATTGAAATAGGTGATTTAGGATGTCTTCACATAGTGGTTTAATAAAAATCCTAAACTTTCATAATTGAACATTTCATAACGCTTTAATGCATACTTGCAAATTGTCAAACCACTTCAAGTGTAATGCTTTATCAAATTCCATGTATCAAGTACTCTTTAGTCTTCTAGATGTAAAGATAATTTTATTGTGAGATAATATAAAAAATGAATTGTAATTGCATTCAATGCATATATGAATTAAATAAATTAATAATTTAATAGGTTGTAGTAGAACGCATAGTTAAATAATTGATGAAATGTAATAATTATATCAATATTAGAAAAAAATGTTAAACATATTAGTCAATAAAATTATTTTAAGATATTTTCTATTAACACATCTTAACTTTGCAAAAGGTAAATATATATTTAAGGTAATAAAAAATAAAGCATAAAATTTATTTGAAAGATATAAAGAATAATAATTAGCTATAAAATTTGCTTACAATGGCATTTCCCTAAATATTGATGTGAATAGCTAGAAAATATACTTTAAAGAAACATGGTGTCATTGAACGAATTTCATGATTGTAATTTATGTTCAACATTCATTTTGGTTGAAAAGGGCTTAGAAAACATAAGAAGGACATAGATGTCCATTAAATCATAATTGAATGTGGATGTTCTTAAGATGTAGTAGCCTTCACAATAATTTATGAACAAATTTTATCTCAAGAATGATTTCAAATAATTTCCTTTGTACTTATGTTGTGTGGAAGACATTTGAAGTTCCTTTTAATTTCTAATGGTATTCTCTAAAGTGGCTCAAAATTTTAGAAACTTTTGAATATATGTAAATTTAGACTCTAGAACCTTTACCAACATTTTTATGACCTTTATAAAATTGAGAGGATTAGAGTATTGTGGATATTGTCATTTTTGGAAGCATAATAGAAAGGGCTTTTTGGTTAAAGGTAGAAGAAAAAATAAAACACAAATTCTCTCTTGAATGATTTTGAGCAAGCCTGGCGTGATCACATGATAGCTGCTATTAGGTCAACAAATCAAATAAATAGTACATAATTCCTAAAAAAATGCATACATATTTAGTTTGGTCATTGAGATCTTTTAATCCACTATAATTAACATAGCAATCCCCTTAGAGAGCAACAAAGCACAAAAATCAAATAAGTGACCATAACCTAAGTAATTCCTTTTATAATAAAATTATAAAAATCAAATACTAATAAAAATTGATATAAATATACTAAATTCATGATCACGCCTTCCAATACCATCCTTATAAATACTTCTAACTAATTAAATATTCTTTTACAATAACCAATTTTTTTATTTTATTTACTAGTACATATATCTTAAGTATAATCTATACAAACAATATATATCCTATTATTCTATTATTATTATATTACGTTTTTTGATTTGTATTAAAAATGTATGCGTGTTTTGATTACGTAGTGTTATATTAAATTATTATTACATTATTAAAAATATACTTTTTAAAATGATTTTTTATTTTTTATTTTTCAATTTTATTTTTTTTGTTTTGTTTCTAAAATGTGTTTGTTTTTGTGTTTTCTTTTGTGCTAGATTATACTCACATCGTACTACCATTATAAAATTACATCTATCAAAGTAATACTTAATCATTCCCAAATACTATTACATGATGGACCTTGACCTACAAAACATTAGAAAAAATAATTATGAAAATGAGACAGTGACGGTGATCTTCCCGTTAATGCTCTTGTCAAAAGAACATCAACTTATACTGAAAAAGAGGAGGGAAGGTTGTTTGATCAAATGGTCGGTGCATAGGCCAAATATTATCAACTATAAACACAAATGACAGCTTAAATAAGATGCAAGATGATTATATTAGTTGTGTGTTTCTTCTTGGCCTATGGCCTTTCAATGTGTACCATGTGACCAGTCAACCATCTTTATTTTGAAGACAAAACACTAAGGTGGTGAACTATGAGAATAGTAGGGGTCAATTTATCAAAAATGATGGGTTGTAACCGGTGAAATGATCAATAGAATAAAGTGTTAAGGGAGAAAGGAAAGGAAAGGTCATTTTATAGTCCATGATATTAGGCAGTCTATTTTTGAGTCTAGAGATAGCTTACAGTAAATGGGAATCCTCGTACTCCCAATATGAGGGAGGCACCTAACTCGTGCTCCACAGTATGAGGTGTACATACCTTACCGCCTATAGGATTTGAACTTGTGACCTCTCTTTCAAGAGTAGAAGTTCATCAGCATTAGGCCAACTCAGGTGTACAAGGAATGGATCCAATGTGTAGCGCAGATGACATTAAACTTCTATCAAAGTTAAACCCAACGGCCAAAATAACATGTGAGATCTTTAATTTGAAAGGTGAGGATTATCTCATGGGGAGAAATACGTTGGTAGGTTTCCCTTATATATTAGTGATCTAGTTTGGATTGTTAGGTATGTTTAAGGGTTACAAGATGTACGTATGTAATTTAATATTAGAAACATCAACATTATTGTATTTTTGAAAAGACAGAAAAATAAATATATGCTTATTTTGAAGAAAATATAAGCATCTTGTGATGGATTTTTGCAAGAAGTTTTGTTATTTAAATTATAGATGAGAATTTTGGGGTGGTAAAGAACATTTTTTGTCCTTCAAAATACATGCATGCAAAGTTATCATTCTGGAATACTATTTAGATTCTAATTAAGCTATTTAGAAATTTTAGTCGAGCTTTATAGGTGTGAAATACAGGCTAGCAATATTGTAGGCACCAAATAGATGCAAATAGATAAAATCCATAAACACATGATCACAAGAAAACTCTAATTCAAAACATTCAGCCCTTATGGGATTTTTCTTGTTGAAATAGGTACAATTCCTACTAAAGCCATTATTAGGGTGCATGTTTTAATATTTTGAAAGAAAAAGGTAGACAGAGTCAATCTATGGCCCACTATGGTCTTTAAAAATGTCTTGAGTGAAAGAAAGAGGTCATGGATGAATCAAAAGTACAAGTGGATGACCAAATGATACATTCACTTTAATAATTGTCCTAATGGTGAAAAATAAATAAAGGAATTTCTCGTAGATAAATTTCATGAGTTTGTGGGAAAAGGCATTAGGGAGAAGGAATAAATATTACCTTGAAAATTTTAACCCCACTTCTAACCATCAACAAAATTAATATTTAGAGGCCATGGCCTTTGGAGTGAAAATATTTTTATAGCTTATTTAATGACTAACTTTCACCATACTCAATTTGAAATAGATGGATGGAAAAGAAGAAAAAGAAGTATGGGAAGATAGAGTTTTTGTCTTTTGCATAATTGGGATACCAGAAATAGAAAAGAAATTTATTTTATAAATTAAAACTTATAATGATATCAAGGTCAAGTTAATGTAACTTGTTAAGAAACAACTTTATTTCAAGATCTATTTAATGAGGAGATTTTTGAGATAATGGGGAAGTCAATTATAAAATTGAATAGTAGAATATCAACATATAGAAAAAAATAAATGGTAAGAGTCTATTGTCCCATAGACTATAGAACTGGTCTAGTGGACATTAAAAATATCTATTTTATTATATTTCGGGCTACTAAGGATATTTGACCCCATTGGCACATGAATGCTCGATATGCATCCCAAAGTCATTCCACCACATGAGAAAGGTACTAATCTAATAAAAAAGGGTATGGAAGCTATATAACATGTAGTGTCTTGTGCACATGCTTAATCTTTCATCTAAACAAAATTGAATTTTAAATGAACGAGTTAAAATATATCTTGTAATGTTATTTATTAAAACTAAAAAAAATGTAAAAGGGTCTAAAATATATGTTTTATGGTGTAGTAATGTTGGGTTATAGTTTTTTTAAGTATTATTATAATAGTATATATGCTTTGTAAAAAAATGTTACTCCCTATTGTGTTGTATTATAAAAATGAAGACTATAATAATTTTAACTTTTCATCAATAAGTATTTAAAGTACATTTATCCAAAAAGTGCCAATGATTATCAAATCTTGAATTATTTTATTTACTTATAAATCATTTAATTTTACGTTAAAACTATTTAGATTTGTTTATTTTACTTATATTGTTTACTTCATTTCAAAATTGAAGAGTTTTGATTAGATTAAAATTAGAAGGGCCAACACCCATTATAGATCAGCCATAGAGGTAGAAGATTGGTGGCTCACAAAAAAATGAGACCACCTAAAAAGAGGATTCAAACTCACCAACAATGAGTGTGTAAGAACAACTAACAAGCCATGCTTTTGACTAGAGTATGAAATAGGAAAATAGATACCATCAAGAAGAAATAGAGGTAGTTGAAACCAAGGAACCCAACATAAAACACCACCCTATAGAAGAAATTGAAAACCAATCGAATCCAATAGCTTAAACACTGAAAAAAAGATTGCAACCCCCAAGAAACAAATCTAGCACATCTTGTACCGAACTATGTCACAAAAAAATATATTCTTGGACATTTTCACACTTATTTAAGTCTTTCTTATGGATTCTGGCCTATTTTTGGTTAGATTTAATGTTGTAATGTGGCCAACACATTCACATTAGGTCTTGGACCCTGGTTAATCAATAAAACCTTTATGATGTCTTGTAAAATTTTTGTGAAGTGTTGTTACACACCTTCAAAATTTTCTACCTAATCTCATTAATATATTTCACTTAAAAAACCTCTTTTTATCATTTACCAAGCCTTATTTCAAAGTTTTATAAGGATTTGTAACAAAATATCACACTTTTCTATGCTTGTCATCAATAATTACGCATTTCTTATGCCTTAAATGACCCTATTTTACACTTACAGGGCTTACTTAAAAGTGTTCTTGAGAATAATCCTGCTAAACACCATTTAATACATCTTAATTGCCGACACACACTTAAAATTCCTAAGTGGGACCAAGTCACCACTAGGGGCGACTTAGTCCCATTTGGCTCAAAAATCAAAATTAGGTCAAAATTCTAGGAGGGTTTTATTCTCTGAGACCTAAGGTTGGCCTATGATGTGGTATTTTTGAGAATTAGGGCATAATTGTGTATAAATATAAGGTTTTCCACTCATTTTGGGACCTTCTTCTCTTCCCTCTTGATTCACTCATCACTCATTCATCATTCATCATTCTTCTCAAACAAGCTAGGGTTTTGGCATTCTAAGTCATAAAGAAGCATCCAAGGTCAGATTCTTCATCCATTATTGCAGAAATTCAAGATCTATCATCATGGAAAATTTATAATTACTTCATTTAATGTTCATTCCTTCTCTTATTTCTTTATTTGGTTTGATTACCTAAAATGGGTTTGACCAAGGCAAACCCCCATTCCCTAACATTCAACATTTCTCTTTCTTTATTTATGTGTTTTCAAATTTAGGTACCTTGAAGGCTTGAAGATGATTGAAACAAAAGTTGTAAACTTGTTGAAGTCATCTCTTCTTGGAAAGATCAAAATATCGATAAAAATTCATACATAGTGTCAAAAATTAGGGTTTCAGATCTAGATACCTGGAGGAGCAGAAAGTGAAGACCGAGGGCTTTCATTTCCACTTTCAAATTTTCAAAAAAGCCAAAGGGGAATAAGTCACCATCAATGGTGAATTAGTCCCACTACACATTTCTTTTAGAGTTTCTTGTAAATTCAAATACCCATTTGGTTGAAACAAGCTCCAGTGAAGTTTTCTAGATCTAGGACTAGGTCACCCAGAATGGTGTAAGTGTCCCAGTACGTCAAAATTTAATAATTAGTAACATTTCCAGCCTTCATTCTAGTCTACAAAATATTTTCAATTACACAACTTCTATTTCATAACTTTCTATTTAGTTTGGTTTGCATTCCTAGGTCATTTAGTATATGTTTGCATATCACAATGTGTTTTCAAACAAAGTGCATTTTCTAGGTTTTGCATTACTAATTAGTTTCTTTAATCAATTCTTTGAATCTAGGGAATTCTATTTAGACATATTTCAATCATATTAGCTTTACTGTTGAATGAACCTCCATGTTTTTGTGGGATACCTTTCTTCTTTTAGGTGAAAAACCCTAGAAGTGTAAGAAAGCAACTATCCCCAAAAAATTTTGGTTCACAAACTCAAAATAAACCAAAGGGAAAAATGAATCTCTTTCCACAAAACACCCACCTAACTAGCAATCATATACTCCACCTCTAAAGGAGCACACTCCACCTCAAAAGGAGTTGTAAAGAAGAAAGCCAACAAGAGGAAAGATCCTCCGAACACCCATGAAGAACAAAACTCCACATCAATAGGAGAATTATTAAAATTGACCTACAAATTAGAGACTAAACAAGCAAAAGGGACAAGGATAGATCTCTTAGCCATTGTGAGAATCAAGGTTTTCAAGATGGATAAGGAAAACACCCCAGTAAAGACAAAAATGGTAGGGGTAGCACCTATCCCCTAGAACATGTCCATTAAAAACAATGTAGTAGAATGCTAAGTGATTCCTTCATACCACCAAGTGTAGAAATTGGCAATCAAAGACATGATATAAGATAACTTACCTATAAAATGAACTAGGGCCAACACAACAACATTATCTAGCATTGTAGTAACACCAAAAATATAGAAATATCTCTACAAGCCTTCCAAGAAACTAAAGAATCCCCCAAAATGGCCTTCTTCAAGAGCCAAAACAAAGGTCTTAACACCTCTACAACATAATTTTTTGCAAAAGAGAAGCCCCAAGCAGAGGCAAGAGTCAAAAAAATTCCATAGTCCCAAGAACCTATGCAACCACTCCACAAACAAAGCAACCAACTCCAACAATAGCAGGGGAGAGAAAAACATTGCCAATACTAGCACTATAAAAATATCCCTTGGGCACCAAACCCACCCATGAATAAAATTCTAGAAAATTAAGCTCAAAATAACAAGAACCCGCACCAAGAAGATCGAGTGATCATGGGACAACACACTCCATATGCCAACAGAGGTCTACAAAGCCTTAGCAAAGAAGGGCGGCCAGGAAGAACCCATATCATTCAAAGCCCCAAAAACAACACCCAAGGTGAAGATGCCCAACAATCTCCAACCCTCCTATTCATTAGCAAAAGGAAGATTTGTTGCAAAAAATTTAAAAGGTGAAAACATCTCCAAATAGCATCAACACCCACCTAATGCCTCACCCAAAGGAGCTGCATAATGCCAAAAGTCTCGTAGGTCCCAATACAGGAAGGGCTAAAGAAAGAAAGGAAGATCCCCATGCTCTGAGTCAGGAGCTCCATCGCCCTCTTCTATAGTTTTCAAACTAGAACTCCTACTCCCATTCCCACTCAATGCCATTTCTTTTAACAAGTATCATAGTTTTTGTTGCATATTTTAAATTGAAGAGTTACTTTTATTTATGAAAATAATTATCTTATTTGGACTATAGAACTAGCTAAGAATTATTTTATTTTACTTTTAAGAATTTTTTATTTGCTTAAGAGACTTAATTTTACATGCATCTTGAGTATGCTTTATTTTTTATCTACATAGTCACAAAACAATACTCGATGTCTTATTTTCTCAATATAATTAGATCAATTAAAATAAGTAAATTTTATTTATAAAATATTACTATATTAATTATAATATAAATAGAATATAAATATATATAGATTAATTTTTAGAGTAACAATTTATTATAAATATTAATAATAAGAAAAACCACAAGAAATCCAAAATATATCTCTAGCTTTTAAAAATAAATCTCTATTACATAAAGTATTTGGTTAACATATGAATACTAATTGTGGGTGTCATGGAGAATGCACAATTTGGCAAAGATAGATCAATATAAAAATAAATTTTATTTGAAGTCTAGAATGCAATTACATCAATGATATGCTTACACTACTGTTGCTTTAATAAATGTGACATTTCACAGTTCATCAGTGCAGCTATGTATTATTTGTGGTAGAATTTACAATAAGTTTGTTGAGTAAATATTATTTCTTTTTGTGAAAATTATACTACAGTTACTAATTATTAATCTCCTATCTATAAAGATTATTTGTGTGCCAAAAATTAATTCACAACAAATATTGAAAAATAATACAACTGCAACTTCACAAGTAAAACCACAAGAATAGAGAAGAAAACATTCAAAATCATAAACACAATATTTTTGACAAATTGCCCCTTGAAAAACCCTAGAGGTAAAACTAGTACTATAGATGAGGAATTTTATCAATCTTCAGTAAATCAAGAGATACATAAACTACTTGCCTCTTACTAGCAAAGCTTCGACAATATTCTTCTTCGAAAATTCTTCCCTTAATTTCTCCTGCTGAAATTCCACTACTATTGCCTCCAATGCTACCACTGTACCCTTGCTATCACTGCAAATTTATTTTATATCACTGCAAATCTTTCTCAAGTGTTCGTGTTCTCCAAATACCCATTGATCCCCTTTTAAACTATTCTCATTGAAAAACCAATGGCCATGATTTAATCTCAATCAATGGTTAAGATTAATTAGACTCTAACAAACCCTAACTAACTTGGGTCTAGAAGTCTCTAAAGGAATCAATTAATTAATTATTTGGACCTAACTAACTCCTTTCTAGAAGTCTGCAGAATGAAATAATAATTCTTGGGAATGGAGAGAACAATTTTCTACGCTACAATAAATTAACACTCCCTCTTAGCGAGGAAGGTGTTCTGCATGACACCCAACATATCTCTGAAGAAGATGAATTTTTCCTTCCCCAATGCCTTTTTTCTAAATGTCTGCTACCTCCTGATCTGTAGGTATATACTCTAGCTGAAAAATCCCCCATTGTACACAATCCTTGATGAAATGATACCTTATGTCTATATTCTTAGACCTATCATGAAACATCAAATTCTCAAACAACCTGATGCTCATCGTAGTCTTAACCCTCTGACCAAACAAGGCTACCAACAACTTCCGAAGCCATATTGCCTCACCCATCACTAGGCTAGCTGCTATGTATTCTGCCTTTGAAGAAATCAAAGCCATAGACTTCTACTTCCTATTGTACCAAGACAAAACTCCTGATCCCAAACTAAAGCAACACCCTCAAGTTCTTTTCCTTTTTTTTGTAATTCCTACCCAATCTACATCAGTATAGCCTATCAATTTGATACCATCACCTCGAGCATATCTGATCTCATACTCGATTGTACCATGCAAATACCAAAACACATGATTTGTTGTTGTCCAATGCACTCTCTTTGGCCTAACCATGGACTAACTAAGATAGTTTACTACAAAGGATATACTTGGCCTGGTATTAACCAAATACATGAGAGATCCAATCAACTGCCTATATAAGGTGGGGTCAACATCTTTCTCCCTAGATGAGTCTACCTTCTTCCAATTCATGATCATAGGAGTATACATGGCTCTGCAATCCTCCATCTTGAACCTCCTCAAGATTTTGATGTAGTATTTTCCTTGTCCAAGTAAAATCTCTCCATCTGTCTACCATACCTCCATGCCTAGAAATTAGTGCATAAGCTTGCCCCAAATCCTTCATCTCAAACACTATTGCAAGGTCCCTCTTGCACTCCTCTATGAGACCCAATGAACCTGTTAAAAAAAGGTCGTCCACGTTATAGAACAAGAATGAGAACCTCACCTCCAACCACCAAGTAGTAGAGATTAGCAGTTTCCTCACTCTTCACAAATCCCATTCCTTGTAAGTATCTATCAATGCACTCATAACATGCCCTGGGATCCTATTTGAGTTTGTACAAGGCTCTCTTCAATCTGCACATGTGGGTTTCACTGTTGTGTGCTACAAATCCCTCAGGTTGTTCTATGTATACCTCCTCTTTCAATTCACCATTAAGAAATGTTGTCTTAACATCCCTCTGATGGATTTTCTATCCCATCTGTGATTCAAGTGAGATCATGACTTACATAGAAGTATACCTAGCCACTGGAGTGAATGTCTCCTCGTAGTCTATTCCCTCCTTCTAAGAGAACCCCTTGGCCACAAACATTTCCTTGTATTTTTTGATGCTACCATCTTCACCATGCTTCAACCACCGCCCTATCTGTCAGTCTAGGAACAACCTCCCACACATAATTTTGCACTATTGAGGTATATTCCTCAACCATCACATCTCACCACACTTATTGTTGTGTGGCCTCCTATTAGTTGGAAGGCTCAATATCTACCAATTGACTAACTAATGCCATATAGTCATTATACCTTGCTTGTTGTCTCCATTGTCTATTGCTCATCCTAGGATCTCCCACAAAATATTGAGTATCCCTCAGTGTCTTTTAGTTTATGCTACCAACTGTAGATGATGAAGTATCAACCTTTATGTGTTCTTGATGCATCTCTTGGATTTGTTGCATCTTTTGCGCCATACTCTGTAAACTCTCTGTACCTAAGCCTATGCTAGTACTAGTAACTGTACTTGAGCTTCGCTGCCCCTGATCCGATTGTATGATCCTTAGAGATTCTACTAGTTTCTCACTCTAATCATATGTTGGTAAATCTCTAGACCTCCTCAATGCCTTGTCCTCCATGAACTTGACATCACGCCTAACTATAATCCTTTTGGCCCCTAGAAAAAATATCCGATATGATTTTGAGGTTTCACTGTACCCCACAAAGTACCCTCTCTCCATAGTCTGATATAAATTAGAATGTGTAGCCCATGGAATGTTAAAATATGCTAAACTCCCAAATATCCTAAAGTGGCTAACATTTGGCTTCTTCCTTTAGAATTCCTCCTCTTTTTTCAGCTTACCCAATGCCCTATGTGGAACCCTATTATGTATGTATACTATTGTATTATAAGCTTCTACCCATTAGTAGTGTGGCATATCCTGGTCATACAACATAGCCCTTGCTGCCTTTGATATTGTAGACATGCAAAACTAACATCGTGCATCGAATTCTCCTATTAATCAATTAAGACAATTTATTGATTAATTTCCTAAGGTTCATTAAATAAATCAAATTATTTAATCCTTATGTTCTTCTCATTTGATTTAATAAATCAAATTGATTTAATCAAATGTCACCTCCTAATATCATCCAAGTTAATTAATCTACATTAATTGACTTCTAAATCATGATTATCATTCTCTAGCTTTTGACTCAACTAGAGTCAAATCTAAACTCCTAACTAACCCACCCACTTGCACCAATAAATCATTTATCTGATTTATTATTTCCTCTAATTACATTCAAAATGGAATATTCTTCCAATTTGAATCTTCCCCCCAAAAGGGACTTGTCCCTTCCAACAAGGTTAAATGCTATTTGCACAAGTCAAACATAGCATTTATTGCACCTTTCATCCCCCCAAAACATGTCAAGTCATGCAAAATTCAAATTCAAATTGGCACATTGGCCAAGACTTGCACATTCCTCACCCTCTCACAACTTGACAAGTGGAACCTTGTCATTGGCTTGTGAATTATCCCACATTCATCCAAAATCTCTCAAACTCCTACCCTTGAATCTATAAATGCAAGGCAAAACAACTCAATTGGACAACACTTACTCATTGCAAGGTTACTCTCTTCATTTGAGAATCAATCTTGCTCATCACAACACCATTTGCTTAGCAACAACAATTATTCATTGCAAGGTTACTCTTCACTTGTGAGAACTAATCTTGCTCATCATTTGGCACTTTGCTTATCATGGATTGGGAAAGGGCAGCTTTCTACACAACTAGGTTGCACCAATCCACTATGGGATAGGTTTATTTCATGATTTAGATGCTTTGTTTAATTTTATTTGGTTGCATTTGAATCATGAAGTATTATCTCATAGGGATAGGAATTTCTATTTATGTTGTTTTGTTATTGTGCTAACCATTTGCATTTTTTTCAGAGAGAAATAAATACATTTATCTAATGGCGCATTTTTTAGAGGCTTTATATTAGAAAATTTAAAATGCCTTCTCTAATTCGCATTCTTTAAAAGACATTTGAATGTTTGTTTTTACACATTGGCATCTCTTGAACAACACTGCTCTCTAAATCCTTTAGAACAATAAATGAAAAAGAAAACATCGACACAGCCTACTACATTTTTTTCTTTTTTCTTTTTGTGTAGTTGACAGCAGTAAACAGGAGAAAAGTTCCTTCTTAGGATGGTATTGATAGCACAGTTGTGTCATTGACTAATGTATTCTTGTATCTTGGAATAGACTGGCGCATTATGTATCTTGATATCCATCCTTGCGCAAGTCTTTTCAAGCCGAGAGAGCATTGCTGGTAGAAAGGATGTTACGTTTCCATCTATCTTGAATGGGCCAACTCAGTTAAAATGAATTGAAGAAATAAATGATGCGAATGGATCTTTCAAACCAACTCGGGTACGAAGACAAACTGTCCTATTGGTGTTAATTTTGTTCTTGGTGTATGACCTCTAGCCGTGTGTAGTCCTTGGTCTTTGTATCGCTGAGCTTTGATTTTCCTTCCTGCTACGCATTGTGTGACACTAGCTGTGATAATCGTTGAGCTCTAATTTTCCTTCCTACTGCGCATTGTGTGACACTAGATGTGATAATGTTGTTGTTGACAATTTCAAATTCAAAGCCAGGTGAAGACAATGGATAAGCGTGTATGCCTTAATGCTGGGCATGGAAGTTATTCATGGTGCTCTGGCACAACATTTATTAAGTTTGAGTAGATGCACACAGGCTACTGTCCAGGAGACCGCATTTCTTTGAGTCCTTCTATAAAACAATCCATGTGCCTAGTCTATGCTTTCGCAATCTGTAAAGTTAGTGACAGGGCGATAGGTGATTGAATGTGTTTATGAAGAGACGTCTTGACAGATTTCCATTATGTTTTGGAAAAGAGTGTCGGATTTGAATTTACACCTGCCAATCACATTTAAGCACTAATTCTTGATTTTCACAGCTGCCAATTGCATTAGATTGAAAGTTTCAAAAATAGCTATTCATTCGTTGTTGATGCCATTTAATCCTACTGACATTTATTAAATGAAGTCGATTTCATTCTAAGAAAATATTGTGCTTTTACTACTGCTCATCATTACTTTCCGTGCAAAAGCTTTTGCATTCAACATTTTATGAGAGCATCTGACATACTTTGACTAAAGTGTTGACAATGAATTGGATATAGGTGATCTTTTCTTAGCATATCTTCTCACCAATCAAAGCAATTGACAGAAGACAGAATGATGCCAGGGACACTTGCACTCTCTGGCAATTGACTGTTTATCCCTCAGTAATTTGGCGTAATAGACATACTTTTTCTTTCTTTTTTGATAGTGCTGTCCTAAACACTAAAAGCTATTAAATGTTTGGCAGGTCATTCACCCGTCTTTACACTTTTAGAGATTCACTCAATTCAAAGAACTCATCTCACCCACCTATATTGCTTGTGCATGATCTTGATTTCTTTCAAAATACATATCTGTCAAAAGGTTTACTTATGTGACAAGCAAGTACATTCAACCTCACACTGCAAGCTTGAGAAATAGGGACACCAATCCTTCAAAAAGGAATCTATTTTTATGCTAAGTGGTGACTTTGTGTGGCACCATGGCTGCCTACGAATATTCACAACCCAAGGGAAGAAAGTGGCATTTGAAAGATAATCTATTGCTGTTGGAAATTACAGATGTCTTTTGACTCATGCCACTATTTATTATTGTTATTACTTTTAAACTTGTGCATCTATTCTCTTTTATTCTACACCATACGTAAGGATTTTTTATTTTATTTTTAACTGAGCCATGGAAAAGTTTTTTGAATATGTGTGAATGGCATCAACACTAAATCTTTGATCTTGGCTGGCTGCATATCGGTTAAAATTGGGATGTCATGTCAAATAGACAAAAGTACATGTGGTTGGTTGATTCTGTTTCCTTTTCAATCTCGCTACATACATGATGACTAATGTGTTTAATGATTATGCAGGGGAAAGTAGTTATGATTTCCTCTGATCTTCCCAACTCTATGTCACATGGCATTTATTTTCCACTCCTCCCATCAAGTTTTATTTGAGATTTGAAGTTGTAAATGTTTTTCAAGAAGATTTGGAATCATTGTCATTGATAATCATTTGCAATGATTTAGATTAAAACCTCCATTCCAAATCGTATTTGTCATTGAATGGTCTTTATGCAATTATCATGCCCAGGCTATGCATGGAACCATTGACATTTCTGCAAAGTCACTTATGCCATCAATGTGTGTTCTAGTCTTAAATTTATGAATTTGTGGGGTTGCATTCTCTTAAAATCATCAATCAAGCTCTATTGTGGATTGAAATTAAACATTGCCTATCAAATCCGAAGGATAGCTACAGATCTTTATCTCTCAAAAGATCATTTTCTTGCTTTGACAAGTTTATGAATTTTATTAGTTTAAAACTGTATTCATCATATTGTTGTCATTGATTCCTTGAACTTTGTACTATTTGCAGGGAAGGTTAACATTGGAATCAAGCAAAAACGAAGGAGAAAAGAGTGGAATTGAAGACTTGAAAAGCATTTTTGAATGCTTGTTTTAACAATCTTGGAGCTTCCATTTACTACCCTTTTTTTTTTCTGTTTTTAGCTAACTCACTTTTCAATTTGGGCTTAAAATCAATCAATGACTTGATCTTTTCAAAGTTGGTTAAAATTGAACCTTAGACATTCACTAGATTTCGATTTGGGATTAAAATTGAACAAGGCAACTTCACATTTCAATTGGTGCTTTTAAAACGAACTCATAATTGCTTTGAGGAATTTAAAATTGAACATGTGTACTTTGTGTTTTGTAAACTTTTTTGCAAAGTAGTGTCATTTAAAAGGGCGTATGCGCTTCTCTCGCGCTTCACGGTGATCTTGAGAATCAAAAGTCTTTTTGATGACCCTAAGTTGCATAAAAGATTGCCTCCACACTTCAATTTGGGCATTTTAAAATTGAACAAAACATGCAAGTGTGAGCACGATATATTGCGGAGGTTCTCCCCTTTGTTTTTTTCAACAAGGGTTGTGTG
The DNA here is from genome assembly GCA_007115665.2 of Sequoiadendron giganteum. NCBI lineage: Eukaryota > Viridiplantae > Streptophyta > Pinopsida > Cupressales > Cupressaceae > Sequoiadendron > Sequoiadendron giganteum. The sequence continues at coordinate 282,866,942 of CM021104.1, forward strand.
AACGACGGAATATGTTAGCTTGCTTTTGTTAACTTAGAGGGCCTGCCTTGTGGGAAAAAGTAATCACCCAAGGGAACGACCCAACCGGGAACACGCTAAAGCCAAGTGACTTCCACCCGGGATATAAGTGTGGATATTGGAACAAAGGCCAATATCACGAGGATTATTCCGATGAGATGGACAGCAATGGACTCTCGCCGACGTTGGATAATCCCCCACAAATGGAATGCCCGAATTAGAACCCTTGTTTAGAAATTGGCCAAAACCTTATCTATCTTGTTGGTGCAAGAGGTCATGTCCTCTGAAGCTGCCCCACATAACATGCGGTCTTGTTGTGGAAATGGAAAGTATGCCATGGGAGATTCATGGGTACTAATGCTTGGCTGACCCGAATAAGTGAGTGTCATGGAGGGGAGCCAGTGTGGTCAAGCATTTAGCCATTCGCACAAGATATGCGTAGCTGGATTTATCCAAGTGGGAACCCAACAAGGTATTGTCTCATCAACCTAGGAGTGTGAAAGTGCTTGGAAAAAACACATTGCTTGATCTTGAAAACATTTGGAAAACAAACATACACAAAAACCTTGAAATTTCAAACACCTTGTGGGGAACAAATACCTATTGACGAACTTGCCCACTCTTGCTTTCCCTAGGAATCACATTCCTAGAGGTTTCTAAGTGTGCAAATTCTACCATCATTTGTTTCCAAGAAGGATAAACATAAGGAACTTTTTCCCTATTTTCCTCGATTTCCACACAAAGTACCTTGTGGAATGAGAGAGAATGGGACACTAGACATATAGAATGAAAACCTAAGCAAGCAAGTGTCTTGGATAAAAAGAACCTCATTTAACCAAGATAAAGAGACAAATTTGATTACACATGTGTTTTCTAACGTGACCAAAATCCCAAAACCGAAGTTTAAGAAGCTTAGTCTAAAGGATCATGAGGAGCATCTTGACAGACTTTTCGAGTTCAGAATATAGCGTGTTCTTCAACACCGAGGTCTTGTAAGCAGAAGTGTCATCTAGGTCAAGTCTAGGATCAAATTCAATCACGTTCATCCATCTCTCAACCATCAAAATCATTCAAAATCACCTCACCAACAACTCTTGGGAACTTTGTAAACATCTTTTATGCTAAACTTTTAGGCGAAATCAAAACCTCTTTGTTTGACTTAACACATCTATTTAAACCATCATCCTATACACAAGTTCTCTCTTGGATAAAACAACTTCCTAGGGTTACGAGTTCATCTTGTTTGACTTAACACATCTAGTCAAACCATCAATCCAATCACGATCAATCAAAGTCCTAAAAGTTTAGCATTCCCTTCAAAGTTTCTTTAAGAGTTCCATTCACCCATATCACTCATCTTTCATTTATCTCATCCTCATCATCGCTTTGATCCTTTAATTATCCTAGTTCTTCGCTTCTTTGAACCTAAGGTTTAGACCGATCTAAAGAATTAGAGGTTCATCTCTTACATTCTTGAAAATCGATCTTCATTTTATGGTTCAAACTCGATCTCAACACAAGAGGAACATGGAATATAAATTTGATCCATCCATCATGAGCAATTCGATTCAACCAAACTATTCAAGCCTTGCAATACCATTTGATTATCATAGCTTGTACAATGCATACATGGGAGCATTATCTCATACAAACATCAATGGTACAACAAATATGAGCATACCCAATCCAAAGTTTGGAACACCTTTCCCAATGATAGATTTAAATCCAAGTCCAAATCTGCAAATCTATCAACCAAACACTCAATGCATGAGTTTTCCAAACATCATCCCACCAAATCCATACATACCAAGTGCAACTTTACCAAACATGACCGTTTCAAATCCACACTTGGTAAACTTTGGGGTCGACATGTTTGCAAATCCCCTTAATGTTGTTCAAAATCCTAGCAATATATTGGCAACTCCATATGTTGATTCAAGTCAAGGTAACACCATGGAAAATCAAAGTTACCTAAATCAAGGCAATATGATTCCCAACCACAACAATGTTCAATTTCAATCTATCATGCCAAATCAAAACATCATACCAAATCATCCCATTTTGCCGTTGACATCACAACAACAGATGGAAACCATCCAAGCAACCCCAACAATCAACACCATTCCCATTCCACCACCACCACCACCACCGCCAAAGCACAGCACGACCAATTCATTCTCCATCATGTTGCAAGCTGCACAAGAAGCTTCCCGTAAAAAGGCACTCCAAGCCCAACAAGCTACACAGCTAGTTGCTCAGCAAGCACAAGTGGCTCAAGTAGCCCAACAAGCGCAAGCACAAGCAGAATTCTACGCACTATTGCAATCAATCCAAGAAGAAGTAGCACAACAAAGAGCCCAACAAAAAGCCTTGTTGGCACAAAAACAACATGATGAACAACAAGGGTTGTTGGCTCAGTAGCAAACGTAGGCCTTACTCGCCCAACAAAGCTTGCAACGGATTCCCACCGCAATTGTTGAAAACAATGATCAAGAGCTATCCAACAATGAACACATTGAAGATATTCCCATCTCATTCAATGATCAAATCATAACACCCCAAAAGCCACTTTTCAATCATGATCAAAACTCACCAACAATGTCTAACAATGATCCATTCAAAGGAGGGTTAACATTATTTGATCCTATAATTTGTGATCCTTCAACTAATGACAATGTTGAAAATGTTTCTACATCACCTAATGAGTTAGAAGACATATCTCAAGAATTTGTTCCAAAGCATGATCAACATCTTTCACCAAGGTCTGGCAATGATCCTCTCCAAAACATATGGCCATCCTTTGACCTCATGAAATTTGAGAATATTCCTATGCCTAATGAAGATATCCAAGAAAGAAATCCATTCTTTGAAATTGACCCATGTCAAGAACTTGATCCAAAGCATGTTGAAAGCAATTCTGAAATCTCTCAAGATCGAGAATTTGTATCTCCAAGCTACTACAACAATATAATGGACACTCTCCTATCTATACAAGATGTTGCAAATGATGACCATATCCACATAGCACATACTCTTCCATCTACCCATCAGATGCTTTCTTTGGATGGACCTATAGATGATCTTCATTCAAAACAAGAGTCTCCTACTCTTAAAATTTGTACACATGATCAAGATGTAGACAAATGCAGAGACATATCAGAAATGGGTCATGAAGAAGGTTTCTACAAAAGTTGTGAATCAGAAAAATCATGTGGAATCATATCAAGAATAAATCATGAGGAAGACTTTTACAATGACAGTGAATCATCAATTCCTCTGGAAGAAGCACTACAAGATCAAGCTAAAGATATCAATCAGGCATTCATCCCACTTATGGAAGATCCAATCACTTATAAAGTTGGATCACTCACCTTTCTTAGAGCAAGTTATCCCATCAATAAAGAAGCTGACACTTTTGAAGATCCACCACAGAGCAGAGAAGGAGAAACACCTTGTTTCCAAGGTAAATCATATCCTATGGTAAATAAAATTTTCCAACAGATGAATTATCAAGGTAGAGGATTAGGCATACATGAACAGGGTATCCTAGAACTAGTGCAAATTTTTGGCAATTCTAAGCATCAAGGCCTTGGTTACTCAACAATCAAGGGATCTCAACATATCAGTAATATTATCACCATACTGGGGGCAACCTCGTCTCAAGCAAACATCAACATAGGGAGCACGAAGAATCCTTATGATGAAACCAATGCCAATACTACAACCTGCCACGTCATGAATCTTCATCCACCCATCACCCCATCCACAAATTGGGACCAATGTCAAAAGAAAGATTCAAATCAAAGGACGAAGCATGAAGGACAAATCAAGTACATATGGATACCAAAAAATACAAAGAAAGATTATCCCTGTCAAAATCCATCAGTCAAAGAAACTATGGGGCAAAATAAAAAAGGGGCAAGTATCCATCCAAGATGTCCACAAAGGAAAAAGTAGGCTTCTCAAGCAACATACAAAGTGTATCAAGCAGTTGGTCCTAATTCCATGCACACTTCCATATCCACCCATTATTGCTCATCTTCCCAAGTTTGGAGAGTCAAAGGTTCCAAACTGACAACCAATCCATATTTTACTCCTAAACACACTCCATCCACGCCTCAATGCATGATATCCAATTCTCACATTGACCATGTATTGGCAATGACCCTTCATCATAAGGATTCAGAAGGCAATCTATCATGATGTGCACACAAAGACAGAGTTAACTCCGGTATCAGTAAAGCAGATCAAGAATCTCAAAAGTTGCATTCAAGTGCACGTATCTTGGCAAGACAACTTCTACAAGTAGGATATTGATGGCACATTATGATAGAAGCATCAACATCAGCACCACCAGGTGGTTCAGCATCAGCTTAAAATCTCTTAGAAAATACAAAACAATCAGAAAATGTCCTGAAAAAATGGTTACCTTGATGAAAACCTGGCAAACAGGCATCCTGGTGACAACAAAAAAATAAAAATAAATAAAAAAAATCCAAAAAAATAAAAAATAAAAAAGTATTGAAAACAGTAAAGAAAAAAATCATCCTCTAGTGAAAACCGCTTCGGTGGCGCTTTGAACAAGTACCATGATGAAAACCTGGCAAACAGGCGTCATGTGTAGAATCGAGCATCTATGTGTGCTAGTTCGGGAGAAAGCATCTTATCACATCCATTATTAGGCCATCATTTGAGCCGTATCATTTATTCACCCATGAACTATTTATCCAACCCATTTTTATCCATCTACATCCAAGGTCCAAGTTACCTTGATCTTGATAAAATTTTGGAGCACACTTTACACTTGCTTATGGTAGACATCTTGACATGGGTCATTTTCATTGATCCCATCCTACCCAACGCTATTTGAACCTTGAACCACTATCCAAAGGCGCATCCGCTTTTTGAACACCGTTATCTTATCGCAAGATAATCCATATCCATTCATATCCAAGTCACTAGCCCATGGCATATTTTGACAAGAAGACATTCCTCATCAAGCTTTATCTTTCATCGAACATTGATCCAATAATTCATATCAGTCGCATCTAATGCGCACATCTGTGTCACATCAAATCATCAAAGCAATTTTGTTCTAACTCAAGCTTCATTGATCTTGATCAATCGAATCCAATCAATCATCATCTTGTTTGACTTAACACACTTAGTCAAACTATCATCTTGTGCACGAGTTTACTCTAGGATAACACAAATTCCTTGGGTTTACAAGTTCATTATCATCACTCTGTTTGGCTTAACACACTTAGCCAAATTATCAAATCCATAATCACCTTGTTTGGCTTAACACACCTAGCCAAATTATCCTTTTTGTACGAGTTTACTCTGGGATAACACAACTTCCTAGAACTTATGAGTGCATTATCACTTTTGTTTGACTTAACACACTTAGTCAAACTATCAATTCATCAATCTGATTGATCAACATTAAAGCTTTATTTTCAACAAAATCCCAAAACAGAGCACTGATATCATCACATGTCCATATCTAAATCGTCAAAATTCATCAAAAAATTCCAAAAACATTCAAAAATCCATCAAAAATTTCAAAAACATCCAAATCATTCAAAAAATCCAAAAACATGTCGAAATATCAGAAAATCTTCAAAAAATTTCATCATTAAGTCTTGTCAGTGTTTCCACCTTGTCGAACTACGTCGTCTCTGAGCTTGAACGTAGGCAAGGCTGATCTTTGATCATCCCCCAAGACGGTTAGGTCAGTCCTTTATGCGTCCGTTGCATTGGCAATCCGTTTGCCCATCTATTTATGCATCCGTCGCATTGGCAATCCGTTTGCCCATTCATTTATGCGTCTGTCACATTAAGCAATCCGTTTGCCCATCTAGTTAGGCATCTGTCGCAATGGCAATCCATTGCCCATCTATCTCATCCGCAGTCAAGTCAATTGACACAAAATCCGAAAACATTCATAAAATCTTGAAAATACCAAAAACATTGAAAAATCTTGAAAATACCAAAAACATTTGTAAAACATCTCAAAATTCCAAAAACAGCCTCAAAACATTTGAAAAAAACCAAAATGGTGCATCCATTTCATCTCGCTTTCACTCGTGATTGTCATCACTCATAATAAATCATCGTCGCTTTCACCCTTTGGTGAGTTAGTCAGAACAATTTTAGCAGGTTCTAAAGTGAACACCTAATCGTCAAAGTCTCGAAGGTCTAAGTCAGTAAGTCAGCAAGTTGGTCAACTCGGAGTATCAATAGCTTATCACACAATCAGTCTCACCAAAACCCTGATCACTACATGTCCTAGGATGAAGCTTTCCTGCGATGGACATAAACATCAGGTACCCCACAGTAGTTTAGTCTTGGATAGCGATACGAAGAACATCAGCTTGTTTGTTTACTTTATTTTAGTCTTTTAGACTTATCTTATTTTGCGCTCATTCCAAGGACCTCTCGATGATTCCTAAACAAAACAGGTTTAGAGAGAAAGGAATGGGGCAACAATCATTATCTTTTTATCTGCTGTGCTTGTTGGATATTCTTGTAAAATAACTTCATCACGCATACTTTGTTTTTTTTGTAGGAAGGATGTTTTATGTATCTTGTTGACCACATAAGAAGGCTTGCCTTTTTATGTTTTGGCCCGAGATGTCTAGAATATCTAAATTGCATTCTGAATAAGGTTATGTTTGTCAAGTGTGAACAAGAGTACTCCTATCTAATTGTCGAGTCAAAGTCCATCACACTAGGCACAATGCCATCCTGGTTCTTAATACCTTGATGCATCGCACCTACATGTGTTATCAAACATAAAGAAAGGTACGCTCTCTCCCATCCCTGGATAAGCAACACATCATCATCATTCATCGTCATATCCAATAAATTCTTGATGACTAGGAGACTTGTTGGACTTCTTCATCTTCTTGAATTTAAGGGTTGATCCCTCTCATTCTTCTATCTTCTTTCACGCTAACAATGCATCCATCTTGCATCCGTATTCTCATTCTGCATAATCATGTCATACCATCATATCAAAACAACATCATCCATCTCATCCATCCCACATGCATTGCATAATCATTTAAAGTTGTTTACGATAATATAAATTTGTTATTCTAAGCATCTTCTGTACATCTCATCTACATCACCATTATCATACAGTCTCATCATCCATACATCCATTTTGAACCTCTTTATCGTGAGATCCACCTCAAATCGAATCTTTTCGCTCAATCTCTCGAGGGGGCAATGTACTAGCATATTTCTTTTCGTTGGGGCATCCGAAAAATCAGAAATTTTTTAATTTCGATGTCGACAGAATCATTCTTTGAACCAATGCAACGAGTACATTGCTTCAAAGAGGGGCAAAATGTAGACATGCAAAACTAACATCGTGCATCAAATTCTCCTATTAATCAATTAAGACAATTTATTGATTAATTTCCTAAGGTTCATTAAATAAATCAAATTATTTAATCCTTATGTTCTTCTCATTTGATTTAATAAATCAAATTGATTTAATCAAATGTCACCTCCTAATATCATCCAAGTTAATTAATCTACATTAATTTACTTCTAAATCATGATTATCATTCTCTAGCTTTTGACTCAACTAGAGTCAAATCTAAACTCCTAACTAACCCACCCACTTGCACCAATAAATCATTTATTTGATTTATTATTTCCTCTAATTACATTCAAAATGGAATATTCTTCCAATTTGAATCTTCCCCCCAAAAGGGACTTGTCCCTTCCAACAAGGTTAAATGCTATTTGCACAAGTCAAACATAGCATTTATTGCACCTTTCATCCCCCCAAAACATGTCAAGTCATGCAAAATTCAAATTCAAATTGGCACATTGGCCAAGACTTGCACATTCCTCACCCTCTCACAACTTGACAAGTGGAACCTTGTCATTGGCTTGTGAATTATCCCACATTCATCCAAAATCTCTCAAACTCCTACCCTTGAATCTATAAATGCAAGGCAAAACAACTCAATTGGACAATACTTACTCATTGCAAGGTTACTCTCTTCATTTGAGAATCAATCTTGCTCATCACAACACCATTTGCTTAGCAACAACAATTATTCATTGCAAGGTTACTCTTCACTTGTGAGAACTAATCTTACTCATCATTTGGCACTTTGCTTATCATGGATTGGGAAAGGGCAGCTTTCTACACAACTAGGTTGCACCAATCCACTATGGGATAGGTTTATTTCATGATTTAGATGCTTTGTTTAATTTTATTTGGTTGCATTTGAATCATGAAGTATTATCTCATAGGGATAGGAATTTTTGTTTATGTTGTTTTGTTATTGTGCTAACCATTTGCAGATTTTCACGTCCACAGATATATACCGATTCTTCCTCTCAACAATCCCATTCTACTATGGGTTGTAAGGAATAGTTCATTACCTCTTGATTCTTTCTTTGGTACAAAACTCCTGGAACTCTTTCCCTTTGTACTCGCCTCCATTGTTTGATTGAAGAACCTTAATCTTCCCACCTATCTAATTCTCTATAAGAGCTTTGAACTCTTGAAATTGTATAAGAATGAATTTGCACCTCTAACGCAAAATTAATTTTACCCCCTTACACTTTAGAAAACCTAAGGCAGAGGCTTAATTCCACTTAAGCCCACTGTCCACATCACACTTGGTGCCTATTTTATGTGTCAATGAATGTGTTTCTGTCGGGGATGCCCACACAATGCAGAGATGTTCACGCCACATGCTTACATCCCTCATAGATTCTTGTGGCTGGAGTCTATAGAGACGTTACACTTTCAATTGGAAGTCCAAGAGTTACGCCTCCCTTCAGTTGGCTAACCCGAATATGGTCATTTTTCATCCTTCTCTTCATAATCTTCACTCTCTCATCCATTCTCAAGTTTTGATGAATTTTTTAAAGATTGACTTGAGTACTCTCTCCATCCCATTCATTCATTAAAGCTTTGTGGCAACACTTCACACTTCACTACAACAATCTACCACTTCATCACTCTGATAGTGCAAGTGTAGGATAAACTCCATTGTAGTAGAGGCTTGAGTTCCTCTCATTCTATCCTCCACAAGACTTGAGTGCTTTGAATGAAAGTGGTAATCTCAGGTATTATCTTCTATATCATCTTGGTTGAGTAAGAACATACTATTTTGTAGTGTCTTTTGTTTACATATCTTGTATTCTCTTCTTTATCTTTATTCCTATTGTTGCAAACATGGTTTGTCATGGAGGTGGAAACAAAAAAATGGGGGTGTGACTGAGGTAGACCCCTAAACAGCCCCAACATTTCCCTCTTTTTTCTATGTGCAAGTGGAGAGATCTCCAAGCAAGCTGGCAAGAAGATTGTTGTATGAAATTATCTATCACCCTTGAGGTAATATATTTCCTTTATCACATTCGTATTTAGATTTCATTCTTCTTAATCTCATTCCACTATTCAAGAAACCTCTAAACTAGAATAGTAGTCCTTTCTTGAGGATTTAACCTTGTCTCTTTGGTTTTTTGGCCATACGAACGCCAACGCACTTGTGAGATGCCAATGCATTGCACTGTCATCCTAGAGTCATACTTTTGTCCTTTGACAGAGAGATATCTAAGATGTAGAGTGGTCGAAGGACACACAGTCTTCATCATTTTCATCCCTTCTATCCTAACCTTCCTTTAAACTAAGGTAATTTAGGGTAGCCTTCCCTCTCTTGGCCTTTCATGACCTGGGGCCTTGTAGTGGTTGGTCCCTCTCTCTTACAAAAATGATTGAAAACGTCATCCTTGGTCTTCAAGAAGTATACCCAGGTAGATTCCTAGAAAAATCATCAATAAAACTAACAAAGTACTTGTATCCTATCAGAGACTTCATCGACATTGGTCCACATATGTCTAAATGTACTAGATCAAGAACACCTTGGATCTGGTGTCACTCCTTAGAAAATCTTCTTTCACAAACTTCCCCAACACACATCCCTTACATGCATCATCATGCTCTATGCTCACCTTTGGAACACTTGTCACTGTCTCACAAAGCAATTAAAGTTCTCCATAGTGTATATGGCCCATCCTCCTATGTCATAGCTCTCCTTGATCTCTAGAATTACCATTGGTCATTAGTGTCTTATGAGTATCAAACTATAACCTATAATGTCAACCGCTCCTAACTCCAATAGCTATGGGTGATTTCAAATCCTTATGGTTGATTAACAAATTTTCCCCTCTAAAGAGTACATTGTAGCCTTTATCCTGAAGGATAGATACAAAAATCAGATTCACACCCAAGCCTAGCACATACAACACATCATGAATGGGAATCAGCTTGCCATTCTCCCTCTGAAATAGAACAATCTATTTCCCAACTAGATTGAGTTTGGACATGTTCCCCATAGAAATCTATATTTTGATGTCCTCCTCCTTATAACTAGAGAAGTATTCTCTAACTCCTATCAAATAAAGTGATGCCCCACTATCTATATAGCAAACACCCTGTGAGGTTGAGCTAACCATACTAAACCACAAAAAATATATTAAATAAGGAAAAGAGGATTCCCCTTTACTTGGCCCCAAGGGTTTTTCACCTAGGAGTAGTTGGTTTAGGAATAGGCTCTCTTTCACCTAATGATATTTTTTTGGGTGAGTTCAATCAAAGATAGGGGTTGTGTTGTGTGTGATTATGTCTAAATGAAATATTCTAAGTGATGGAAATAAATAAATAAAATCTAAATACTAATGTGAAGCCTAGGAAATAGACTATGTTTGAAAGCACATTAAGATATGCAGATTTTATGCGAAATGACCTAAAAATGTAAACTTTAACAAAAAAAAAGGCTATAAATAAAAGAGGTGTATTTGGAAATGTATTTAGGACCTGGGGGAGCTCTGAAATTTTGGGAAAAATAATTTTGAGTTCAACAAGACACTTGTGCCAAGCTGGTGACCTAGTCCTTTTTCAAGGTGATTTCAGGAAACTAACCTGAGGCCTGTTTTAGCGAAATGGGTATCTAGATCCTAGGAAATATCTGGAAAATAGGCACACTAGGACTAGGTCTCCACAACTTGTGGGAATTTCCCTTTTTCCTTTTCAGAATAATTGAAGGAGGAACCTGTAGATCTCAACCTGTGCTTCTTCTCCTGGTAATTTCCTAGACGTGCAACTGGAGAACTTGGCCTATAGTTGTATTTTTGTGAATTTTTAACCCTAGTTGACAAGGATATGCCCTAACAAGTCTTCAATCCATCCTTGAATGATCTCTAAACCTGCAAAATACCCAAATCTGCAAACACACGCAAAGAAGGAAGAAGAAAATATTGGATGTTAGGATATAATGGTTTGCCCTTGGTCAAAACCCTTTGTAGATAATCAAATCAAATGATTAAATAAGACAAGAAAGCATGAAATATGGAATATTAGATTTATTACCTTTCCATGGAGATGGATCTTGAGTTGCTGCAACCATCCAACCCTTGAATTCTTCATCAAAATATTTCTTGATGGCCTAGGATGCAAACCCTAGCTTTCTTGAGAAGAAAGAGTGGAGGAGGAATGAAGAGTTGTGAATGATGATTGTGTCTTATGATAAATTAGGTATTTTAGGCTTATTTATAGGAAATCCACCTAAAACACCAGTTATTTCATCATCAAGGATGACGTGAAGGAGAAATTAAACAAAACCCTAACTTCTTTCACTCAAAACCCAAAAAATGGCTCCAATGGGACTAGGTTGCCACCTTGAGCAACCTAGTGCACTTAGACATGAATAATTCACCCAGATGGATGAACTAGTCCTACAGGGTCCATTTTTCAAGTTGGATTGTCCAAGAGAAGAGAAATTAGGTTCATATGATGATTTTATCAAATATTTGATCAAATTAAGCCTTAGGATGCATAATAAGGGGTCATAGGGGCCTATAAATGATGATGAAAATGAGCTATTTAGGTCCAAAATCTATATGAAAGGGTCCAAATGAGTGAAAAGAGTCAAAGGCTACACTTTTTTGTGACACATTTAGCCCCCACTTTAGTGAGAGGATGAACTTTCTTCAAACTCACACTAAAGTAGCCCAATGGAGATAGCGAAAAATGAGAAAGAGAAATACATCAATTAAAGAAGACATTGAAGAGTGAACGAATTGCAAAAGAATGAGATGCATGATCAGACAATGATGAGGACTGGAATGAAGACAAGAAGGAAAGGTGAAAAGCTAGATCAAGCTTCAACCATTTGTCCAACTAGTTTTGGATTAGGTCTAAGCTATTTGTCCAAAAAGAGTGGGTGGTTTAGTGAGAAATCCATGCCAGTGTGTCGACTTCCTACCGTATAATGGGAAAGTCATTCTAGTGTGTTAGCTTCCCATTATACTCACCATACCAGAGTTACCTCACTTGATAACTTTGATAAGGTACCACAATGATTTTTTTAATTCTTTTTAATTTGAATGTTATGTACAAAATGTATTGAAGGGTATTTTTCTTTGTTCATGTGAGGTCTTCTTCTTAGGAAGAATTGTGCCTAATATCTCCAAGAGAGGACAAGTGGGGCTGTTGTATCATTATCCATGGGATGCTTCCTTCACATTAGGCCACTTTAGTTGATCATACACTCTTGGAAGGAATCAAACCCAATGACACCACCAAGAGGAGGACACATCACAAGGAAAGAAAAATCATGCCATGAAGTTTTGGAAAATATGTCATCTATGTATGCCGCCACTTTAAAGTGGTTTCTAAAACCATCACTATGAGCAAGTGCTTTAAATTATCCAAGGATAGGTGAAAGAAGACATGAGAGCTAACTTGGAAATCTCTATGTTAATTCATATGTTTCTAAATTAGGATACATCATGAAAAGGGGTATTATGTCATAGGCGAGTCGATCTTAAGACATGTCGTCCACATCCCAAGCTTGCTTTTATAAGTTAATGGAAGGTTAAAAACTAGTCAAAAGAGATGACAACAAGTGACATACAAGGGAAAAGGTCAACTACCCCTTGCCCCCACTTAGTACAAGACAAAGATGAGCCTAGAGAGATGACAGTATGATGATCCTCGCGAGGGATGTAATACATGCAATAGTGAGTGTGCTATGACCCTACAACTATTACAAGGCAAGGAGTAGGAACTAATGTTATTTAAGGTCATGATTAAACAAGGTATCAGCTAGGTTGGCCTTGATGGTATAGACTTTTTCATATATGTGGGTAATGTCATTGTAACTTGGGTGATGTGAAATATTATTCTTAGGTGGGGGAAATATTAGAGTATGCTTAGGAGGTCCAATAGTAAATGGGGATCTAATGGAAACTTGCATATGCATAACCTTAATGGGCTTGGGTTGATGTATCTCTAAGAAAGGGAAATTAAGTGTCATCTTTTTACCATTACCCAAGGAAGACACATTACTATTGCTTGAAATGAGTGCAACCATGTTGCTATTTTCTTCCATCATGATACCTTCCCTAGTAGGAGAGTTTGTAGATCTACAAACAATATGTTCGGTACATTCATTGTTTGGTTCTACACTATTGACTTCAATGCAAGGAAGGGAATGCTCAATGGTTGAAGTGTCTTGTTCCATAATATTGTCACGATTCTCATCAATTGGGTCTTCTAACAACATAATATCTTGTTGACTAATAGGAGAAATATTAGGAGAGGGGGAAATTTGAGTGTTGTGATTGTTCATGGTTGTATTTGTTTCCTCTAAGGTGTCATTCTCTTGTGCCATAGTATCTATCCTAGGAGGAGAGCTATTTGGAGAGTGACAAACAAGAGGTTTATCACATGGTGTGATTAGAGTTAGTAAAGTAGCTTCATCACTCATAGGAGAGGTATTAAGGGAAGGACAAGAAGGAATTATATGGTTACCAATGATTGGAGTGTTTTATAGCAACATAGCCCAAGTTATTAAAGAATTATCATAAATAGGGGAGGTGTTGGGAGAGGATGGAATACTAGATAAGGTGGTAACCATGATTTTAACTTAAATTTTTATAAGGTATTTGCAAGAGGGAGGAGGAAGAGGAAGACAAGCAAGACCATCAAGAGAATAACAATGATGATTATCATGATTATCAATGCTTACATCCTCTTGTGGCAAAGATTTAGTGGATGACTGAGGAGAGATGAAGTTATAAATGGATTCATCTAATACTTCCAAGTCATTGCTACTAAAGGGCTTAAGAAGGGTGTGAGTGGGTGCATGTGATGTGGTTAAAGTGTTGGTTTCATTTTGTAAGGGATTTGATCTAAATGAATTAGGAACTAATGTTGACAATGAAAATTGTAAAATTCTAATACTATCCATAAATGCCATGAAATATAATAGAAGCTATGCAAACTTAAAATGAAATGTAAAGACATAGAATGAAATGTAACTTTTTTAATTTAAACAAGTTGATTTACTGATTATACTAGAAATAAAATGTTGTGAATGCTAAATGTAATTTAAGCAATGCATGAAATGCACAAATTTAAGCTAGATTGAGTAAAATGTATGTACTAAAAAGACAACCCACTGATACAGATAGATAATGGGAGAAAACAAAAGTGTGAAAACAAGGTTTTCAACCCTATAAATGGCAATTTCAGAGCCCTAAAGGGACTAGGTCACCCAGGGTAGCGACTTAGTCCTCCAAATGATTTTTTAAATAAGAATTTTCTAATTTTTCTATTTGATTTTGATGGTGTTGATGTTGTAGAATGCATACCAAAAATGAAAATGCAGAATTTTGATGATTTTGAATGATTTAATATGAAAAAATCAAATCTAAATGCAATTTTCACTAATGAAAAAATTTAAAACCCTAGAATGAAAATTTAACAATGCACAATGCAATGCTACGCAAACCTAGGATAAAAATGTACTCCAAATAAGAAAGAAAGGGGATTTGAATGTTGGGTTCACCAAAATGGACCACAAAAAACATATATAAGAATGGAAAGAGGATTCCCCTTATAGGCCCCTAGGGTTTTTCACCTAGGAGAAATTGATTAGGAAATGACTCTCTTTCACCTAATGATATGATTTTTGGGTGAGTTCATTCAAAGATAGGGGTTGTGTTGTGTGTTATTATGTCTAAATGAAATAGTTTAACTCTTGGAAATGGATAAAAGAAGATAAATACTAATGTGAAGCCTAGGAAATAGACTATGTTTGAAAACACATTAAGATATATAGACTTAATGCTAAATGACCTGAAAATGTAAACTTTAACAAACAAAAAGGTTGTAAATAAAAGAGGTGTAGCTGGAAATGTATTGCAGACCTAGGGGAACCCTGAAATTCTAGAAAAAATGATTTTGGAGTCTAGTAGGGCACTTGTACCAAGCTGGGTGGCCTAGTCCTTTTTTGAGGTGATTTCAAGAAACTGACCCGAGGCTTGTTTCAACCAAATTGGTATCCAGATCCTCCAAAATATCTAGAAAATAGGCACATTGGAACTAGGTCACCACAACTTGTGGGAATGTCCCTTTTTCCTTTTGAGGGGATTCAAAGGGGGAACCTATAGACCTCAACCTGTACTTCTTCTCCTGGTACTTTCCTAGACCTGAGACTGCAAAACTCGGCCTGTAGGTGTCTTTTTGTTAATGTTTTACCCTAGTTGACAATGAGATGCCCTAACAAGTCTTCAATCCATCCTTGAATGATCTCTAAACCTACAAAATACCTAAATCTACAAACACACACAAAGAAGGAAGAAAAAATATTGGATGTTAGGATATAGGGGTTTGCCTTGGTCAAACCCCTTTGTAGATAATAAAATCAAATGATGAAATAAGACAAGAAAACATGAAATATGGAATAGTAGATTTAGTACCTTGTCATGGAGATAGATCTTGAGTTGCTGCAACCATCCAACCCTTGAATGCTTCAGTAAAATATGTCTTGATGGCTTAGTATGTAAACCCTAGCTTGCTTGAGCAGGAGTGGATGAAGAGTGAAGAGTTTTGAATGATGAGTGTGTCTTATGAGAAATTAGTTTTTTTAGGCTTATTTATAGGAAATCCACCTAAAACATCCATTATTTGATCCTCAAGGCTGGCATCAAGGAGAAAAAAAAAAAACCTAACTTTTCCCACTCAAAACCCCAAGAATGGCTCCAATGGGACTAGGTCGCCACCTTGGGTGACCTAGTCCACTTGGATAGGACTAATTCGCCCAGATGGATGACCTAGTCCTATAGGGGCCCTTTTGCCATGTTGATTGTTTGAGAGTGGAGAAACTAGGCTCATATGATGATTTTATCAAATATTTGATCAAATTAAGCCTTAGGATGCACAATAAAGGGTCATAGGGGCCTATAAATGATGATAAAAATGGGCTATTTAGATCCAAAATCTATAGGAAAGGGTCCAAATGAGTGAAAAGTGTCAAAGGCTACACTTTTTGGCAACACACATACAAACTATGAGAGAAAACTCATCCTCAATTCTACTAGAGAGCTCATCTACACATTTTGAAGTTGTCATCTACTTCTTTCCTTTCTTTTCATTCTTCTTCCTTTGTGGGCAATCGCTAACATAGTTGCCAAACTCGTGACATCCATAACATTTGACTTTAGAAAATTCTTTCTCACCTTTAGGATTTGATACTTTGCTAGACCCCTTCTTTGCTTTCCCTTTTCTAGCTAGGGTAATATTTTCTTGTTTTGCCTCACTTTTTTGACTCTTACTGCTAGTACCACTATTAAGATTTCTAATTCTAAGCTCCTCCTAAGTGAATTCACTCCATAGTCGATCCCAACTTGGTAAGGTTTCTCATCCATGAATAACTTTAAAAAAGACATACCACTGCTTAGTAAACGCATTTAGGGCTATTCATACTAGCTTGTCATCATATGGATTATATCAAACAACAACCAACTCATCCTTGACAAGTCTAAGCTTGGTGAGGTAACTTGTAATGTCTTCTCCCTTGTTCATCTAGGTATTCCTCAAATTTTCTCTAAGAATCAACTTCTTGTTAGTGGTAGCATTTTGGTATAGATTTAGAATGGTGTCCCACATCTTCTTCATTGTATCTAACTCTGTGATATGTGGAACAATATGATCCTTAACACCGTTAAGAATTAGCCTCCTCGCCTTGGAATCTTTATTCTTATATGCTAAGAGTTATGTTGGGTCCATAGGTACAGCTACAACACTGGTCACATATTCCTTGATACCATTCTCTTCTAGCAATAGAGAAATTTTGGCCTTCTAGACACAAAAATTTGAGGCTCCATCCAATCTATCTTGATATCTTAAACTAACTATATTAATTAGACTCTAAAAAACCCTAACTAACTGGTTTCAAGAATTCTTTAAAGGAATCAATTAATAAATTAAGTATCTAGTCCTAACTAACTCCTTTCTAGAAATCTCCAAAATTAAATAATAATTCTTGGGAATTTGGAGAAAACAATTATCCAAGCTATAATAAATTAACACTTTTCTCATGGAAGTCAATGTGCATTCTAGTCTATAGCATATTTTAGAGGTATATATGAAAGTATCTTCAATTGCATGTCGTGAAAATATTGCACACCATAGATTTATAACTGCAAGTACTTGTAATAAGAAAGGAATAGACTTGGTTACTTCTAGTTATAATATGGTAAAGGACTACAAGAAAATTCAGTTCCATAAATGAATTTTCTCTCTCATTGTTCTCCATCGTTGTCTTGGCATGACTTAAATTTATAGTATCTTCAAATGAGGATTTCCATTTAAAATATGTGGACATGTATGGTAGATATCAAAAGGAATATGTATTACCATGATATGTTAACATACCTTTTAATCATTAAGACAGGTTTATGATATTTAAAGTATACAATTCCTTAAACACAACTATTTCTTGTTTTTACAAATGGAATTTTTTTTATTGTGATAATATTATTATCTGTTCAATTTACATGAAGGTGAGAATAAGAGGTCATAAATTTTAGCCAATCAAATTTACAATTAATCATTTCAAAAATAATTTTAGTTAAAAAGTATACTTCTTAGCTAGCAAAGTTAGAGGAGGGTTTAATGAAATCATGCATACTACTTGGGAAAGGAGCTTGGATTCGGGACTAGAAGCATGAATGGGCATAGCCAAGTGTAGGGAATGATTCCTACATTCTTACATTTCTCATTAAATTTATTGCAACAAAATTCACCATAATTGTTAGTGAGATGAAGTAAGATATGGTGATTTTTTTTTAAAATTAATATTAGAGGAGGGTATCGTAAATTTCTCATATCTGTACAATCAAAGAAAGCATAAAAACATACAAAACATGAAAAAAATCATACCATAATATACGTGTACATAAGGCAAACCATGTTAGAAGAAAAACACCACACTAACAAGAGATCCCATGTATTATTTAGTAACATAAAAACAATTAAAATATACTTTTAGTGAATGTCTTACAATATTATTACCAACACCCAATATAGAGTACTTTTTGTACCATAATAGCATTTACAAACTTGCTATCAATATATATAGGATCTTGATATATACATATATATATATATATATATATATATATCAAGATCCTATAAATAGGAGAATTCAGAAACCATCAAATGACAATTACAAAACCATGGTCTGAAATCAACTAGAAAGTTTCTCTTAAATATCAAGTTATAAAACTAACACAAAAATTTTCAATTGAGTTTATGATCTAAAAAATATCATATTTCTTTACCATGTCATAAGTGCATCATAGACTCATCAATACAAGTGTGTGATATGATAGGAAACCCAAATTTTAAAGGCCATCAATTTTGATTCATGAAGCTATTGTGGCCTATTTTTTAATTTTGTAGAGGTCAAAAACTATGTCTACAATAACCATCCCTATAAATTATGTACAACAACCCAATTTTTATTTCTCAAATATAATGTCATCACTATAAAATTGAGTTTTATGTTGCATAGTCCAAAAATCACATTCCTTAATTATTCAACATTAGAAGTAGCATCAAAAAACCTTTCCTAACACTCCTCTTATTGAACATATTGAAAGAGAAAAATGAGTACCAAAATATCAAAATTAATTCCTAGTAGATATAAGACCTATAGACTTAGAGCACCATTTGAACATTTTAGTTCTCACTAGCTACATCAATGAATTTATAAAATTTGAAAAAGTGTCAATTTCCTCCAAAATCAACATACCATCCTCCACTATTTTATCAAAAAGTTAAAATAGACAATAATATAAGTCATCGTTGCATGAAATATTGAGCTCTTCACAAGAACTATAACACTTTAAATATCACAAGAAAATGTATTAGGTCAGTGACTCAATCCCACATATGAACATAATATCTTAATCTAGATGGATTCCTCACAACCATGGGTAGCTACCATATACTCTACATCTAAATTTGAAAACCTTCTATATGCATGAAATTAAAATAAAGGAAACAATAAATTATGCAAAAATATTAACAATACTTCAATTTGTGTAAAATCTATATTAAATGTTACTTCACTTGTAAGGAATGTGGATGCAACCTAGCAATGTAACACTATATTTTGTGTGAGTGCAAGATCATGGGGGTCTAAGAAGTGGTGATATGACCCAGAAGAGGCTGATGACATTTTTTTATCCGAATTTGATGAAACAAAAAGGGTTTATTGATAAATATTTCATCTTTCCACCAATATAAGATATGAGTTATCTGGAATTAAATAGATAATCATTATTTATTTTCTTCATGAATTCTAACTAGCATCCTAGTTGATAGTCTAGTTGGAAAAAATATATAATTCTCAAATGATTTCATATTTTTTAAATTTGAAAGATGTAGCACATTCTATGCTTCCCACATTATAGGATAAAGAAAAGAAAAAATGATTTTCATAAATTTTTTCCCAAATTATGGTGCTCAGATAAACAAGTTTTAATTTTTATAAAAAATTCTACTAAAAAATCATAACTAATTACTTACATAACAAAAATATAAAAAACGTGGCACATCTAGGCATGCATCCTCTACTTATATTGAATGTTTCAAAAAAAAATATTATTTTTTTCTTGTACTTAGGTTGGTTGATCATACACTTGCTTTTTATTTTTAACTGAAAATTTAGTACTACAATGTTGAAATTTCAAAATTTCACCAATTAGATTTACTTTTTCCTAAAAGAGGACTAGTATATTAGAAACTACATCTAATTTTCTATAAATTATGTTGTTACATATTTTCCAAATTATGTTAATAACCTATTCAAATTTTAATGTCAAGTTGCATAACTCTACTTTTCTGAATTTGCATTGCCACTTAAGGGCCTAGTTTGGACCCCCATGATCCTGCATTGACCCTTTTATTGATAATTAATTTTAAAATAATTGAGTTTCATAAAGACTTCGATTCTTTCAAAATGGTAAAGGAATGATGGTATTTGTATAATTTATCAGAATAATAAAATAAAATATAAGAATAATATTTGTGACAGGTGAGTTAACTGAAGTAGCTATGGAGTAAAATCAACTAATAAATACAAATTGTTCATTTCAAATATTTGAGGATAAAGGAATTATTTAATTTAATAAATGGATAAATGATAGGAATAAGTTTCCATTCAAATAAAAATTCAATTTATGTGTGAAGAAAAAGTTCCTAAAATAAAATGCAATGCTATGAGAATATGAATTTTGTTTGAAAATGGATAATTAGCTATCATTTAATTAAATGGAAAAATGGTTAAAAAATAATAATTGATTATAATTATATAATAATGTGATATATGTTAAATATGGGAAAAATTGTTACATTAATGATATATTAAAAAAATGTGATAATAATTAATAAATAATATAATGATAATAAGGATTTTATGATTAAGTGAATAATTTGTCTCAACACTAATTAAAACTTTTCATGTCCTCATTTAGCTAATAACACCACCAAAGAAAGTAAAAATATATGAACTAGTAGATCTCCTACTATAAACATACCAAACCTAATCAAAATCCACAACTACATAATTATATTGAGAGTTTTTGCATAGTATATTTAACATGATAATAAATGAAGAACTCAAAGGTACTACAAAATTATCTAAATAACCTTTTCTTGTACATTCTAATTTACTTATCCATGATTAGGAAATAAATTTCTAAGCACTCTAATTAATATGGTGATGTCTAGCCTTGTGCATAATATAACATATATTAAGGTCCCAAAAATAGTAGAATAAGGTTCTTTCCTTTTATCCTCCATGTCACTAGGACAACTCAAATACTACTTAATTGATAATGTGTAGTGTTGTAAATTCTCACCCCTCACAATTTCACACTACCTTAACACCCTATTTTTCCTACAACATTAATTATAATAATAATTTAATTATTTTGTGGCTAGATCATAAAATACACTAAATCCCTTGACACATTGATAAATTGTGGGTAAAATTACCCGGTCAAGGGTGGTAGCACCCTTGACCTTAAAGAAGGCCTAATTCAAATTTGAGGCTTTGTTTTTGGTCATTAGAGGATTAAAAGAGGCTAGGTCGGAATATAATCAAAATTATCAATTGGTTCATGCATATATAAACAACTTTAATTCTTATTTGAATAGGAAGAAGAAGTAAATTATGAACAAGAAGCTATTATGATGCAATTATGGTGAAGAAATATTGAGTAATCCTCTACAAGATATCTACAATACTCTATTGTGTATTGTTAACTAACCTCTTGCAAGTCTATCAATAAATCTAATCACCCATCAAGAAATTTTTATGGAAACTTATGGTGTGGCATCACTTTATCAAGGATTTCATACAAAATTTAATATTATCAATTATCATTTCTTATCTTTGCCAATTATTATCCATTTGGATTTTTCCCAACCTAGGGCATGCCATCTTGATCATCATAATTTGTTGTAAATGGAGGTGGAGACACCAAAATTGGGTTTGCATTAGGCAATCCCATATACAGCACAACTCTTCCCCATCTTTTCATGTGTGCGAAATAGATTCAAACATTTTTTCAAGCGCAAAACACATGAAACATAGAGAATACTATAACCTACCTTTTAGATTTTTAGATCTTGAAAATTAGAAACTCAAGTGTAGGGTGCTCATGCCCCTATCCACCCAATTTAGGCTCAATTTATAATATCAAGTTCCTCTTTGTATCCCCTTAGATTTGCAATTGTTCCAATATTTTTTGTTTTCATTTATGTGATAAATTATGTTTTAAATATAGGATTTATGTCAAATAGGCTTGTTAAAACACACATAAACCTTTTCATCTTTGAAACTCAAAAAGGAAAAAAATCTATGGGATTGGCTCTCCCTTGTGTTAGTAATATAATCATCAACCCTAGCTGGTTTTGTGTCTGAATGTATAAAGAAAGTGAAAAGAAGCTAATCTTAGTTGGATCTAGGATCACTTTTTCTACTTTACATAATTTAATACAAACCAAAATAGGAACACAAAGGTTTGGAAGCTGACATATTTAGTCTATACAACAACTAGATCACATAATTACATTAGAAAAATTAAATATTTTGGTTAGCTCCATCTCTTTTAAACTCCATCCTTGAGATTAACTTGGTCACCTCTAATTCCATCTCAAATTGTCTAAAAGTTGAGACAACAATTGAAAAATAATACCTTTGTAACTACCAAATAATAACATATCATAAACATATAATTCAATCTCCTATATGTATTGTAATATATTTAATTATATAATTTGGACATAAAAATTCCCAATACCAACACAAATATATCAATTTTTTGGTACCCCATCCCATGAGATTTCTTAAGACCATACAAATATTTCTTCAACTTATACAAGAAACTACATTTATCTTTTTCAATATAGTGATTTAGATGTGAAATATAAATCTCTTCTTCCTCATAAAAATGAATGAAATTTTTCTTCACATGAATATTATCAACCTCAAGATAAATGCTACTATAATAGCTACTATGAACCCATCACCATAATCAATTCGATCAACTTGAAATGAAGGAAATAGGGTGCTCCACCTTTTAAGAGATGAAGCACACAAAAGGGGGAATGGGTACCTCCTTCCTATTTCACTCTAGATAGTTCATTAAAGGAAACCCTAGAGATCACAACCTAATGATCCAATTAGGAAAAGAGATTTATACAAGGTCTCCTTTAGTGTGATTAAAAGGGGTTTATCACTAAGAAAATTCTTAGAAAGAAGGAGATGAATGTAATATGCAAATCTAACTATGTGACCTAGAAAATGAACTTGAAATCATAATAACAAAACGAAGATAAATAGAGGAGAATGTGGAAGATTGAAGATTCCTGAAATGAGGTATACAATCCTAAAATTATGACTTTTGATGTGAGTTGGGGCTCATACACCAGACTAGGTGATTTTGTCCTAGTTTATGGTTTTGAGTTGAACCTTGAATCTACAATTGGTAAACCTGAATCTATATTGGGACTCATATGCCCAATGCAGTGATTTAGTCCTAGTATTAGGGTATGTCTAAAAATTTGGTATCCTCTGGTGATAATTTGTATCTTCTCTCTTGTCTGATCTTCGATTCTAAAAGTTTAAATTGTGATCTGTAGGTGAGTTTTTGTGAAGATGACAACTTCTTGATAACTTTGACAACTTTTTTCAATATTGAAACTTTTTCTTCAAAGGATCTTCAAGCTCAAAATCACCTAGATCTACAATCACACATGAAGTGAGAAAAAAATTGATTTGTTAGTGGATAGGGGTTTTCTTTGGTCAAACCCCATTTTGGTAATCAAACCTTGAAATGAAATCAAATAGAATGAAGGAATGATGAATAAACAATATACAATGTTGCAACTCACCAAACCTTTGATATACATATTGTAATCTTATGTCAAATGGCTAGCATGAATGTAGATCTTGACTCATAATTGTTGATATGAAACTTGATCTTGAATACTTGCTTGAGTCATAAAAAATAAATCACAAATGTTTTCTCAAAAACATAGATGATGTATGATCTGGCTTTGACATGATGCTTGAATCTTGAATATAGCTCCAAATGCTTGATAATCATCTCTTGAATGCTAGAATTATTTAATGCTTAGATCACACTTGCTCATAAAAGATTGTAGGAGAAAATATGTGAAATAACCTTGTATTTATACTTGTTTATGCCAAATTTACCAAAATTACAACACTACAAGCTAACATTTGATATAGGAGAATAAAATCCTGCCAAGAATTGAATTCAAAATAGGTCCATGATAAAGTGAGACTCATATTCCAACTAGGGAATATGAGTCCTAGTATCCTAAGCTTGGGACACAAATTTCAAGAAGTGTTAAGTTCTATGCCATATTTAGGATCAGACCCTGAAACCTAGGTGGGACCCATATGCCCAAGATGGTGTATGAGTCCAAATCACTAGATCTAGAACACACAATGCAAAATCATGAATTTTGAAAGGTCGTTAGTTAATTTTTAGGACTATCCTTGGAGAAATACATTAAATAAGGCTTGTGAATGCAAAATAGGACCAAATAAGATATAAAGAAGCCCAATTTTAGCAGGGAGGGCCCAAACAAGTGTGAAAATGTAAAGGGATACATTTTTATACACATAGCACAACCTAAGAATAACCATTAGTAACCAATATCAACTTGTACTTCTTAACATTATCATTTGAACCATATTTTCTTTTGGAAACCCATTTTCACCAAAAAAAATTTACATCAACTATGTAATGGCACTAGATCCAATGTGCATTTTTTATTTAATGAGGATTGTAATTACTCATATCTAGTCTCTAAATAATGCATATTTCACAACCATATAATCCTTTGTAGTTTCAGGCTGATCAATGTTAGTAATGAAAGAAAAAATACATCTACAATCAAGAGGACTACACCCATTTGGTATTTTTATGTGTTTAGGACACCACATCAAGAGTTTATGTACAAGATATATTGTGAAAACTCTAAATTATGTTATCATTCCTCCTCTTTAGATCCTTTGTGGGCTTCTAATTTAACTTCATTAAGGGTAGTTGACCCACATTTTTCTTTACATCCTATTCTAGTTACAATATGATATAAGAGATAATTTATCAAAAGATAACACTTATTTCATATAAAACATCATGAAAATAGGATCCTAAAGGTTGTAACCTTTCACACTAATACCATAATAAATGAAGATAATTTCAAAATCCTTGTTCTCCAACTATATCATGCTTTTCTTATGCACATGATCGCATTCCTCTCGACCAAAAATAATTTAAGATTTCTAAATGAAGGTGTTTTCCCAACCAGACCTCCATAAGTGCCTTATCAATAAGAGTGTATGGAGGATTCCTATTTCTATGCAACAAGCCATAAAAACCACATTTACTCAAAAAAAATATTTTAGATTGGTCTTCATTAATATGATGTTAATTCTTCCTATAACTCCATTCTAGTAATTGGTTTATGCAATTTTCAAGTATTTCTTTCTATTCCATGATCCTTGTAGAGCCTATTTAAATCAATAAAAAAATGCACTAGAATTTTTATTCCTCAAAATATTAATCTTCTTACTAATTTAATTCCCCGCAAGAGCCTTAACTATCTAAACTAACTAACCACTTTGCATTGAATCATAAGAAAGTATACCCATGTATTTCTACTATAGTCATAAGTGAATGAGACATTATACAAATATTTTGAATTAAAAGTAATATTAATAGGATAAAAAATATTAGAATGTATCATGTCTAATACTGAATAATATTGATAGGAACTATAATAAAATTAAATATAATTTTATTTTCCATAACACAATGTTCAAACAAATCCAACTCAAGTTTACAATCTTTAACCCCCAACAAGGCTTTTACTTTTAATGGTCCAAGATACTTCTATGACTCATCATGTGGTTCCATAACATAGTTTTCTCTATAGGAAGCTTAATATCAATAAAATGAACACTATTAAA
This sequence comes from Sequoiadendron giganteum, assembly GCA_007115665.2. Taxonomy (NCBI): domain Eukaryota; kingdom Viridiplantae; phylum Streptophyta; class Pinopsida; order Cupressales; family Cupressaceae; genus Sequoiadendron; species Sequoiadendron giganteum. The sequence continues at coordinate 282,892,867 of CM021104.1, forward strand.
TACCAAGAGAGAATGACCATCACATTTGGATAAAATACTCCTCTTTGTAATTATTTTTAATGTTGAAGGTGAAGATTTTAAGGATCTCCTAACTACTTTAATATAGGAACTATAACATTTTTGTACATGCATATAGTTTAAATAAAGTGAATATCTAAATATTCTTATAAAGAGTCATAGATCCTCTCACCATCTTACACCCTCCACTTGAGAAAATAACTTAACACACACAAACCATTCAATTTGCTTATACAATATAGGTTTCATGGAAAACCAAGGATATGAATTATATGATTGATTCCCTTCACTCATTCATCAAGGAATAATCTCTAAGGTACACATTTTGAAATCATATTCTTCATATTTTGTAAAGAAACACTAATGTGAATTCATGTGAAAGGATGAAAAATAGTCATGTGTACCTTTTGATGTACTTATATCCAATAATGCAATAAAATAATCATCATCTTCGTAAGAGTACTTTTTAAAATAATTACTAGAATCCCTTTTTTTTTCTTTTATATTCCTGTTTACATTCTCTTATTTAATGGCCATTATTGTCATAGTCCAAAATTTTTCCTTACACTTACTAGGATATTTAGATCTAGAATTGTCTTTCCACCTTTCCTTTCTATCTACCATGGATATTTAGCTCCTCCCTGATAGATTTAAAAGTATTTCCTTATGTCTCTTTCAAAAATAATTATTCCACTACCTCATCCATTTTTAGCTTCGCATAGTTTTCTAAATAGATATAACAAGATAGTCCCATGATTCTAGTAAATAACACAACAAATTCATACAATGATCATCCTCTAATTTTATGTGAACAAAGTCAAACTAGGTAACAACCATGTAATTTTATTCAAGTGTTCATCCATAAATCCACCATATTCCATCCTTAGGGTATAAAAATTATTTCATAGAAGAATTTTCTCAACAAGATATTTATCTTGATACAAATCTCCCAATGTATTCAAGAGAGATGTTTCAATGGTCTCTTCAAGTACATTCAACAACACTAAGTCATTCAAAAAAGTATAAATAAAGCATTAGATTTTCTATCTATTTTATCCTAATCTTCTTTGGATATAAAAATAGGTGTAGATTTATATATTACAACCCATACATATCTATCAACAATAATATGTTTCATCTTGAGCTTCCAAATCTCAAATTTTATTCTTGGAAATTGATTTTTCAAGGTATAAAGCATGATTTAAATGTCTATATTTAGAGAAAATGGGACTATCTTCTTATTTAGTTTCTTATAACTATTTGATTATCATAGGGAGCACCTCATCTATGATTAATAGAGTCAATGGTTATTTTCATGAATTATTTAAAATGGCTAAGTTGGGTGTTTGAGATTACTTTATTGGGATCAAGATCAATTAGCCCTCTTCCTAGAACACACTTGTATAAGCTAACTATGCCCTTTCTTTTCATCTTAGGTTTTATTTGAATAATTGTAGTGTTAGACTTGCCTCCTTTTTATCAAGGGTCACACTCAGGTCCAAGTATTACACTCCCTTTTTTTATGCTTCTTTGTATCAAAAACTTGTTGGAGACCTCATCTAATTGACTCATACTCACCTTGGTATCTCATTTATATTTGGCATGGTTTGACACTTCATGTAGGAGGCTCACAAGATTCATTAAAAATTAGTTGAATGTATTCTTCATTACATAAAGAGAACTCGTAGCTATGATATTCACTATACAATGAGTATAAATTTAGATATTATTAGATCTATACACTTTGATTGGACTAGAAATCTTCATGATCATAAGTCCACATATAGCTACAACTCTCATATTGGTTCAAGTCTCATTTGTTGGCAAAATAATAAGCAACATGTCATTGATATTTCATCAATTGAGGTTGTGTATCAAGAAGTTATTAATTTATTTGTTGAGGATATTTGGAATCACAATATCATCAACTTAAAATATTGATTCCTTTTCTAAATCTATTAGTCATATAATATGATAGTGAAGTGACATATAGATTTCAAAGAATCTAATCCATAATCATTAAACCAAATATATTTAGATTCACATGCACTTTATTAAGGACCTAATATAGAATTAGGTTATCCATTTATACTATCATCCTCTAGTAGAGAAGGTTACATATATTTTCATAAAACCACTTTGAGAACATGTATCTCCATCTACAAGGTCTCTTGAGGATGTGGGACATCATTCCTTTAAGGGGGTTTGCAAAGCCCTTATTGCTTTTATAGACATGCAAAATATATGCATGCATCTAATCATACTTCATTCAGTATTATTTCATCTATTAATTAAATAAACCAATTTAATTAATTCACTAAGCTTGTCTCTTTAATTAAATAAATTCAATTATTTAATTATCTCCTATAGTTCCTGATTTAATTAAATCACTCATTTGCATTTCCTCTTATTTGATTTAAAACAAATACAAAAATTCAAATCAAATGTCATATCACCTAAACTCCTATTAGATTAATCAAATACTGATTAGTTTAATCCTAATTACCTAAATCCTCTAGATTCATCTACTTGCACAATAAATCATTTAAATTGATTTATTAAAACACCTATTTTCCCTCACAAGGGTTTGACTTTTTTGGCCAAACACTATTCCCCAAAAACCCTCAACCATATTCATTTCTTGCCATTTTCAAATTTGAAATGGGCACATTTTCCAAAACTTGCACAAGCATGGGCCAATCCCATTGTGACAAATGGCTCTCTCTCATTTGTTGGGTTTTAGTCCCACATTGCTCAATCTTGGCTTCTCCTCTCTCAATATTTCCTATAAATTCAATGACTTCTATCTCATTTTTCATCTACAATTTGAGCACTATCACTATAGGCAACTTGAGTTCACTTTGCATCTCATTGTCTATCATCTCATTTGGCTTATCAAGGATTGGGAAAGGGCTGCCTTCTATACAAAGGATAGCACCAATCCACTATGGAATAGATTTGCATCCATGTTTTATATGCTTTATTTAGTTTCTCTTGTTGTTCAGTATATCATTTAGCATGTTTAACTAGATACAATATTTCGTAAGGATGTTTATTTTTGTCATGTTGGTTTGTGTGTTTACTAAACCATTTGCAAATTTTGATGTCCACAAAATGGCGCTAGAAGGAGGGCCTTAATATAATCTTTGTTTCTGTACACATCCGTTCATCTCAAGCATTAGATAGTAAACATAAAATCTTTCTTTGTTGATGTAGACTTCAAAATTTGTTTTCTCTCTTGCTATTCACTTTTCATTTGCAGGCTATAAGGTGCGACACATATATATTTGTGTGTCAATGTGGTGAAATTTTTGTTCTTTCACTAGAGATCTTTGTGAAATCTTTGTTATATCTGCATACATTCTTTTAGCTACCTTCAAGGCATTTCTTGGTTTCACAAGCTTCATTAGTTACTTAAAATGAGTGAATGCAGATTAATAGAAAAAATACGAAATACTTGATAATGTAGCCCACGTGTTAAATATGTGATATTGATTCTTTAAACAAAAAATATGAAGACAAAAGCATACGTTAACATCTTACAAGCTGTGTTAATGTCAATAACAATAACAATGTGTTTTCTCTGCATTTTTTGCTATCAGCAAATGGAGCTTTGCATTTTCTTTGTCTTTCTCTTATTGACATTTTATTCTTGCAAGTAATTATACATTTTGTATCTCATCACTTTGAAGCGCTGCAGCTCTTGTTTGTCTTTCATAACACCATCCTCTCCTCTTGTTTCCTCCTATCTTTTGCCAAAGATCTATCACCACATTCTGATTGTCACCACAATTAATTTTTCGGTGTTTCCTATTTCCTTGGAGAATGAATATAGTGAATCCAATCATCTTCCTCGAGTGTAGAAATGAATTCATCAATGAATGGATGGGGTTTGGCATTACGCGCTCCAACTTTTGCTGCTAAGTGCCCAAAATGCAGTCATCAAATCGATAATAGATATTTAGCCTAGAAGTGGCCAGGGTTACCTGTAGGTGTAAACACCACTCCTTTATCACTGCCCCTCATCCAAATTTGATTTGGAACGCACCCAGCCAATACTCTTCCTTTTCCCCGATTCAACATATCATGTCCGGATCCAACAATCGCTTTAATGAAGCAAACGAGGCTTTGAGCATAATTTAGTAAGTGATCTGGTCAATGAGGCCGAGTTGGTTCTTTATTGGGCATGCCTAAGTTTATATACTAGGCCGAAGGGAGTTACATTTCCATAAAGTGATCTTTATCATCTTTTCAATGCGTACCCTTGGAGGGTGATCTGAGATAAAAGCGACGTATGTCTTCCATTTGCAGGCTTTGTGTTAACAAATTTTAGGGATCTATTTATCTACATTCTTGGCACAATGGATCAAACCAGAAAATGGTAAACCTCCCCTTCAGAAAAGTCACATCTCCTATAGTTCATAATTGAGTTGTTGATTTAAACTACTTTCTTTGTTGTTAATACCTACAATGAGTTATATCCCTTTGAAGCTGAGTTTCATTAAGAACGTGCCATTACTGTCTTTCAATAACGTACCATTAATTTCTGCCTATCCACATTCATAGCACACAACCTCTTCAAGGTAATGCACGAACCCCCTCCCCATGGCACAGAGCCTTCCCAGCAAGGTGCGGCTCCCAAATTCCAAGCTCTAGATGTGAGTTTGTATCTCCCAAATCTGTTGCATATGATATAGGCTATGATGGATCTACCAATTCCCAAGTCTTCCTCCTTTGCTCCTGATTCAACGAATTTCCTTATATGTTGTTGTTAACCCTCACTTATTGCTATGCGCCCACTCCTTAGACATACAATCTTTTAAATCTGTAGATTTCAGTCAGGCCTCTAAAATTAGATCTCATATCATATCGCTGCCATGAAAGAAATTAGATATTAAAGGCCATATGAAAGATTTTTTGCGATTTGGAAAGTAAATGTGAATGGTTAGTGGTGATATTCACTATTTCTGCAACTGTCAATTATCTCATTATTGTTGTATGCAAATCAGTCTTGTACATGGAGGCGTCTGCTAGTAACCCGACCATTCTCTATAAGTTTCATTTAATTTTTGATTTCCCTGTCATATTGTCATAAGTTTCTCAACAATATTTCATAGCATGCATTAATATCACACTGAGATAAAGAAATTGCAGGTCAAGAAAGTGGAGAAATGAAAAGCTGTCAATTATTGCCTTGATGCCAGTATGCGGACCCATTGCTGATTGCTTAGGATCTTTCTTAGGATCTTTGTTGGCTGCTACAACATTTAAGTGATGAAAGAGGAGCGCAATCTAAAGCTGTTCAAAATGAGGCTAATCCCAACAATATGAACATTTTGACTAGCTGGTGAATCCTAGATTGATCTTCTTAGTCTCTAACCAACTATTTCCATTTATTCCAAACAAACCCCACATTCATTTAATTCACTGACAAGTGAAATGAAATCATCATGGTCGTCTAAATCACTCTTTGCAAGATGCACATAACATTAAGGGTCGTGAATCTTGCTTAAGATCTTTTGAGTTCCTTTTTCTTTAGGAAACACTTCATCATTTTTTTGCAAGCACATGGTTGACTACATTTAAAACACCAATCTTGTCTCTATCTAGTTTGAGTGGTGCTATGAGATTGTTGGTCCCTGCTCATTAACTATCTTTGAGATGCATTATATGTGTTTTCTGTTCAAATAAAATATTGGATAGAATGCATTAGGAACAAAACTTATTGCACATTGATGAGTGTTTTGATTATTTCAGTGCCATAACTTTTGACATTGATATTGTTATCTTTTGTTGTCCTTGGTGTCTAGGAGGTAAGAATGGTTTAATATTAATTTGAAGCATTTCATATTGACTTGAAGGTATTTAAGTTTTTCTTTTCTGCTCATTGACGTGATTCAATATCGACAAGTAATAAAGCATGATTCACTTATGAATGATTCTTTTTATTGTTATCATAATCATTCATCTTTTCAATGGAGATCACTCTATTGTGTCAAGTTAATAATGAAAATGAATTTAATTAAATAATTTGATCCTTGCATGATTATTTTCATTTTTATAGGAAAGCGAAGGAGGGGGCGATTTTTGTTTACACGAAGAGCTCACAACATTAAAGCATCAAAAACAATATTCTAAGAAGATTTGAGTTGAAGAAAATCGAACATTGAAATGAAGACTTGAAAAAGCATTTTTTAATGCTTGTGGTTATAATCTGAGGCTCCATTTTCTACTCTTGTTTTCCGTTTTGAACAAACTGATCTTTCTTTTTTGGTTTAAAATTAACCATTTTGGCTTGATATTTTTAACTTGGTTAAAATTGAACTTAGAAACTCACTACATTTCATTTGGGTTTTAACAATTGAACAAGGAAAAATTCACATCTCATTTTGGTGCTTTAAAATGAATCAAAATCATTGCTTTTGAGGTATAAAATGAACAAAGTGCTTGTCATGCTTTGCAATCTTTTTCAGAACTTAGTATCATTTAAAAGGCATATAGGCTTCTCTCGCACTTCACAGTGATCTTGAGAATCAAAATTATTTTGGTGATATTAGTTTGTTTAAAATATTTCCTTCACACTTTGATTTGGGATCTAAAATTGAATAAAACTTGTCTAGTGTGTGAAAAAGGCATTGTGAGTGTTCTCTCTTTGTTCACACAAACAAAGATGATCAAACTACGAATGCACTTACTCGCTATTATGTACCTTTAGAGGGCTTGCCTTGGTGGAGAAAAGTACTCACCCTAAGGGAACGACCCAACCGGTAACACACTAAAGCCAAGTGTATTTCTAGCCGGGATATAAAAGTGGGTACTAGAACAAAAGTTAGTGTCACGCAATTGGCTACAATGAGAAGGGCAACAATGGTCTTTCACCACATGTGTCAGCATCCACAAACGGAAAGTCCAAATTAAAACCCTTGTTTAGAAGGCCAAATCCTTATCTATTTTGTTGGTGCAAAAGGTCATGTCCTTTGAAACCACCCCACATTATACATGTAGTTTCTTTGTGGAGATGAAAAGTATGCCATGGGAGATTCATGGGTACTGATGCTTAGTTGACCCGAGAAGTGTGTGTCGTGGAGGGGAGCCAATGTGGTCAAGCATCTAGTCATCCACACAAAATATGCATAGCTAGATTCGTCCAAGTGGGAACCCAACAAAATATTGTCTCTTCATTCTAAGGTTGTACATATGCTTGGAAATGAAGAATACATTGCTTGGTCCTCAAAATAATTGAAAGAAAAAAACTCACAAAGAACTCCAAATTTCAAACCCCTTGGAGGAAACAAATATCCTTGATGAATTTAAGTACTCTTGATTTCCCTAAGGATCATATCCTTAGAGGTTTCTAAATGCTTGGATTTTATCATCATTTGTTTTCACTAAGGTCAACCTAGGAAACTTTTTCCCTAATTTCCTTGATTTCCACATAATGGACCTTGCGGGATGAAAAAGAAAGTGGGACATTAGACATGCAGTTTGAAACATAATCAAGAAAGTGTTTTGTGGTAAAAAGAACTAAATCTAAGCAAGATAACGAAGAACATAACCACACATGTGCTTGTTCTCTTTTGGGTCATTTGGTTTTCATGCAAACATTGCTCTTGTGGTTTGATTTACTCTTAGGGAAAAGCATGTTCTTCAAAACCTTGGCCTTGTAAACAAGTCCTCTAAGGTTCATCTAGGATCAAGTCAAACACTTCACCCATTTCAAACGTCAATCAAATCCCATCTCACCAACAACTTTTGGAACCTTGAAAATATCACTTATGCTAGACTTTTGGGAAAAATAAAATCACCTTGTTTGAATTAACACACTTAATCAAACCATCCACTTATGTACAAGATTACTCTAGGATAACACAACTTCCTAGGATTTACATATTCATTGTCACTTTGTTTGGCTTAACACACTTAGCCAAATTATCAAATCCATAATCACCTTGTTTGACTTAACACACTTAGTCAAACTACCCCATCATGTACATGTTTACTCTGAGATAACACAACTTCTTAGAGCTTACAAGTGCATTATCATTTTGTTTGACTTAACACACTTAGTCAAACTATCAATCAATCAAATCAAGTCCTAAAGTCTAGGATTGATCCAAAATTTCCTAAACATTTGAACACCCATATCATTTACCCCTTTCATCCTTCATCTCATCATTGGTCCTAAACCCCTAAGAGGTCAACAAGGTCAAAACACAAGAGGAACATGGAATATAAATTTGATTCATCTATCATGAGTAATCCAATTCAACCAAACTATCCAATCCTTACAATGCCAATTGATTTTCAAAAATTGCTTTTGTAAAATCCTTACATAGGATCATTATGTCCTCCAAACATCAATGGTACAACAAATGTGAGCATGCCCAATTTGAGTTGTGGACCATCTTTCCCTATGATAGATTTAAAACAAAGTCTGAACCTATAAATCTATCAACCAAACAGTCAATGCATGAGTCTTATTCCAAACAACATTATCCCACCAAGTCCATACGTGTCGAATACAAGTTTACCAAACATGAACATTTTGAATCCACATCTAGTAAACTTTGGGATAGATATGCTTGCAAATCAAACCAATGTTGTTCAAAATCCAAGCAATATGTTAACAACTTCAGATATTGATCCAATTCAAGGTAACACCATGCAAAATCAAAGTTACCTAAATCAAGGCAATATGATTCCCAACCACAACAATGTTCAATTTCAATCTATCATGTTGAATCTAAACATCACACTGAATCAGAGCATTATCTAGAATCAAATTGTCCATGATCCCAAACAAACACCACAAGGATGCATTCCAAAGCTACTTGCTAAACAACCAAGTCAACCATATGAAGAATGTCAAGGTCAAATCTTGTGAAATAAAATTGCTACACTCAAAATTCTCATCGATTCATATCAATAGATGGAAACCATCCAAGCAACCCCAACAGTTAACACATCTACCATTCCTCAAGTGTGTTAAGGACCAATAATCTCAATCGCACCATTCACCACTCAAACCTTGGAAATCAAGGAGACCATTCCGCTCACCCCAACAATCAACACCATTCCCAAACCACCACCACCACCACCACCAAAACACAACATGACAAATTCATTCTCCATCATGTTGCAAGCTGATCAACAAGCAGCTAATCAAAAGGTGCTCCAAAACCAACAAGCTGCACAAGCCACACAAGAAACCCAACAAGCACAGGCTCAAGCTTAAGCCCAGCACCAGGCACAATAGGCACAAGCACAATTCCAAGCGCAACTACAAGAAATCCATCGACAAGAATACCAACAATCCTTGCAAGATTTTTAGGCACAACAACTCACCCAACAACAAGCTTCGTTGGCTCAACAACATCTCGCCCAACAACAAGTTTCGTTGGCTCAACAGAAGCTCAACTAGCAACAAGCTTTTTTGGCTCAACAACCACTCAACCAACAACAAACCTTGTTGGCGCAACAACAACTCGACCAATAATAGGCTTTATTGGCACAACATCAACTTGACCAACAACAAGCTTCACTGGCTCAACAACAGCTCAACCAACAACAAGATTTGTTGGCTCAACAGTCGCTCGACCAACAAAAAATGTCGTTGGCGCAATAGCAGCTCAACCAGCAACAAGCTTTGTTGGTGCCACAATAGCTCACCCAAAAATAGGCTTCATTGGCTGAACAATAGCTCGACCAGTGACAAGCTTTGCTAGTTCAATAGTCGCTCAACCAACAAAAACCTCATTGGCGCAATAGCAGCTCGACCAACAACAAGATTTGTTGGCGCAGCAGCAGCTCACCCAACAATAGGCTTCGTTGGCTCAACAGCAGCTCGACCAACAACAAGCTTTGTTGGCTCAATAGTTGCTCGACCAACAACAAACCTCATTGGCACAACAATAGCTAGACCAATAACAAGCATTGTTGGAACAACAACAACAACATGACCAACAACAGGAATTGTTGGTTCAGCAAAAATTACAAGCCTTACTCATGCAGCAAAGCTTACAATAGATTCCCACCAAAATTATTGAAAACAGTGATCAAGATCAACCCATCAATGAGCACCTTGAAGATGTTTACATCTCATCCAATGATCAAATCAACACACACCAAGAGCCACTTTTCAATCATGATCAAAACTCACCAACGATGCATAACAATGTTCCAATTTAAGAAATGTTAACATCATTTGATCCTATGGTTGAAAAAATTGACAATCTCTCCACCATAACTATTGAAAACAATGATCAAAATCAATCCATCAATGAGCATTGTGAAGATATGTCTACCCCATCCAATGATCAAATCAACATTCATCAAGAGCCACTTTTTAGTGATCTATTTCAAGATGTGTTAACAATATTTGATCCTATTGACATAATCCAAGATCCTTCAACCAATGATCATGTTGACAATGCCTCTACATCACCTTATGAGTTAGATGACATATCTCAAGAACTTATTCCAAAGTGTGATCAACATCTTCCATCAAGGTCTAGCAATGGCCCTTCCAACAACATACTAACATCCCTCAAACTCATGATTATGGATAGTGAAGGAATCCTCAAAAATCAAAAGGATATTGAGCCACTTTCCATGCCTAAGGATGATGTCCAAGAATCCCTTCTAAGAAATCCATCCTTTGAAATCGACCCATTTCAAGAACTTGATCGAAAGCATGTTGAAAGTAGTTCTCAAATCACTCAAGATCAAGAATTTGTATCTCCAAGATACTAAAATGATCTAATGGGTACTCTTTTATCTATACAAGATGTCACGAATGATGATCATATCCATATAGCACACATTCCTCCATCTACCCACGAGATGCTTTCTTTGGATGGACATGTAGATGATCTTCATTCAAAACAAGAGTCTCATACTCTTGACATCATTACCATGGTACAAGATTCTCCTACTCTTAACATTTGTACACAGGACCAAAATATGGAAAATTCTTGAGACATAGCAAAAACAAATCATGAAGAAGGCTTCTATAGAAGTTTTGAATTAGAAACATCCTATGGACGCCTATCAAAAAAAGAACATGAAGAAGGCTTCTACAAAATCTATGAATTAGAAACATCATGTGAAAGCATATCAAGAATGAATCATGAGGAATACTTTTACAAGGATATTCAAGAATCAACACTTCTTGAAGAAGCATTGCAATTTGATATCTCACAAGATCAAGCTAAAGATATCAATCAGGCATTCATCCCACATATGGAGGATCCAATCACTTATAAACTTGGACCACTTACCTTTCTTAGGGCAAGCTACCTCCCCAATAATGAAGTTGTCACTTTTGAAGATCCACCACAGAGTAGAGAAGGATTAGCACCCTACTTCCAAGATGAATCATATCCTATTGCAAAAAAAATGTTTCTACAGATGAATTATCAAAGCAATGGATTAGGTTTGCATGAACAAGGAATCCTAGAACCAGTGCAGATTATTGGCAATCCTAAACATCAAGGCCTTGGTTATTCGACAACCAAGGGATATAAACATATCAATGATACTTCCACAAAACTGTGGGCAGCTTCATCTCAAGCAAGCATCAACATAGGGGGCATGAAGAATCCTTATGATGAAACCAATGCCAATACTACAACCCGCCACATCATGAATCTCCATCTGCCCATCACCCTATCCACAAATTGGGACCAACAACAAAAGAAAGATTTGAATCAAAGCACAAAGAACATCATCAAAGAAAAAGTAGCGAAGCACGAAGGAAAAATAAAATACAAGTGGATACCAAAGAATACAAAGAATGACTATCGCTATCAAACTCCATCAGTCAAAGAAACTATGGGGAAAAATAGAAAAGGGAAAATTATCCTTCAAAGATGTCCACAAATGAAAAAGTAAACTTTTCTAGCAACATACAAAGTATATCGAGTATTTGGTCCTAATTCCATGCACACTTTCGTATCCATCCATCATTGCTTATCTTCCCAAGTTTGGAGAGTCAAAGGGTTTCAAAATATCAACTAATCCATATTTTACTCCTAAACACACTCCATCCACGCCTCCATGCATGATATGCAATGCTCACATTGACCATGTATTGGTAGAAACCCTTCATCATAAGGATTTAGAAGGCACTCTATTGCGATGTGCGTACAAAGATAGAGTTAACTCTGGTATCAGCAAAGCAGATCAGGGATCTCAAAATTTGCATTCAAGTGCACATATCTTGGAAAAGAAACTTCTTCAAGAAGGATATTGATGGCATGTTATGACAGAAGCATGTACATTGATAGAAATAGATGATTCAACATCAACTTAAAATCTCTCAGAAAATACAAAAAAAATTCAAAAAAATGTCTTGAAAAAATGGTCACCTTGATTAAAACTTAGCAAACAGGCATCTTGGTGACAACAACAAAAAAAAAAAAAAAATTCAAAAAATCCAGAAAAAATAGAAAAAGATTGAAAATATTAAAGAAAAAAATCATCCTCTAGTGAAAACCACTACGGTGGCGCTTTGGGTAGGTACCATCATGAAAACCTGGTAAACAGGCATCATGAGTAGAATCGAGCATCTACGTGTGCTAGTTCAGGAGAAAGCATCTTATCACATTCATAATAAAGCCATCATTTGAGCCATATTATTTGTTCATCCATGAACCATATATCTAATCCATTTTTCATCCATACTCCAAGGTATCTTAATCTTGATAAAGGTTTGATAAACACTTTACACTTTCTTATGGTAAACATCTTGACATGGGTCATTTTCATTGATCCCATCCTATCCAAACGTTAGCTGAGCCAAGAAGCACTATCCAAATGAGTATCCTTTGTGCAAACACCTTATCTTATAGCAAGATAATCCTTGGCATCCTTTGCATGCTTACCATACCCATCCATCTATCCACCTACCCAAGAATCCACCCATGGTCATTCAAACATTGCTAGACACTGAGGGTAGATGTTTACATCTTGCTTCAGGAATAAATTTTGATATATATCCTCCAACTTGTATGGTGATCTGAACATAGGGAAACATGAAATCAAAATGGTTAAAGCATTTTTGAGCCAAAAATCCAAATCACTAGCCCATGGCATATTTTGACGAGATGATGTTCCTTATCAAGCTTTATCTTTTATCGGACATCAATCCAAACAACTCATATCAGTCACATCTAATGCACACGTCAGCATCACATCAAATCATCAAAACAATTTTGTTCCAAATCAAGCTTCATCAATCTTGACCAATCAGATCCAATCAATTATCACCTTGTTTGACTTAACACAGTTAGTCAAACTATCATCTTACGCATGGATTTACTCTAGGATAACACAACTTCTCTGGGTTTACAAGTTCATTATCAACTTTGTTTGGCTTAACACACCTAGCCAGATTATCAAGTCCAAAACCACCTCATTTGACTTGACACACTTAGTCAAACTACCCTCTTATATGAGTTTACTCTAGGATAACACAACTTCCTACAGTTTACAAGTGCATTATCACTTTTTTTTTACTTAACACACTTAGTCAAGCTATCAATCCATCAAACCGATCGATCAACATTAAGTTTGGTTTTCAACAAAATCTCAAAATAGGGCACTGATATTATCACATATCCATATCCAAATCGTTAAAATCATGTGAAAATCCAAAAAAAAATTCAAAAAATTCATCAAAAAAAATCCAAAAACATTGAAAAATTCACGCAAAATCCAAAACATTCATAAAACCTCATAAAAAACCCAAAAACATTGGAAAATCCAAAAATCAAAATAGCCTCAAAACATCTCAAAATACCAAAAACAGCCTCAAAACATCTCAAAATACCAAAAACAGCCTCAAAATATCTCAAAATACCAAAATCAGCCTCAAAATATCTGAAAAATCCAGAATGCTGCATCCATTTCATCTCGTTTTCACGCGCAAATTTTATCACTCATAATAAAATCAATCGTCACCTTCACCCTTTGGTAAGTTAGTCAGAAGCAAGTCTAGTAGGTTCAAAAGTGAACACTCTAATCGTCAGAGTCTTGAAAGTCTAGATCAGTGAGTCAGCAAGTTGGTCAACTCGGAATATCAATAGCTTATCACCCAAATCAGTCCCATCAAAACCCTGATCACAACATGTCCTAGGATGAAGCTTTCCTGCGATGGACATAAGCATCAGGTACCCCACAATAGTTATTCTTGGCTAGCAGTATGAAGAACATTAGCTTGTTTGGTTTGCTTTATTTAGTCTTTTATTGACTTATCTTATTTTGTGCTCATTCCAAGGACCTCTTGATGATGCCTAAAAAAAATAGGTTTAGAGAGAAAGGAATGGGGAAATGATCATTATATTATTATCTGTTGTGCTTGTCGGATATTCTTGTAAAATAACTTTGTCATGCCTACTTTTTTTTATTTGTAGGGAGGATGTTTTAGGTGTCTTGTTGACTAATAAGAAGGCTTGCCTTTTTATGTTTTGGTTCGAGATGTCTGGAATATTTGAATTGCATTCTGAATAAGGTTATGTTTGTCAAGTGTGAACAAGAGTACTCCTATCTGTTTGACAAGTCAAATTCCATCACACTAGGCGCCACACCATCCTGGTTCTTAATACCTTGATGCATTGCACCTACGTGTGTTATCAAACATAAAAAAGGGTATTCTCTTTATCTCTCCTATCCTTGGATAATCCATACATCATCATTCATCATCATATACAATAAAGTCTCGACGACTAGTGGACTTGTTGGACTTCTGCATCTCTTTGGATTTAGGGGTTGATCACTCTCATTCTTCTATTTCTCTTTCATTCTAACAATGCATCCATCATTATTCTATCCTCTTTCATGCTAACAAGGCATCCATCTTGCATCCTACATAATCACGTCATATCATCATAACACAACATCATCCATCACATCCATCTCACATACATTTCATAATCATTTAAGTTGTTTAGGATAATATAAAAATTTTATTCTAAGCATCTTCCAAACATCTCATTACATCATCATTATCATATAGATCATATAGTCTAACCATCCATACACTCATTTTGAACCTCTTTGTCGTGAGATCGACCTCAATCTTTTTGATTGATCTCTCGAGGGGGCAATGTACTAATGTACTTCTTTTCACTAGGGCATCTGAAAAAATCAATTTTTTAAAAAAATTTTGATGTCAGCGGCATCATTCTTTGAACCAATGCAATGAGTACATTGCTTCAAAGAGGGGAGAAATGTAGACATGCAAAATATGTGCATGCATCTAATCATACATCACTCAATATTATTTCATTTATTAATCAAATAAACCAATTTAATTAATTCAGTAAGCTTATCTCTTTAATTAAATAAATTCAATTATTTAATTATCTCCTATAGTTCCTGATTTAATTAAATCGCATATATCTAATTAAATCACTCATATGCATTTCCTCTCATTTAATTTAAAACAAATACAAAAATTAAAATCAAATGTCATATCACCTAAACTCCTGTTAGATTAATCAAATCCTGATTAGTTTAATCTTAATTACCTGAATCCTCTAGATTCATCCACTTGCATAATAAATCATTTAAATTGATTTATTAAAACACCTATTTTCCCTCACAAGGGCATATTCCCAAGGAATATGCCCTCATTAACTCTCTTTTTTGACTTTTTTGGCCAAACACAATTCCCCCCCAAAACCCTCAACCATATTCATTTATTGTCATTTTCAAATTTGAAATGGGCACATTGGCCAAAACTTGCACAAGCATGGGCCAATCCCATTGTGACAAGTGGCTCTCTCTCATTTGTTGGATTTTAGTCCCACATTGCTCAATCTTGGCTTCTCCTCTCTCAATATTTCCTATAAATTCAATGACTTCTATCTCATTTTTCATCTACAATTTGAGCACTATCACTATAGGTAACTTGAGTTCACTTTGCATCTCATTATCTATCATCTCATTTGACTTATCAAGGATTGGGAAAGAATTGCCTTCTACACAAAGGATAGCAACAATCCACTATGGAATAGATTTGCATCCATGTTTTATATGCTTTATTTAGTTTTTCTTGGTTTTCAATATCTCATTTGCATGTTTAACTAGATGCAATATCTCATAAGGATGTTTATTTTTGTCATGTCGGTTTGTGTGTTTACTAAACCATTTGCAGATTTTGATGTCCATAGCTTTAACCTCTCATGGGGGACCTTTGCTCCATGATAGTTTCTCCTCTTCTTTCTAGGAAGATTCATTTTATATATGTACCTGATTAGGCCTTGTAGTTGAGACCCATGTTTTGCATCTTTTTCGCCTATGTTTTATTTAAAGGGAGATGCTAGTTTGATAGCTCATCAATTTCCTATCTAGTTCTCCACTTAGATTCTTTTTAGTCTTAGTTTATTTGTGAAATTTTTCATTTTATCACAAATTGGTCATGTTTTAAGTCTCTTGAGTAGTCTATCTTATAGATACTCACATATTTTTTAATTGTAACCACTCATGCTTGAATGCATTCCATTCTTGTTGAGTAGAATTCAATTTATTGTATTATTTTTTATTTTTTATTAATTCTTTCATTTCATTCATTTGCATTGCTAGATGGCTTCATAGCCAGTTCTTACATAATCCCATATGAGATTGAAAGCACATTGAATGTTACACAAGCATATGTTAAGTCAGCTCATAATGGCTAGTAGAAAATAATAGGGATGTAAAAAAATTAATTTGAATGTTCAAATTATGTGTTCATTCACTCATTCTTTATGATTGAACTCGATCAATCCTACACCATACAAAATTATTCCTCATAGATAAAACAATAATGTTAAGGCATGTAGAAAAAAATTGATCAAAAAATGATGAAAATATAAATATAAGTGTAAAATGAATAAGAGAAGTCAAGACATGAACTAAAGATAATACAAGAACATATCACTTATGATTAATTACTCCATTTAAAACATTCCACCAAAATAAACATAAAATTAAATAAAAAAAAAACAAACATATATATTTTACCATTACAAATATTCTTCCTCATATTAATCATTTTTAGTTTGAAACGATGCAGAAGAAAAACTTGGTTGTGATTTTATAAAGCACGGCAGAGCGCATGAAAATATAATAAGGCTGAAATCACTTTTTATTTATGGCAGGTTTTCATATACATATGTAAGATGCATATAAGAGAGCGATGATGTACCTTTTATTTAGCAAAACACATCAGACAACGAAGAAAATGCATGCACACATAATTCACCTTTTATTTATTTATTTAATTATAGGAGAATTCATAGAGATGCAATATGCATAAAAGAGGCCGACGGCATAACAGCTTCGAGATATTACGACATAAAGGGTGGTGGGAGTTCATTTACTGGTTGCATTGGCCTTGGACGATATATTTGTTATCGCCAAACCTAACGTCCTTTTGGCCATTGTAAGCCTGAGGAGAAGTTTGAGGGTAGCCGGTGGGTCCGTCCAGGGATGCCCTGCGCTCAGGGCCATAGAAGTATACGCCAGAGCACGACACAACTATTCCCGGCACCCCTCTCTCGTATGCTCTTTTTATGTCATCTGAGTTCGCCCTCTGCGGTGTTTTGCCAGCGAACGGATGGGTGTGGAAATCGGCCACCAGTTTGTAATCGTCGATGCTCAGCACGACGTCCTTCTCTGGATTGTCCAGCGTTATATCTCCATCTGTTCCTGCAACACACGTTTCACTGTAAATTCTAATACATAGTACATGATAGTTATGTTACATTGAACTATGATATACAAACCCTGGGGTGAGCGGTCTTTAGAGGCATGTTGCGCCAGGATATATTTGTGGGCGTCGGGATAGTTGGAGTCGGCGTAAATCCACCCTCCTCTCACTTGGTAAGAGTTGGGCTGCTGCAAAAAACTTTCCTTCCATGCGCTGCCAAGCGCTTCTTTCACATCCTCGTTTGCGAGGATATCTGTGATCTTGGGAGCGTTTGTATTTCCTGCTAACGTAATATTTAAGATCCACAGGGCAGCAACCACTGAAAACAGCGCACGTCCAGCCATTACGAAATTCACTTATTTCAAAGACTTGGATGTGTGTATACAATAAGTAGTACTCTCAGGTATTTATAGAGAAGAAGACGCAAGTGTTCGTAATGAAGAGCTGGGTGAGAGAGAGAGAGAGAGAGAGAGAGAGACCGCGCTTGTAATGGAAGTCGACTCGGATGCCACACAATTGAGATGCCACAATTATTGCATTATTAAAACAAAAAGTTAAAGGTCAGGACTACTGGATCTGCGAAAAGACAAAGTTGTGTGTCGACACTTACCACTATAAAGTGCAGATATCCTCATCATTTAAGAGATAAAATACCCATTCAATAGTTTTGTCGGCTATGTAAGTTGTGACAAGTCACTATTGAAATAAAATGACAAACCAATCAAATTGAATATAAATGTAGTAGAATCCTTCTTTTGATAACAATCCTTTTGTTACCATTAGAGGTAGTTCTCAAACATACGTTTTATTAAAATAATTAATATTTTTGTGTAATGATGAAATTTGTATATGTATGTTAATTTTTTATTTTTAAAAATTTAATTTAATAATTAAATGTTATTTTTTAAATAAAATTCAAATATTATTTATTATATTTTGGTAAAACTGGCTTGTAAAATTATTATTCAATATTTAATTATTTAAGAGTATGTTTTTATTAAAAAAAAGGGGTAAGGGTCCTGATCTCAAACAAAACAACATAAAAAAAAGGTCATCAGATCATCAATTCAAGCCAAAACAAGGTCAACAGACCAGCGAGAAAACAATTTAAGAGTATGTTATTTAAATGACTTAATAGAATTATATATTAACAAATGATATATAATTATGTGAATTTTAACTCGTTTTTTGATATATCATTTTTTTCCAGATACATTTATTATTGGACATTCAATCATACCTCATTTTTGTTTATACATATTCTTGTACATGTGAAATTTTAGTATACTCCTTATATTTAGATATTAATTCTTCACATTTATATTTATGTTTTTTTGTCTTAGGATATATTGGAGTCGTGGGACTAATCATACACAACCATACTATATGGAGTTGACCCCTAAACTTAGAAAAAAAATAGAATTCAAAATTTGTCTACTCCTACCCATTTTATTCTAACCATTAGCAGACTTGTTCCATCTTCCATGTGAATTTTTTTAATGTACTAGTATTTGAGGGAATTTAATATATGCCATTTTATTTTCAAAAACATACAAGCATCTTGCAATTATCATTTTTATTATTCTATGAACATTTTGATTGTGACACTAAAAGCAATTAGAATACCTAATTAGAACCAACATTTAGTTCACTTGTTATTTTTCAATTATCTTCATAAAAGTAAAATCAATTTAATAAGAGCCTTTACCTAAGAGAACATAATTATGGGAATCTAACAATCTTCCCAAGGTACTTTTAATTGCCTTGAGTATTGAACAATCAACGAAGAATAGTTTTAGCTGATTCAAATAATAGATATTCCAATTCATTTATTTTGGATTCATGCTTCAAATTGAATCAACTAGATAAAAGAATAATCAAAATGTGTATGAACTATAAATAAATACTTCACACCAAATTGTATACAACACATTTAAAAGATTCTAAATTTTATATCAAATAATTAAATTTAATTCTACATCACATTCTTATATCACCACCCTTCTAAAATCCAAATACAACTACTATTTATATTAAATTTTCTTTGAATAATAATTAATTATTTACCTAACTCTATAATTTAATTAATTATAATTGATTAGTTTTTTATTATCTTATATTAACTTTGGGAAAAGTTATTTCATTTAGACATTAATAATATATCAATATCATGTGCAATAATTTTCCAATTCATTGGATTAATATTAGTAGAATGTATCAATCACTTTCTTTTCAGAAAAAAGCTTATTCTATGGCTGAAATGCGTTTAAGAAATTCCTTTTCTATTAGAATTTAATAAATTAAGATGCCATTTGCTTGATGTTTTGATCTATGTTCCACCAAGTTTCCAGTACAGGGGGACGGTGAAACAATGAGACGATTTTCAGGGATGACAATTTTTTAGGGGATTTTTTGGGATGGGGGGCCAACTATATATATATATATATTAAAAATATAGGAAAATTTCAAATATTCATATGAGTAATGATAATCATAACAATGAACATTGATAAAGTTTCAAATCTAATCACCAATCATATTGGCATATGCTTTATAGAGTCAAGCAAATTAATACTGCAACCACTTAATTGCTTTCATGGATCATAATTCATGTCAAATAGTCAATGTGCATATAATATAAAATTTTAAAAATAAAATTCCCAAAGGCAAAAATTTTGTACTACAAATGTCAAAAATAAATTTACAAATGTCCAAAACATGGTAATAGAAAGTATGATGGTTGCCTCTACTTGACATCTACCAACATTGCATCAAAATTAGACCCAGATTCTAAGTCACTGCTACTATGAGTATGAGAGGCTGGCTCATCTAATGAAACTCCAACCAATCCCTCCTATGTCTCCTCCTCATCAATTTGTGCGGCATCCTCTAGATCAACATCCCACCACAATGTTGGAGGCTCTTGATAATAAGGGGTCTAATGATCTTGGGGCCGCAAAGCACTATGCATAGCAACTAATTTCTCTACTCATCTAGAGGTCACCCTATTCCTTTTGATAGAGAGAATAAAGTTGTATGTTGACCAATTCCTCTTTGTAGTAGAGGAACTAGCAACCTTTGAAAGGAGACAAACTAAAGTAGTAATTTACTAATTAGGACATTCAATCATGATTATATAAATATTCAACACTAATCAAAATAATAAATCATGTTAACGTATTACTTGTGAAAGGAGGTGAATAGCAAGTTTCCTCAATTGTGGTGCATCCTTCCCATCGCATGACCACCATCCAATAGGACCCCTTTGAGCTAGTGTAGTTCTATCTACCTTGGCCTCTAGTTTATTGAATGTTGGACCACAAAGATTTTAATAGTCAGTCCATTGTGTATGAATTAGACTTGCCTCCTCAACTAAATAAATTTTTGCAAGGGCCCTCATAAACCCATCTTTCACTTGATCATCATCACAAGGAGGCTTCCTACTAGCCCTTGGTACATATAATTTGGGATTAATAGAAAAGGCTTCCATATGAAGTGAGGTGTTCATAGTTTCCCACTACCACATCACAATGGGATTAATTTCTTTCTCATATGATCATGAATTATGATTCCTATCAAAAATTTATTTCTTCATTCTTCCAAGCATGGAGTCAAATGTTTCATATATCTCTCCAAGACTTGGAGTGTCTATGTCAACATATCGTATGACATCGACAACTAGTGAAATGATGGAACAAATATATTTGCAAACAAGAATTTGAAAAAAAGACAAGTTCAAACTTAGAAAATAAAAATATATAAATAATAAAATCACATTTTTTTTTTCATAAAATCAACAATCAATAAAAAATTAATATTTTTTTTACCTCACATTGGACCACCAAGTATCATCGATAATTTTTTGTTTGATGCTTCTCCCTTCTACAGTGCTTACCATAGACCATCTATTACACTTGGAATCAACCATCATCAACTGTAGAGCCCCCTACACCTCAAGCATCCTCTTTAATAAAATAAAGTAGTTGGCATACCTTGTCTCTATAGGCTTGAGAAATTCATTCTTCGAAAATGTCCTAAAGATAGAAAGTTTGGTGTGAAGGTTGAAAATAAACATTTGAATGTCTCTAGCCTCTACAACCACCTGGTACACCCAATCTATCTTCCATATATATTTTAATGCATTGTTCAATGCGTGAATGCAATTAGGGGTCCAAAATATGTACTTCTAAGAACTCTCAACCATCAAACCTGATAATTTGCACACATGTGCTAAATTAGTTGCCAATTAAAAAACATTGGCTGCCCCAACATCCTCTATAACATCTCTGAAATATGAAATTTGAATTTTGCATCCTTACACTTCCCAGAACAATCAATGACTTTAAGGAAATATGAACCAGCTGTACATGTGACTATGATGTTGATAAGTGGTTGATGTATAATATTGGTCCACCCATCCATGATATTAGAGCAGCCCATCTTAGTACAATAGTGTCTCATCTCCTCCATCACCGCACTCACCTTAGAATATTCTTTGTCAAGGAGTGTAGTGCATATTTTATTCTCTCCAAGGGGTGAATGAGGTACCAAAAACTGCCACATCTTTAAACTATTGGATGTTGTGGTTGTGTTTCTAATATTTCATTGTCATTCATGTCAACACTATTAGCATTGGTAATTTTGAAGGTTGTATATGTCGAGGAGATTGAGAAAATTGTAATAAATATATTGCAAGCAACCAATGAAGCTGAGAAGGTCAAAGTGATGAAAATTTATATACATTGATGATCAGAAGATGCAAATTAAAGGGTTTGTTGATGAGACTATCTAGTATGTTTTCTGAAAAATTCAGTGGAATGCATCAAGAATTGAGGAAGTTATGAAGTTTTGTGTTCCACAGGTATTCAGTTACAGTAGCAGGTGCTTCTGAAAGATGAGATTCCAATTTTGGTAAAGTGAGTTGTTGCATATGTTTCTAAGGTGTTCAGTGATGTTTCTAGATCATTCTCTATTAGTTTGGTAGATCCACGTTGATCGACATGTTTGTGATTAAAGATTTTTCCTTGTGTGTTTAAGGTTTTCATGTTCTTGGCCGACATGATGGTGGCAGTGTGTTGAAGATCCTTATGGATTAATCTTGTATTTTTTGGCATGTTAGAGGATGTTGATTTAGGTCCTCACTATGTTTTGACTGACTTAGGTTGGTGCACATTAAGATTTGTTCATGTATTGAGGCCGATAGTTATAATTTATTATTTATTTGTGTTTGACAAAGTTGATGATGTAAATCCATGTAGCGGATATATAAGAGTGATTGTTTACTCATTTTAAATGATACTTGGTGAATGTATGTGAAGTATATGCAAGATATGTGTGAGTAAAGATCAGATCATTCGAGTGCAGAGTAGAGTGTGAAGAATTATTTTTGTACCTAACCAAAAGTGTAATCAAGCATTTGTAGAAGCTAATTTCTTAGTTCAACCTGATCAGATGGATTTAATCTAATTGTCTTATGTAAGGTAGTGAGCCTCCCCTTTGAGCAGTGAGCTCTAGGTAGTGTGCCTGAATGCATGTGCATTCCCTATTCATTTCTTTCATTATACTTCTAACAGGGTATAATCTTGTGGACTAACATCCACCATGGTTTTACCCCTAACAGGGTTTCCATGTATAAAAATCTTGGTGTTCATGTGTCTCTGATGTGTTGTTGATTCATGTTTTCAATCTTAATTATCCGATCTGAGATTATAATTTGTTTAAGGTTGAATAAGTTTAATTTCTATAACAACTAATTCATCACCCCCTCTCAGTTGTCTATCCTTATTTTTCCAACAATTGTTATCAGAGCTAGTTCTTTGAATAAGTCTAATAGCTTGAGGTGATTTGAGATGGCATCATACAAGAAGGATAGTCCTAGATTCGATGGTACAAAATACTCTCTGTGAAAATTCAGAATGGAGTGTCATTTGAAGTGCATTGGTGAGCCTTTCTGGAATATTACAAAGAATGCATACACAATTCCTCAGAATGGTCCCTCTATTTCTCATGAGATAAAAGAAGCATAAACTAATACTAGGGCTATAGAAGAATTCCTAAGTGCTTTGATAGATTCAAAGATGACAAATGTGATAGGTCTGAAGATTGCACATGAGATCTAGATAAAGTTGGAAACATTGTATGAATGAGATAATGCACTAGTGAAAGTTGCTAAGTTGCAAAGTTTGAAAGGCAAGTGGGAGAACATGAAGATGAGTGAAGATGAAAACATCTTTTCTTTCTCGCAAAAGGTAAATGAGTTAGTGATGGATATTAGATGTGTTGGTGGAACCTTGGAAGAAGATGAGATTGTGGCTAAATTACTTAGATCTGTGCCTACTTCTTACAAAAACAATTCTCATGTTTTTGAAGAGCTTAGGACAGTAACAAATGTGACAAGAGACATGCTGATTGGAAAACTTGTTGCCTTTGAGTTGAGTGAATTTGTCAAATCTTTCCTAAAATAGAATCTGCATTCAAATCTATTGTTTCCAAAAAAATCCAACAAAGACATGATCCAGGAGAGAGTTCTAGAAAAAAATTAAAGTATAAAGAAAAAATGAAACTGATTGAAGATGAAGAAAGAGAGCTAGAAGAACTGGAAGCACTGATTGTGAAAAGAGAAGCTAGAGGACAAGGTAAGTACAAAGGAAAGTTGCTTATTAAATGTTTCTCTTGCAGTAAGATAGGTCATTTTGCATCAAGATGTCCTGAAAGAGTGGGTATGTGCAGGATCATGATGGGCCAAAAAGTGGCAATATGTAAGTGATATGATGGCCCATGTGGCTGGTGACCTTTTTTTTATCGAAAATTGATGAAACGAAAAGGGTTTCTAGAGGAGATTCTCAGCTTTTCACCAATATAAATTATGCTTTACTTTGAATTTAATAACTAATTATTATTCATTTTCTATTTGAATTACAAATAAAGTCTTGATTGATAGGTTGATTGAAAAACATCTATAGATTTCAAATGGTAACACATTTTTTGAATCCAAAACATGCATCACATTTTATGTTTCACATACTATAGGATTAAAAAAAAAATGAATTTCATGAAGTTTTGACCAAGTTAAGGTGGTCAGACATATGATTTTTTATATTTTAAAAAAAAATTAATAAAAAATCATAATTAATTATCTACTTGGAAAAAAATTACAAAAATATATGCATCACATCAGGACATGAGTCCTCTACTTATATCTAAAATATCATAAAATAATATTATCATTTTAGTGTGGTTAGGGTGGTTAGACAGACACCTACTTCTTATTTTTTCTCTAAAATTTAAGTACTACTACATTGAAATTTCAAATTTTCACCAAATAGATTTTAAAAAAAAAAAAAGCCTAGTAGTTTAGAAACTATATTCAATTTTCTACATATTCTATTCTTACATATTTTTGAAATAATATAGATAACTTATTCAAATTTTTACGTCAACTTTCCTAGCTATGATTTTCTGAATTTGGATCACCACTTAAGGGCCTGTTTTTTCCATGATGATCCTACACATACCCGAGTCTCTAAGTATAAACCTGATAAGACTAGATTTCAAAAGAAATGTTATTATGCTGAAGAAGGAGTTACTAATGATGAATCTGATAAATAAACTAGAAATGAAGATGAATGGGTATTCATTTCTATCAAGGAAAGTGGTCTAGTGTCCACTAAATCAGCTGAAAATCAGAATATTGAAAAAGCTCTTGCAATGAGAATTGATGAGAAGGATGAGTGGGTGATCATCAGTGGATGTTCACATCATTTCACTGGTGATAAAAGCAATTTTCTAAGCTTGGAAAAGTATGACGGCGGTGTTGTAAGATTTGGAGATAACAATGCTGGTGTGATTTGTGGCAAATGCACTATTTCTCTTGGTGGAAAATGAAATACTGATGATGTTCTTTATGTTGTAGGATTGAAGCATAATATGTTGAGTATTGGACAGATGGTTCACAAAGGTTACAATCTTCAGTTCAAAGATGGTAAGTGCAGGATATTGGGAAGCTTAGGAAATGTGATTACTTCAGGTACGAAGATAAGAGGTAATAATTTTCACTTGAATGTTGCTAGTGAAAGTTGTTTGATTGCTCAAGTTGATGTAAGCTAGTTATGGCATAGAAGGTTGTGTCATGTGAAATTTGATAACATTGTCAAAATAAGCTCGACACAAGCAGTCTGAGATCTACCTAAGTTAGTAAAGCCTACTAACACTATATGTAAGGAATGTCAGATGGGAAAGTAGACAAGAATTTCATTTCGAAGGAAAAAGCATCATTCCAATGGAGTACTAGATTTGGTACATACTGATCTATGTGGTCCATCCAGAATCAGAAGTCTATAAGGAGAAAGGTACTTTATGTTGATTATTGATGATTATTCTAGAATGGTTTGGGTTGCTTTCTTAAGAGAAAAACACGAGGCATTTCAGAAATTCAAGAACTTCAAAGCTTTGGCAAAAACTGACACAGGTTTAAAGATCAAATGTCTAAGATCAAACAGAGGTGGTGAATTCACTTCCCGAGAGTTTGATTCATTCTGTGAAGAGAATGGAATAAAAAGACAATTATCTGCTACCCGAACCCCGCAACAGAATGGAGTGGTTGAGAGAAAGAACAAAACAATTTTAGATGCTCCCAGAACTATGATGTTGGAAGGTAATGTTCCTCATTTCTACTAGAGAAAAGCTATAAGCACTGTTGTGTATACTATCAACTGGGTGAATGTCAATAGTAATTCTCGTAAGACTTTTGAGCTATGGTTTGGTCATAAACCTACTATTAAGTATTTCAAAATCTTTGGAAGCAGATGTTATATTAAAAGAGATGAAGATATAGGAAAGTTTGAAGCTAGAAGTGTTGAAGGTATCTTCCTAGGATACTCTACTAAGAGAAAAGCCTACCGGTGTTACAATAAAAGATTGAAGAAAATGGTTGGGAGTGTAAATGTCAGAGTTGATGAGGATATTGAAAGATCATCCAGGTATTGTGGATATGACTCAGATAACCAAAAAGATAGTACTGATGGGTATGTGCAAGATCATCATGGAAAAAACAGGCCCTTAAGT
The DNA here is from genome assembly GCA_007115665.2 of Sequoiadendron giganteum. Lineage (NCBI taxonomy): Eukaryota > Viridiplantae > Streptophyta > Pinopsida > Cupressales > Cupressaceae > Sequoiadendron > Sequoiadendron giganteum. The sequence continues at coordinate 282,919,643 of CM021104.1, forward strand.
GGCAATAAAAAGATAGAAAATCAGAGTTAGACAACTTGATGTAAAAATTTGAATAAGTTATCTATATTATTTCAAAAAAGTGTAAAAATAGAATCTGTAGAAAATTGAATGTAGTTTCTAAACTACTAGACCTTTATTTTTTTTTTAAAAATCTATTTGATAAAAATTTGAAATTTCAATGCAGTAGTATTTAAATTTCAGGGTAAAAATAAGAAGTAGGTGTTTGTTTGACCACCCTAACCACAATAAAATGATAATATTTTTTTATAATATTTTAGATATAAGTAGAGGACTCATGTTTTGATGTGATGCATATTTTTTTATAATTTTTTTCCAAGTAAATAATTAATTATGAATTTTTTATTACAACTTTTAAAAAATATAAAATATCATCTGTCTAACCACCTTAACTTGGTCAAAAATTCATGAAATTCAATTTTTTTTTTTTAATCCTATAGTATGCAAATCATAGAATGTGACGCATGTTTTGGATTTAAAAAAATGTGATACCGTTTGAAAGTTATAGATTTTTTTCAATCAACCTATCAATCAGGACTCTATTCGTAATTCTAATAGAAAATGAATAATAATTATTTATTAAATTCAAAGTAACACATAATTTATATTGGTGGAAATCTGAGAATCTCCTCTAAAAACCCTTTTCGTTTCATCAATTTTGGGTAAAAAAAAAGTCATCAGCCACATGGGCCATCATATGGCTTACATATTGCCACTTTTTGGCCCATCATGATCCTGCACATACCCTGATAATGGAAAGAATGTGCAGATAAAGAATCAAACTCATAGTGTTCCGATGAATCAAGAAAATCATGAAGAAGAAGATAGTGGAAATGCAGAAGAAAGAAAAAAACCAAAAACCCCAAGGTATGTAAAGCGAAGTCATTCTGAAAGTTAGATCATAGGAGACATGAACAAAGGTGTGCAAACTAGAAGAAGAATTGAAGAAGAATATTGTTTGATATTCAAGACTGAGCCTAGTAATGTCAATGAAGCATGCAAAGATGAATATTGGATGGAAGAAATGAAGGAAGAACTGATGCAGATAGAGAAAAATGATACATGGATTCTTGTTCCTAGACCTCAAGATAAAAATGTGATTGGAACCAAATGGGTCTTTCAAAATAAACTGAATGAACAAGGTGAAGTGATCAAGAATAAAGCAAGTCTAGTATGTAAAGGATACTCATACATGGAAGGTATTGATTTTGAAGAAACTTTTGCCCCTGTTGCTAGAATTAAAGCTATAAGTTTATCTATTGATTATGCTACTTTCAAGAACTACAAATTATATCAAATGGATGTGAAGTTAGCATTTCTGAATGGCAAGTTAGAAGAAGAAGTTTATGCTGAGCAACTAGATGGATTTCAATTGACTGATGAAAAGGACATGGTGTTTCGGTTGAATAAATCACTATATGGACTCAAAAAAGCCCCTAGAGCTTGGTATGCAAGACTGGATAAATACTTGTTGAAGATGGGACCAAATAAAGGTGATGCTGACATCAACCTGTATTTCAGGCTGGATCAGGATAAAGAGTTGATCACTGAAGTCTTTGTTGATGACATTATTTTTGAAGGTGATAATGGCTTGTGCATGAAATTTGTCGATGAAATGAAAAGTGAATTTGAAATATCAATGATAGGAGAACTGAAATTCTTTTTAGGATTTCAAATTACTAAGTTAGATGATGGAATCTTTATTTCTCATTCCAAATATGTGAGAGAGTTATAGAATTTTTTTGGCATGGAAGATGCAAAGCTAGTTGGTACACCCATGGTAACTAGATGCAAATTATCTTAGAATGATGATTCTCTTAAGGCTAATCAAACAAGATATAGGTCAAGGATTGGTGGATTGCTATATTTGACTCAAACAAGACCAAACATTATGAATGATGTGTGCATGGTTGCTAGATATCAAGTTGATCCAAAGGAATCACATGTGACTGCAATAAAGAGAATATTCAGATATTTGAAAGGAACAATTGACTTTGGGTTATGGTATCCAAAGGATGATGATCTTACTCTGAATGCCTTTATAGATATAGATTGGGTAGTAGATATAAATGACAAGAAAAGAACAAGTGGTGGCACATTCTTCTTGGGGAAAAAGCTAGTATTTTTGCTAAGTAAAAAGTAGAATTCCATTTCCTTATCTACTACTGAGGCAAAATATATTGTTGCTACAAAAAATTGTACCCAAGTGTTGTGGATGAAGCAGATGCTGAGAGATATCAGAGTTGAGTATGATGAGCCTATTGCTATATTTTTGTGACAATTCAAGTGCCATAAACATTTCTAAGAATCTAGTGCTACACTCAAAGAAAAAATATATATCTATCCACCTTAACTTGGTCAAAACTTCATGAAATTCAAAAAAAAAATTATCCTATAATATGCAAAGCATAGAATGTGACTCATGTTTCAGATTCAACAAATATGATATTGTTTGAAAGTTATATAATTTTTCAATAAGCCTATCAATCAAGACTTTAGTCATAATTCAAATAGAAAATTAATAATAATTATTTATTAAATTCAAAGTAAAGCATAATTTATATTTGTGGAAAGCTGAGAATGTCCTTTTAAAACCCTTTTCATTTCATCAATTTTGGGTAAAAAAAAAGTCGTCAGCCACATGGTCCATAATATCACTTACATATTGCCACTTTTTTTCCCATCATGATCTTGCACATACCCATGCAAGTCTTTGCATCAATCCGTGGACTTACAGTTAGATCTTGTTTCAGATTGATGTTGTGGTGGCTGCTACTCAGGGGGAGTAGTTAGATGATTCAGATGATTAGAGCATGTGTACCTTTTCCATTCATGTCAAAGGGTGTAATGCCCTACCAAGTAACCTTAAAAGAAGTTGCAATTAACATCATAAGCGAACCAATTTTTTTTTTATAAAGTGCATTTAACATACACATTCACTTACTAGTTTACAACAACCTCTAAGACTACAAGGTTAGAATTACTTAAACCCACACATACATATTACATATAACCATAGCCTTATGAACTTTATGAAATAAACATCATACATCATAAGAACACCACATAACATAATAAGATAATCAACCAAGATACAATCTCATAAACATTATCTTAAACCAATAGTTACATCACTCATTCTCAGAATGAGGCAATAGTACTCAAGGTTACAATTATAAAATTTCACCTCATAAACATAAGAGGGATAAAATAACTTATACAAGTTGAAATATTACAATGCAAGAATAACAACAAGAATCGCAAGCTGTCCATCTAGATGTCTCCCCACCAAGTACTGAAGATAGATGGGGACCCAACGGTTTTGGTGCATGTTCCACCCTACCAATGTGGTACCCGAAGGCCCACCCCCCATGCTAGGAGATAGTAACAAAGTAACATAGACAAAGATTCTACTACTTCTAACCAAAGGCAGACTCAAACTGACTCATACTGTTATAATCAACCAAATGAATTAACAAGTACAACTCATTCACCATACAAGTATGAATCAAGTACAACTCAAGTACAATATAAGTACAAATCAAATACAATACAAGTACAAATCAAGTACAATACAAGTACAACTCCAACATCACTGACATAGGTCACATTGCTTCGAGACATAAAGTAGATCAAGTATGTTCAAATAACCATACACATAAAATAATTAACAACAGTTGTCCTAGATAGAGTGTCATCACAAGGTTTGTCATGAGATCTCCTCTGGGCATTCTTCATAGGCTCCGACACAAGTAATCCTGGTGGCCTCAATCGAATCCCGACACTCATACTCACTCATACAGAATCAACTACCTCTCACAAGAACAAGATAGTTGATCTTGCCATTCCAGGCCTTCTCACTCATCCCAAGTCTAAACAAGCCCTTGTGTCTATGAGTGAAGATTAAATTATCTTGATTAGTGAGAAGTTAGTCCTAATCTTCTAAGTACATTAATTTAATTATCACTTGATTAACTCACTTTTGAAGGTTACCCGGTTTACCACTTTGGGCTCCGGCCCCTAACAAAAGCCACTCTTCTATTCGACAACACACACCCAAACAATCCACCAAGGGAAACACAAGTGCATACCAACTAGGCATCATAATCCACTCCAACACAAGGAGGATACAAATAAAAGAAATCACTCTAAACATCTTGGAGGCAACAAACACATAGTCCACTCCTTTCATAGGAGGCAACAAGATGAAACCACATAACAAGGTCACTCCATACAAGGAGACACGGATCCCATAATCCGCTCCTAAATCAAGGAGGTGCAAACATCCCTGTTCATGGGTAAAATTGAAAAGACACCATGCACTACCCAAGGGAAAACAATTGGATGGCATAAATATTCAACAACCCTTATCATCTAAGTTCTTCTGGAAGACTTATAATTTAGGACTAACACTAATTCCCAAAACCAACAATGCAACTTGACGACATTGCAACAAAAGCATTTAAGTCATCAATCAAATCTAATATTTGGATTTCCTAAATCCATAATCATTCAATAGGTAGTGCTGGCAAAGTTAAAGACACGATAACTAGATCATCTAAAATAATCATAACCTCTATTTCCCCTTTCATTATTGGAAATCTAAAACAATTAAACTTACTTCCCTTTACTGAATACAAAGAATTAAATCCTTTAAGATAATCATGAGGAAGATACTACTTTTGGATATACTAAATCCATAACTCTTTCATAATCCAATCACAATGATTCAATTAATCTAAATAGAAATTAATAAATAACATAATTGATTGCCTCATCAATAAAACAACTTCTTAATTTACTTTTAAATCAACACAAATCCATGCAAGTAAACTCTTCCCATTTCTTAACCAAATCTTACATCTCATTCAATTTTCTATTTAAAACATTGAATCACTTTAATATAATAACATATTGTTTCTCTATCCATTTTCCATATATACTAATCAATCCATTTTTAAATCTCTATTCAATAATATATTGCATACATCTTATTAAAATGAAATACGATAATGAATTTACCCTTAACATATTTTACATGCTCCATATTATATATACACCAAACATATATATTAATAAACTCAATTATATAGATTCTTTAATATTCCAATCACAATGATTAATTTGTTCCATATAAATAAAACATAATAACTATTTGCCTTTTTCAATATAGTTAGTTCCTAAATTTACTTTTAATGCAAACTAACACTATTGCAAATAATCTTTTCAATTTTCTATCCGGAATCTATGTCTCTTCAACTATCCATTTAAAAACATGCAATTTCATCGATGTATAAAAATATCTTTTGGCTTATCAATTTGACCACGCATTCATATTGTTTCTAATTAAATCTCATTAATTAAAACAAACATTTAAATATAAATATTTTTATAATTCTTCAATATATTTAAATATCTTTTTCCTTATCAATTTTGACCATACATTCAAAACTTATGTTTTAAATTCTTCATGCAAAGCTAAATTACACACACTTAAATAAAACAAGGTAAATACTGATTGAAAATACTCATGGATATATATATACATTTCAATATATTTTCTTCAATCATATTAACAAAATAAATATTTCCTTTTAAAACAAGTAATTACTTCTATTAAAAAATGTCTTTCTCTATACATTTTCTACACATACTAATCATTTCTTTTAGAATACTAATAATACTCAATTTGCAAACAACAGAATAAAATAATATAAAATATTATTTATTCTCTCAAATGGATATATACTTTCAATATATATATATACTAAATATAAATTAATATATTTAATCATTTACATATCTTCTATTCTTTACAGAATATCAAATTGTTTAATTCAAAATAAAATATCTCTTATCATCAATTTTCCAAAATATATATATATTTTTCCAATTAAATCAAATTAATAATTGGACCTTTTACACATGAATTTAAATTCCACAATTAAATTTTAAATTATGCATTCTCTAAATCAAATATTTAACTCCTTCAATTACACTTTAACATGCCATTTTAAAATAAACAATAATTTCCCCATATGTTTATAATTTTAATTCCACTAATCTAATATACAAATTTTATTTAAAATAATATAAATAAATATAATACTTTAATATTATAAATTATAATATAAAATATTATTAAATAATATTTTAATATTATAATAACAATACATAAAATATTAATATTTATAAATATCAAATTATTATTATTTTATTTTCAGAGCAGCCATGGGAAAATAACTTAATAGCAGTCTCATGTTTCAAGCATAACTCAAAAACTGCGATCTGGGTATTTGCGTTTTTTTGACAGGGATAAGAAAATCTCAAAATGCAAAAACCTTTTAAATTTTCTAACAACCCAGTTTGTGTAAGTGAAGTTATAGGCGACGCAACTAGACCATTTTACCATGAAAATATAACTATACTGCAGATTTTAAAATCTGTTTTTTAATAATAAATAGAAGGTTTCATTTTCTAAAAACATTCTAAATGCATTGTTCAATCTCGATGTTTAATTTCAATAACAAAAAAATTGATTTCCCCAAATAATTTAAATTCAACTAAAGTTTTCACAATTTCACTCAAGAATTTTCACAAGCAAAGGCTGTAAATTTGTTTAATTCTTTTCTTCTAATATCAAATTTATTTTCTAAAACAGATTTAATAAACAAATCCTTAATCATTACTATTTTAAGGAAAAATAATCAAGAACAATAAAATACAAAGAGGAAAACCTCGTACAAGAAGCTACAGGAAGAGATGAATTTCTGATGCAAGCCTCCTCCAAAGATTTCTTGAATTTTCTTCAATCCTCCAAAGAATCCAATCCAAAACTCAACAATTGCAAAAAATCTTTCCTTCAATCAATTCTACAATCAAACTTTCTTCAAACCCTTGTGCAAATTTTCCAAAATTTCTTCCCTGCTGTAAAAATGTATTTTTTCCTAAATCTCTTTCTACCCTAAAACTAAAACATGTATTCTTTATAAATCAAAAATACCTAATACAACCCTAATTCACATTACATACAAATTAGATATTTCAATTTCAATTTCAAATTTCAATTTCAATTTCAATTTCACTTTCAATTTCAAATTTCAATTTCAATTTCACTTTTCGAAAACCCAATTTCAATTTAAAATGCAATTTCAAATAATAAATTAATTTCCAAGTTGCAACTAATTTCCCAAATAAATATTTAATTACAATTTCTAATTTAATTCCCACACGTTGAAATTAAATTCCAAATTTAATTTTAATTCTTTTATTTCCTTTCATTCTTTTGCATCACGCTTAATTAATTAATTTAATTATTTAATAACTAAATTCAACCCCCTTGGATTAAATTTAATTAATTAAATAAACTAAATTTAATTAATTAATTTAAATATAAACTTTTATCCACATTGCATTATTTAAATTAAATAACCATCAACATGATTTAAATGCAATTATTCTAAATATCTATTTCCAAATCAAGAATTCTTCAGAATTAAATAACATCAAAGCAAGACAGACAATGACTTGACACACACAACTGACGACATACTAAGGCTAGGGTGTAAACTTGACACATGTTACCTAGCTACTATCTCCCGTTCAACTTAACCGTTGGATCGACATACTCAAACCTGTGAAACCAGGTGGATTCGGTGTCATGTACCTGCAATCCTGCAACCAAGTAAACACATCATACAATATATCCAACATATAATACACACCGTGAAGAATAAATTACGGATTCGTAGGGCGCTCGTAAGCAAGTGATGCGAAACCATCCTCTTCACCAATACACTCATCGAACTAACACTTCCATCATAATCCAGTAATATCATAATAACATCTCATGTTAACTCTATAACATCATTAATCCATAATGCATGTGAAACAATAATCAAATAACTACATCTCACAATAATAGTTGTCGCTCAATAATAGCGATCAAAACATCATAACAAAATGTATCCAGTATCAAAGTAACTGTAACCAAACATCACATAACGCAAACCAAACAAGAAGCAAAACGGAGGGGTATTACAAAGGGGGAGAAGAACAATGTGAAAAAATCTTGAAGTAAGGGGGGGAAGAGTAAAGAAAGGGAGAGAAGAGCTATGAGAGGAGAACTGCAGATCAAAGGAAAAGAAGTATGTGAACATCTAGTTGTGTTGATGGTATTATTTTTCACATCATGTGTTGCCATCAATGCCAAGGGGGGATATTGTTGGATGTTGTTTTTGTTTTGCTGATAGGTGGTTGTCATTGATGTCAACTGTAATGCCCAAAATTTTACACTAAAATACAGTTAAGGATAAAACACAAATTTCAAATTTCATTTACCTATACTTGCAAAATTCTCAAAGTTTTCTAACAAATCCTAGGGGCTAGACCTAGTCCTCGGGAGCTTGTCTCAGATGGCCTTGCCTACGTATATAATTCATAGAGGCACCGTAGTTCGACAACTGGACTTCAACCATTTCACACATGGTTGGATAGTGAAAGGGATAACCCTTAGGTTCAAGGATGTCTCTACCATAGTCACTCTCATAACCCAATAACACTGACATACTCTAAACTCAATTCTCTATGAGCAATTTCATGTGACCCAACAAAAACATACTCTAAGAGTGGGTATGCAACCCTTTCTAAGGTCCATTACCCCAAACAGTCTCATGGTCGGCTGGCACCCACTTAGGTGAAGCTGGGGATCCAAAAAATTGTTAAAGATATCCTAGGGGAATATGGAGCATAGACATGTATTTTTCTATTGGCACAAACAATTCCACAAGGTAGCATACTAATGCCTGAATCCTTAGTGTCACTGATACCACACCAAAATTTACCCCAAAGGCTTTAAACAAAAAAAAAACTAGAATAAACTTAGTTGCACTTTCATTAATCATGATTATTCAATCAATCTAAATGTTCATTTCATCACTCTTGTAATCTAAATATTATATTTATTTTTTTGACTTTCAAACTGTTATTTTACATCATTTAGAATGTCAATAAAACATAAAGTTGTAACATCTAAGCACAGTTCCAAAAACCAACATACTTAGTCAACCCTAACACCACAAATTAATCCACATTACTAGGGTTTCATGATGATTAAACACATCACCACCATAACCTCCCTACCACTCTTTTATATTACCTAACCTTTAACATAAGTATCACTTTAAAGGTAGTTTAAAAGATACAACTCTTAATCTATACCTTAGTGTTCAGATGTCCCTTTGATAATACAAAGGGGTTGGTAATTTGATTTGGATATAGTGAATTGAAACATCATCTTTAGGTGGAAATAGCAAAATGTCCAAACAAAGTGCACGACTCCTTGATTCCAACATTGATTTTATGATCATCAACCCCTTTTTTTTTTTGAAATAAAACATCTAGTTCTAGTTGACTTGAAAAGGAAGGGTATTTGTGAGACCCAACAACAAAATAGATATAAACAAATAAATTGATCTATAGGACCTCCATTTTATAAAAAAAATACATATATGTGTCTACGTTTTTTTTTCAAAGCTCCCATTTTGGCTCAGAAAGGTTGCAAAATTTTCCTTTACACTTACCGATTGCATTTTCTTGAAAATTCTGAAGTCTCCACAATAAAATCCATATTGTGCATATCCTACAATCATTGTAGCCCATTGAGACCACATTTCTTTGAGTTTTTCTGTCAAACAGTTCACGTGCCTTATTTATGCTTCTCCTTTTGCATACATGTCTACTGGTGTGCAGTTACAACATCTAGACTGTTCCTCTATCATTGATGAACGTCCATACCCTATTCTAAAGCTTCCATTTTGGCATTAGGCAGAGTGAATGCCAGAAGAAGTTGTAGAATTTGACTTTACACCTACCGAATGCAAATTTCTTGAAAGTTTCTAAAGTCTCCTCAATAAACCCAATTTGTGCGTAACTTGTAATTATTGCATTCCAAGAGACCATATTCCCTTCTGGCATTATGTCAAACAGTTCTCACTCCTTTTCTACACTTATGCAATATTAGGGCAAGACAATAACTATACAAAAAGAAACATATAAGAAAAGTTAGGGTAGTCGCTAACTTCAAGAATGTCATTGATAAGATTTTAAAATATATCTTGTTTTACGGGAATGCATGCTAAGGATAAGATCTAAAGCTATTTTATAGCCTATTACCATGGGATAGAATTTAGGAGATCCCATAGAAACCTCCACGTAACCCACTCTCTAAAAAGGCTCTCTAATAAACAAATAAATTTTTAAAAAAATAAAAACATGCCTCTTTATAAATAAGGCACTTAATTCTATGACCATTTAATCATTTTACAAAAAAAGACAAAAGTGATTCCTATTCCTTTTGGAAGGAGGAATATATTAGTTTTAGATAAAAATAAATAAAATAAAAAGGAATAAAAGAAGGGAAGCTCCTATTCATATATTTAATTACTTTTTCTTTCTTTAGATAATAAATTAAATATATGAGTAAATATAGTTATTAATTATAGAGTAATAATTATATATAGTTAAATATAAATAAAAAGGAACTAGAAAAAAATTAAATAAATAAATATATTAAACATATGTAAGAGGTAAGTAAATTATAACTATAATATTTAGATTACAAGAGTGATGAAATGAACATTTAGATTGATTGAATAATCATGATTAATGAAAGTGCAACTAAGTTTATTCTAGTTTTTTTTTTGTTTAAAGCCTTTGGGGTAAATTTTGGTGTGGTATTAGTGACACTAAGGATTCAGGAATTAGTATGCTACCTTGTTGAATTGTTTGTGCCAGTAGAAAAATACATGTCTATGCTCCATATTCCCCTAGGATATCTTTAACAATTTTTTGGATCCCCGACTTCACCTAAGTGGGTGGCAGCCGACTGTGAGACTGTCTGGGGTAATGGACCTTAGAAAGGGTTGCATACCCACTCTTAGAGTATGTTTTTGTTGGGTCACATGACGTTGCTCGTAGAGAATTGATTTTAGAGTATGTCAGTGTTATTGGGTTATGAGAGTGACTATGGCAGAGTCATCCTTGAACCTAAGGGTTATCCCTTTCGCTATCCAACCATGTGTGAAATGGTTGAAGTCCAGTTGTTGAACTATGATACCTCTACGAATTATATACGTAGGCAAGGTCGTCTGAGACGAGCCCCCGAGGACTAGGTCTGGCCCCTAGGATTTGTTAGAAAACTTTGAGAATTTTGCAAGTATAGGTAAATGAAATTTGAAATTTGTGTTTTGTCCTTAACTGTATTTTAGTGTAAAATTTTGGGCATTACATCAACACTATTAGCATTGGTGATTTTGAAGGTTGTATATGTTGAGGAGATTGAGAAAATTGTAATAAATATATTGCAGGTAGCCAATGAAGCTGAGAAGGTCAGAGTGATGAAAAGTTTTATACATTGATGATCAAAAGGTGCACATTAAAGGGTTTTTTGATGAGCCTATCTAGTAAGTTGTCCAAAATTTTTAGTGGTATGCATCAAGAATTCAGGAAGTTATGAAGTTTTATATTCCTATAGTTATTCAGTTATTGTAGTAGGTGTTTCTGAAAGATGAGATTGCAATTCTGGTAAAGTGAGTTGTTGCATATGTTCCTAAGGTTTCCAGTGATGTTTCTAGATTGTGCTCTATCATTTTGGTGCATCCTCATTGATTGGTGTTTTTGTGATTAAATATTTTTCCTTGTGTGTTTAAGGTTTTCATGTTCTTGGCCAACATGATGGTGGTAGCGTGTTGCGGATCCTTATGGATTAATATTGTATTGTTTGGCATGTTTGAGGATGTTTATTTAGGTCCTCACTATGTTGTGACTGACTTAGGTTGGTGCGTATTAAGATTTGTTCATGTATTGAGGCCGACAATTGTAATTTATTCTTTATTTGTGGTCAACAAAGTTGATGATTTAAATCTGTGTAGTAGATATATAAGAGTGATTGTTTACTCATTTTAAATGATGCTTAGTGAATGTATGCAAAGCATATGAAAAATATGTGTGAATAAAGATCAGATCATTCGAGTGCAGAGCAGAGTGTGAAGGAGATTGAGTGAAGTGTGGAGAAGTTTTTTTGTGCCTAACCGAAACTGTAATCAAGATTTTGTAGAAGCTAATTTCTCAATTCAACCTCATCAAATGGATTTAATTTTTTTGTCTTATGTAAGGTAGTGAGCCTTCCCTTTGAGCAGTGAGCTCTAGGCAGTGTGCCTGAATGCATGTGCATGAACCCTATTCATTTCTTTAATTATACTTCTAATAGGGTATAATCTTGTGGACTAACATCCACCGTGGTTTTACCCCTAACAGGGTTTCCACGTATAAAAATATTGGTGAACTCATGTGTCTCTGATGTGTTGTTGATTCATGCTTTCACTGTTAATTATTAGATCTAAGATTAGAAGTTGTTTAAGTTGAATAAGCTTAATTTATCTAACAATTGATTCACCCCTCCTCTCAGTTGTCTATCCCTCTTTTTCCAACATAAATATTTGTTTTAAGTAGGGAGAACATGCTACATGGAATGGGATGGCATGGGCATAGATTTTTTTTATAATGGAGGACTCTACCACATCTTGTTCTTACACATTGAACATTCTTGCAACTGTATTTTTCTGCTCACTATAAGTACTAGTCTTCCTCTTCCCTCTTGTGGAAATATGAACACCACCCACACCACTACTACCACTACCAACACTAGGACTACCAAACATAGAGGGCATAGGTAAAGTTGAATGTGTAGATGGAGTTTGCATTGGCTACCACATAGGATGTTCTTCAGTGTCCATGTGCAATCTATAACACTATACCCTCTGAAAATCTTTTATGTTTGGATAAACCTTGACCCCATGGCCTGTATAACCCAATAGATGAGAATAGAATTTTGTGTAGCTGCAATAAAAAAATTTCCTTACAAATGTGGCATTGCCACAATCTACTACCCCCTATTTTTTTCCCTTTGTCTTGGTTTATGTTTTGTGCTAATTGAAGAAGAGGGCTTTTAGGATTAAAAGGGCCTTTTACATATTTTTTCAAATCTTTGGAAGGGATTTCAAATGGGTTTGTTTCAGGATGCACCCTTTCCACCGATTGGGTTTCTTCTCCCCTCTAAGCATGCCCACTAACTTAATTACTACTACTCATTTTATTTTGTTTTGGTTTTTCCAAACTAAAAATTAAAAAATACAAATAATCATACATTTCATCATTTGAACTTAGAAAAAACTGGAAACAAAAGAAAAAAATGGAAGTATAACTGACCTCTTTCACTTCTCTTGTTGATTTTCTTCCTTAATGCTCTCCTTTTTTCCTACTAGATGTTGGCTTTTCTTCTCCAACAACTCCTTCAAACCATCCTCTTTCTCTTCTCACTTTTCTCTTAGCTGCAATTTTTTTTTTTGCAAGTTAAAATAAGGTCAAATGGCTTTCAAATGATGTTTTATGTTAGCATTTTAGGTTTGGGAGGGTGTGGGGTCCACCTAAAAGAGCATTAAAACCATATTTTTAATTTTTTGACCTTTTTGTGTTTTTTTCTATTGGAAAATAGGGGACAACCAGTTGTCCTTGGGATGGTCAAAGGATGCCTAGGCATCCCTTGACCATCTTGGGGATGGCTTCCCATACTCAAAAAATTTCCCCAATTCTAGAACGTCCCCCAGAAAAACACTTATTGGGGACACCTGGGAAATGTCCCCAAGGCATCCCCTATCCTCGAAACATCTCAGATATGGGTACAGGGGGAAAAAGTCTAGGGGACACATCCCTATGTACAATTGATTTTGATTGCATGTTTGTATGATAAGCTATATTTCTCTCATTCTTAATTGTAGTACTAAGTGATCTTGTTATCGTGCCTTTATAAGTGGCCTACTTTGAGTTTCTTTACAAGTTTGATAATTAATTTAAATTTGATTTTATTTTTCAATTGTTGGGTTAAGAAAAAATATTTTGTTACCTACTTTTGTATTGTGATTCATTTTTTCTTAGCTACTATATTACTTTATAAAATATAATCGTGTAATGGAGTAATAAATAAGAGTGGGTAAATCTTATTGGAAAAGGGTATTTTTTACAAACACGAGCAAAAGAGAATTAAAGAAAACTAGTTAATTAGCAATCATATACTATGTATTATTAATCTTCAAATATGAGACTATTGAGAAACAATGTGAAATTATTATAGTAAAAACATCTATAATTGTATGAAGATTTAAATTTATTTCTTAACATTGAATAACCACAAAACATTATGTGGAATCATAAAATTTATGATAAGAATAAAATTAGAAAACCATGATACTACAATATATAACACAAAATTTACATTGAGAAATTATTTTATTAAAAAAACAACAAAATGATGAGGACACATATGTATTAATCTTCAAAAAAAGAGATACATTATCAACAAGCTTCACTACCACTTTTATAGATTTCATTTAGGGCTTGTGTACCTATAAAATATGATATCAAGATACTTTCTCATAGATACAATATATATGCAAGGAGATGTGAAACCATAAATGGTTTCACCCAAAAATAGATACCAAAACCATGGTATTTTGCAAAAAAAATCATCCCATCTTGGAGAGCATATTTTGAGAATGTTAAGCATGATAGATGACTTTACATGGGGGTAATCTCACAATATTGAGTCCCACTTTTGGGACAACGATATTTTTGGAAGGAGGGATGATTTAATAGATTTCCTTCATTCAAAGATATTTCTTTGAATGAATGTCATTCACTCAAAGGTCTGCACATAGAGAGCTTCGATCAAAGGTTAACCTTCAAGTACAGATATTCTCCATACGAAGATCCTTTTTACAAAGAGACCTTTGAACAAAGGTAAAAAATTCAATCAAACTTTGTTTGAATGAAGGTCCTTAACAAGATAGTTTTGGTTTCTACTTCAAAATTTCCTCAAAAAATCTAGTTGCAAACCTTAGGTTGGACCTTCAAGTGTAGTTAACTTGACAACATAATTTACAAGATCGTAGCCCTCAAAATGACCTATACAAAAAATATAGTTTCAATATGTTATCATTTTATCATATATTCAATTATCAATTTTTATTGAACATAGGTTTTTCATTGAACATCAAGTTCTCTATTGTATAGATTTGGAAATATAGTAAACCATTTTGATTCACCAAAATAGAAAAAAATGAATTTTGATATCTACACAAGAAGTTATTCTTGACGATATACACCTATGTCAAAATTATAGTTACAATGACTTCAAAAATTAACTGAAAAAATATGTAGCAAAAAAATATGAAAAATATTCATGCACTATATATTGATGTTAAAAACCTACATTTTAAAAACTAAAATTTTATCCTTTATATAAAAAATTATATGCTAGATGACAAAAAAATTACTTTTTGAAAATGTTGTTTACTGTTATAAACTAGTTATTAAACGAGATGCTGAAAGATTAATGATTTATTATATATATATAAATCTACACATAAATTTCCATAAATCACTAGTTCACATCATCTTCAAATTGCTAATGGTTTAGCTACTATAGGTCTCACAAAGTGAAGATTCAGTTAAAAATGTCCATCTTCATCAAAAACCGGAATTCATTATTGTGGGATCACTCATGGACATAATCAATCTACCATAATATGGAATAAGTAACTTTGAAGGAATCTTTGAATCATAATTACTTAATAGCTCACATAGTTGAGTAAAACACTCCATTTTGGATATGATATCTAGTGTCAGTCCAATCCATTATTAAAGATTTGCTAAATTCCTCAATCCTAGCACCTAGCATTAACATGTAGAACTTACTAAGTAAAAAATCAAATATAACCACCATCATAGTGCTCCACCTCCCATATTAATGTGTACAACTAATGTAGGAAAATATAATTTTAACATAACTTCTTCAGTTATACCTTAACCATCCATGTATAACTTCCAAGAGTGTTTGAGGCTAATAAAATATACATCTAGGATTTGTTAGGTTAATGGTACCTTAATCCTTATTGAGATATAAGGTGAAACTAATAGGCATAAAAAATTCTACAAATTATATGAAAATGTAAAGATTCCTTATTTATTAGGATTATCATAAAATAATACTACATAGATATACAAATAAATAATAGAAATAAAATTGGCATACCATATTGTTTAATTGGAAAAGGAGATCCTATGTCTAATGGATAGATCACCAAAATTAACCTTTCCCAAAAATATGTGATGGATAATCTAGACCAACAAGGATGCATGATTGAATAACAATCTAAAAGGTGAATCAACCAAGCCTAGATCTAGATTCTCTTTGCTGGAGGTGGCAAGTTTTATGGATTTAAAGGCTCATGCAATGATGTAATTGAGTAAACTATGTAAACACACCACTTCGAGATGAATTTTGATAAAATGAAAACAAACAAAAAAAATTAAGTGTTAGAAAGGCAGAAGGTAGTCATTGATTCACTTATCATTTGAATTTGAGTTGTTTTTGGGTGGTCTAGGGCACAAGGATGCCCTAGGTTGGGATCTGATTCCAAAAACTAACTTCACAAGCCTTAGTTCCATGTTTTTTAGCTTCTTACTTCTAGATTTTGTTATTGAATCTTCGCCTATTATTGAGATAATTAAGATTCAATATCTTGTCAACTTGTACGGATTTGATGAATGAATGAGAAAATTTTCTTCAATATTCCTCCAAAATTCTTATATGTGTAACTTGCACACATAAAGAGAGGGTAAGGGTTATGCCATATATGGGATTGCCTCAATCAAACCCTGTTTTGGTATTTTTACCTCCACAATGGAAAAATTGATGAAAAAAGAGTGTATCCTTTTGAAGGATAAGGGCTAAATGATAAACAAATGATGAATTGAAACTTTGTTGCAATTCACCACTCAAATTTGATCTCCTTGATGGAGTGATTCCATTATTATCACCTTCAAGGATTCCTTGTTGCTTGGCTTGTTTTGATTTGAAGACCTACAAGCATTAGTACTCATAAATTAAATACATGCATAACATGAACAAAACTCAAATAAAATTTGGCATGATGCTTGGATGACAAAATGTTGCAATAATTCTAAAAAATATTTTTTGACTGCTCTTGAAGAATAATCATTAGTTGTTTATTTCCTTGTGATTGCTTTGCTAATTAAATTGTGAAAATAGTATGTATTTATATGCAATTAATATAATTTCCCAACAATTAAATCCTGGTGGTCGACAATTGAAATTTTAATTTTAAATAATAAATAACCAACAACGACAAATTTGAATTTGGAGCCAAATTAAGAGCTCTATGGTGTAGGGTACCCTACACCAAGTCCCTCCTTTCTTAGGATCTGAAGTTTTGAGAGAAAAATATTACATGCATACTTTCATCTTTCACATTTTATTTTTTGATAAATATTAAAATGGTCCATGAAATGCATAATTTAGGAAATTAGGTGAATAATTAGGTCCAAGCACATAGGAGGGAGCAAAACCTAGAGTGAAATTATCAAGGGCAACAATTTACAACAGTACACATATACACACATAATTTACATGGGGAAATCATTTCAAAATAATGCATAAGAGAAAGAGGAAAAGTATATATCAATCTTCAATACACATGAGAAAAATATTGACACACTAATTGCACTTTAACAACACTCATTGAAAATGTGTATTTTTATAAATGGTAACATAAAAAATATATTATCTTCAATATATAGGTAAGGAGAGGTTCAAAAAAAATTTACTTTTTCCAAACTATAAATAATTTTAATAAAATCATGGTATGATGAAGAAATTCCATACCCAACTTAGAGAGAACCATCCTAGAATAGGAATTCCATCAAATTACCTGACCTAGGTATCATATGGGATAGATCAATAAGTCCCAAAATTGAAAACATAACTACAAATTCATCTTTTACTAATAACTCTAATGAATCTCATCCTCAAATAAAGTGGTCCATTTTTGAGTTGATACTTTTGTGTGCCACAATCATCATAAGAAGATTCTCCTCTTCTTCCTCTCATGACTAGGAATGAAAAATTGACTTAGTTGAAATCAGAATTAATTGTATGTACCATCACTATGTTCCACCTCCTCGATGAATTCATGTGACAATAAATCCCAAAAAAATAGGGTAATAAGCATTATAAACTATATTTCCAAAGACACCCTAAGAATCTAGGTACACCTTTCAAGAGTGTTGGAAACACATTATATACATAGGATTGCATGAAAATTGGTACATTCATTCTAGTGTTCTCCAACTTCACATTATACATTGTGAGTACATAGATATGAAATAAAAATGAAACTAAGTGTAAGAATGAAACTAAAAAGAAATAAAATAAATTTCTTAAAAAAATAGAAGTAAATAAAAAAATTTAACTTCTTTCAATCCTCACATCGAGCTTGATGTTGAAACTTTATCATTAATGGATATGGATGTGACTTAGTAGCATAATACTATATTTTTTTGATACTTGAATTCAACAAAATAGACTTGTATAAAAAATTGATTATTTAAAATGTTTAGAGGGTGAAGATATTTTTAGACTTTCAAAAAGATCAAATGGATGTATAAGGAGAAGATCAAACACATGATATTATTGGAATGGCTATGTAGTCAACTTGAGAAAGTGGAGAAGACAATTGACTAAAAATTAGAAAATTGTCATTTCAAACTCCTAGGAGGATAATAATGAAACACTTAATTTGTTAAATGGATAAATGGTAAGGAGATTCTAATTTATAGACAAATTCAACTAGTGAAAGAAGAAAAAATTTCCAATTAAAAGATGGAGATAATTAGTGAGATGAAATATGAAAATTTAATTTATTTATCAATAAAATAGATAATTAACTCTCATTTACTTAAAGAATAAAAAATATTGTATAAATGGAATAATGGATAATGGAAAATATAAATAATAATACAAAAAATGATTAGTAGTAATAAATTATAAATAAATGGTAAACTAATTAATCAGTTGTAATAAATGATAATTAATAAATAATTAGTAAGTGATAAACTAACATGATAAATTGTTAATTCATGTTATGAAAATAATTACGGTTTGGCAAGTAGGAGAATAATTTTAGTTTCTATATTTTACCCCTCTTTGATCTATATTGTTCAAAGTGACATTGTTTGAAAGAAAATAAAGATAGCTAAATAAAAAAAATGGAAGAGAGAAGAACATGATGATATGGTCCAATTAGGTATGAAATGGAAATTTAGAAAAATAAAATGATTGATTCCATGTTGAGACATTATCCATGTTAGATCTACATGTGTGAGATCTCATAAGAAGATATGTGACGAAATGTGTCAAATGCAAAATGAAAAAGACAGAAAAAGACATGCAAGAAATATGATTGTGGATGAAATGATGATGAATAACTCATTATAATGATGTGCTACATGTAATTTGAGTTTAGAAAATTTTATTTGATATATTAATGAATGTTTTGATTAGATTACAATGGGAAGGGCTCGTACCCATTACAAAATGGAAATAGAGGCCAAATAAGGGCCTCGAGAGAAGTGAAACACCTAGAAAGAAAAAAATAAAATTAACAACTAACTGACATACAAAATAAATGAAAACAACACACAAAACAAAACTAGAAAGGGATCGATACATATACTAGTCTCCAAGAAGCTTGGTACCACTAATAGCCTCCCAGTCCTTTTGCCAAGAAGTGGAGTATTTCATTAAATGACAAGGGTCCCTTCTCAGTAGGCAAGGTCTCCTCGGTAGTGGGTTGAGCTGAAGTGCCCACCCTCTTGCATTTTCTATATGAATGATTGTCCTCATGACCACCCTCAATCACCCTATTTCCATCTATTTTGAAGTTCCTATTGAAATAATTATATGGTAATAGTGTTATTCTACATAGTCTCATTGTCTTAATCAATAATCTCTTGGAGACATTTCATTGTTTTGTCATGTTTTTTGAATAGTGGCAATTTCCTCCTACAATTTTATTGTGTCCTCTTCCATACCTACTAGATCTTTGAGCTCATTCACCTCCTTTTACCAATTAGCCCATATACCAAATGAATTGACAAGGGAAGAAAGCATATCCCAATGCCCACCATCATCAACCTCTCCTAGCCACAAAGCCTCTTGGTTGAGCACCCTATTTTCCACCACCTGAAATTTTCCTTCATAGTAATAAGTTGAGCTAGAAGCCACTTTAGAATGTAATTCTGGACATTGATAGTCATTGAAATTTCATCCATTTATGCCAAAGGGGAACACAAGAGGCACAAATTTCATTACCCAGATTGGGTTTAGTAGAGGTCACTTCTAGATTAATGTAGAGTTTAGAGGATTTTCACAGGCTAGAAGGGTTAATGAAAGGAGGGGTTTTCAAAAAATTGAATAGCTCATCAGGAATAGGGAAGTGTGTGGGATAGTTGCTAGGGGTAGGTTTCTAGGACTCATTGTCCAAGTTAGACAAATTGTCAAAGATAAATGTAGAAATAGGGGTGGTTCTGGGGAAAGAAACACACTTTTTAGGGTTGAGGGTGGTTTATTTGTTGATAGGGGTTTTTTCCTAAGCCTTGGTGGTTCTACAAGTGGTGCGCAGGGTTTCATCTAGAGCATAAGTGGAAATGGGGCCCTCAGGGGGGTGGTAGGATTACAAATGACCAAAGTGTTCCTATTAATAGTGGCGAGGGAAGGGAAAAGAGTGTCTTGATGATGGAAAAGGAAGAATATTAAACCCTAGTGAATGGGGATATTTTTTCTTTTACCCTAGACATTCTTAATGGACTATTCAAGAGAAGAAAAGACCCAAAAATAAAATTTCATCTTGACATTATAGCAAAAATGGTTTAACATGGGAAAGAGATGGGCATGAAAATGATGAAAATGGCCCTTTAATGTGACATACCTCATAAGCACCTCCATAATTTTACTTTACAGCTCGGGGAGGTCAGACCTATTGAAACCATTTTGCATCCTATTAACCTTTTTTCCTTCCTTTAGAAACCTCTCCATATCTTTCTAGTAGTTCCCCTTATACTTTCAAGGGATGCAAGCACCATCGAGTGAAAGCCTCATGACCTTAGCAATCAAATCAGTGTTAGAAATGAAGGATCACATTCTAATGGTGATGGTGCCCTCATTCTGGGAGTTGGCAAAACAATAGACAACTTGGGGTCATGCCCCATCATACCCTTAACATTAGAGAAAAATTTACCTCACTGGATAATAGTCCAAACTTCCCTATCCCACTTCCACACCTCACAGGAGGTAGGTTCATCTTGGACCATCTTGTCCCCAATGAAGAAATTTGTAGAAAATAGAGAAAGAGGAGTTTTGCACAAACTTGAGAAGAATGCCTAAGCTAGGAATAGAAAGGATTATGCAAAGACTACCTAAAGAGGTTGATTTTCTATAATTGTAAGTCATGCTAGATGATGAAGGGACTTGACAAGAAATCTAGCTCAATCTCACTTTTTAGTACTTTGACATCATTATTAATTAATTCACACACATGCCTAGGTATGTGAGATATTATCCCAAATAACCAAATTTGGAGTAAAAGGGCCAAGGTTACCTAGCGCATCCACCACTTTCTTTCCATTTATATACATGTTATTAGATGTACTATTCCCAAGATTAATAATGAGATTCCATGCTGATAGGATGGGGTCATTGAGGGACTAGTAAGGTTTAGCCATCCCATTTAGCAAAATAATGGCATTTTAGGTGTTTCCTTTAATGGATAGGTTGTAAAATCCAATATTCATGGCTATTCAGATACCATAGCACATCACTTCCACCTCGAAAATGTTTGAGGATTGAACACCAAGATTCACCATCTAAGACAAAATAATTTTACCATTGTGACCTCTAAAGACCCCACCCTTACCCAACCGATGAGGGTTACCTTTGGTTGAGCCATCAAAGTTAAGCTTAAGCCAACTAAGCTTAGTGGGGACTAGGGAGTACTACTCCAATTAGGAGGGATACACAAGATCAGAGCATTAATAACCTCAGATATATTGTAGGATGAAGTGATTGAGAACTCCAAATTGTTAGGATTTGTTTTAGGCTTATAGGAGTTCATTGTGATATTATCAACAATTTGAGTGGTAAGCTTATTGGAAACAACTAGCCAAGGGGATTTTTAATCTCTAAATACCCTATTTGTATGCTCCTTCTAGAGTGCCCACCCTCTGAAAAAAAGATCTTGCCACCATAGCTCAATGAGTATGGGGTGAGAAGTCGATGAGAGCCAACTATCCAGAATTCCCTTAACATCTTTATGCCAAACCCAATTGGTATTGAAAAGAGATTGAATTTTTTGATGAACTTTCCAAGAGTTGGTATAGTGAAATAAAAGATGGGAGATGGGTTCAACTTCATATTCACATAAGAAAGAATAGTTTCCAAGATGGAGACCTTTCTTTTGTAAGTTATTCAGAGTGAGAATCTATTTATATGGCAGGTAGTCCACCAGAGGAATTTGACTTTGGGCAGAAAATTATTCCTTCAAATATTCATCTATGTAAATTGTGGATCCTAAGAACTAGATATAATTTTGTAACTAGACTTAACAGAGTATTCCCCATCCTTAGATTTCACCCAAACCCAAGAGTTTGAAAAATTAGAGTTAAAGAACTTGTGATTATTAACAACTCTGAGGAATTCTTAAATAACAAGGAAAAGGGGGGATAAAACCATTTGGTATCACTCTTCTATCAAGGTCAAACCAAGGTAAGGTCCAAGTAATCAAATATCTTATACCCCAATCTAGCACAGAGGTTTGACTTCATGGCATAAAGAATCAAATTTAAACCAAGGGCCTACAAGGTAAGCCATTTGTCATCCCAAAACAAAACCAAGGTACCAAACTAGACCTGTGAGGAAGAACCCGAGGAAAAAAAATTCCTATTGTTGAGGAGGTTGTTCAACATTATGGATCTTGAAGGAAGAATAGAATTATCAAGAAGTTAGAGACAACATTTACCCTGAAGATACTTATCCTTTAGGATAGAAATCGATTCCACTTATTTATTCAAAATCTTCCAAGTTAGTTTAGATATGAGGGTCATGTTCATCTACTTGGTCTTTCTCAAATCAAGAGCCCCATATAATTTGTAGAGCATATAGTATCCCATCTGAATAAACAGAAGAAACTCCTCTCTTTAGTGCCTAACTAAAAGAATCTTCTTTGAATTTTCTCAATTTTCTTAGACCACAAAGTGGCAATAAAAAACAAATACATTATATACACAACCAAACTTTGGAGAGTGCACTTATAAAGGAGAAGCTTACCAACATTTCTAAGGAGAGCACCCTTTCATGCCACTAGCTTTCTTTGAAATATTTCAAGTAAGTAAGACAAAAAAGAGTTTTCCACCATACCAATAGTGAGAGGCATTCCTAGGTACATTGAGGGGAGGGGAAGAATATGAAAATTAAGGATTTTAGATATCCATGTTGAAAGTGAAGGGTCAATATTAAAAAAAAATGACAGTTTTAGTAGAATTAATACATTGGCTAGAGGCTGTAGTAATTTTTTTAAGAACATTGATCCACTCCTTAGCCTCCACAATAGTGGCTTCCCCCAAAAGGATCATACCATCAAAAAATTGTTGATGAGAAATCAGTTGAGAAAAAGAAGATGGGGGGAATCCATCCAATGTTAATTTATGCTCAATATTGTGACCAAGAACTTCAACCATTCGAATGAAGAGGTAGGGGACAAGGGACCCCCTTGACAGATACCACTAGACATCAAGAAAAACCCTTGTGAAGTATAATTGATAACCATCAAAAACTTGGAAGAGGTAACACACCTTTGTATGGGTTTCAAGATTTTACCAGAGAACCTGAACCTTCATAAGACATCAAATAGAAAAATCCAGGACACTTGTCATAGGCTTTAGATATATCCATCGTAAAATCCATACATTCTTTTTTTCTTTTTCCTATGGATTGCAGGGTTTCATTGACCAACATGATAGAATTTATGATTTTTTCCCCCAAAACAAAACCTTTTTGAGCAAGACGGATCAATTTGTCTAGAGAGGGTTTAATATGGTTGACCAGTAGCTTAGAGAAAATTTTATAGAATGTAATGAAAAGACTAATCGGATGTAAATAAGATAGTCTATTATCCCTAGAATGTTTGGGGATGATAAAAATGAAAGTATTATTGAATTCCTTTAGAATATTTCCAAAGGAGAGGAATTCCCTAATAACAGAGGTAACATCCTACCCAATGATATCCCAAAACTTCTAGAAGAAGAAAGGTGGGAAACCATCAGGACCTAGGGCCTTCAAAGGGCTAAGGGAGAAAACAACCTCACGGATCTCATTAGTCGAAGCACATATTTCCATAAACAAAACATCTTATGGAGATAAAGAAAGGGGAATGACATCAAGAAGGTCTCCCTCTAGAGAAATAGTCTTATCTGGGTTGATGAGGTTATCAAAGTAATAAACACTAGCACGAGCCAAATCTTCCTCAAAATACAATAAGGAACCATCATCAAAATCCAACTAAAAAATATTAAATTCCTCTTCATATGTTTAGAAACAACCATATGAATGAACCTCGTATACCCCTCACAGAGCCATTGATTCTTAGTCCTCTACTTCCAATAAACCTCTTCCTTCTCAATAAAGTTATGAAGATCACTTAACAAAGTCATTTCATTATTGACCAAATCCACCTAGGCACCTGCTTCCATATCCATTTGAACCTGTTTGAGCCGGCATTTAAGATATTTTTACTAGTAAAATATATTACCAATGCAACTCCTACTCCATTCTTTACAAATTACTTTGATAGATTTAAGTTTGAAATCCATATTAAATATAGAAAAACTCACAACCCTTGATATTCCACAATATAGAAAGAAGGTCTCTAAATTGCAGATGATACAAAAAAATTAGCTTAAACTAGAAGGGGCACTTAGCCAAAGGGGAGGGGTATTCCATTGAAGAAGAAATGGGGTATGATCAGAGCATTTCCCTAATAAAGAATACAAAGAGAGGGATGACATATCATAGCTAAATAATATTATCCCCAACCCATTTATTTGACCAAATGAAAGAACTTCCCTCAAGCTCTAACTTAGATAGGTCACCATCATGCAAGAAGGTGTTAAGGTCCAACATATTGTCCATCAAATCCATAATACCACCTACCATCTCAAAGGGAAATAGGGGGGTATTGAAGTTACCCATCACCATCTAGTTACTATGCAGAAAGGTGCTCCTACAACCTAGCTAATCGAACCAAGTATTTCCTCCTTAGAACCACATTATTCGGCACATAAACATTGGACAAGACCCATTCTTGAAGAAAAGAACATTAAGAGAAATGAACATTAAGAATTTTTTTTTTAGAAATAAAGGAGCCCTTGAGGAAATGTTTCCACATCGTTACTAGCCCACCCAAGGCCCCATCCATGTCAACCACCAAGTGGAGCATATTGGGCCAAATAAAATTGCTAAATGATAAAGGACCATCCGGAAGATTCAAAGAACATTCAGTTATAGAAGTTTTCGGTCATGTAATGAAGTTTAATATGATGGATAGCTCAGTACATTGAGGATGAGAGGTCATGGATTAAATTTTTTGTTTACAAGCATGTCTAGATTATTGATTGGAAGTTTCAGAGGTTCACATGAAGATTTGATCAAGTTATGAGTATTTGTGTTTTGATAGTTGTTTGGTTGCTTTAGTTGGTGTTCCTGAAGGAATTTGATGTGATTCTAGTAATCTGAGTTGTTGTGGATGTTTCAGTGATGATTTGTGGATGTTTCTAGATTTTTCTCTATCTATGTCATTGGTTCACATTGATTTTTGTGATCGCGATCAGTGATTTTCCTTCTATGAGTTCATGTTTTCAGGTTCTTGGCCGACAAGGTGGTTGTAGCATGTTGTGGATCTTCGAGGCTAATTTTTTAAGGTGTTTTGTGTTTGAGGCATGTTATTTTGGGTCCCTACTATGTTTGGGCTGACATTGGTTGATTTGCATTGATAATTGTTTATTGATTTGGGCCAACAGTTTGTACATCTTTTATATTTTGTTGGGTCGACATGTAATGGATGTTATCCTTAGATGCGGATATATATGATCAATTTTTTTGAGGAGATGAAGGGAGAGATGAAGGAATATGTGTGAGATGTGTGTGTGAAAAATGTTCTAATCTTTTGAAGGCAGAAATAAATTGTGAGAAGAGTAGTCGTGAAGCATAGTGATGAGATTTTTTGATCTGAACAGATCAGTTCAGAGTAGAGAAATCTAGGAGCAGAAGGAAGAAGCAATGGAATATTGTTATTATATGAATTTTTTGTAATTTCTAGGCTACGACCTAGCATCTATAAAGCTCAAGTTCCATATGTAATGTTTTTTGAGATAATATTATAATGAGGAGTGAACTTTGAAGGCTGGGTTCTTCCCTTTGAGGGTTTTCCCAGGATAATTATTGTGTCATGTGTTCTTGCATCTTTATGTTGATTATCTCTTAGCTTTTTTTGCATGTCCATAATATCTTAGTGTTAGTTGTTTAATATGTGAGGTTGGACAGTCCCTCATCGAAACCTCTTACCTTGGACTACATCAAATGGTATCAGAGCTGGTTGAAGATCTGGTTGTGAATTTATCAGAGCACGTTGTGAATATGTTGGATGGTTGGTAATCTATTTCAGAACTAGTTGTGAATCTATTGCAAAATGGGGAAGATTGGGAAAAGAAAAAAGAAGGAAAAAGAGAACCTGATATGTGAAAGGGATACTTTGGAGGAAGAATTGTGTGAACTCAGGAAGTGTAATTCATAATTGATGGAGAGGATGAAAGAAATAGGAGAACAAAGTATGATGCTTTTGAAGAAAAAATAAAAAATTTAAGAAGGAGAAATGAAGAAATGGAAGCAAAGTTGGATAAGTTTGAGGATATTGAAAAGGAAATGAAAGAAGGATTCAAGTTGTTTAAGAAGTTGGACAAGAGGAGTAGAGATCTGGAGGAAAGTTTGAAAGAGATGAACAAGAAGAATATTTTGCAGAAGAAGGAAATATCTAACTTAGAAGAACATGATAACTGGTTGGAGAAGGAGAATGAAAGATTGAGATATGAAGTGTGTTATGTTTCTTGTGATATTGATGATTTGTGTGATGTTGTAGAAACTTCTTTAGAAAATTGGAATGAAGATGAAAGTGTGACTAAGCCTATGATTGTTGGAGATGGTATTGGTTTCAAAATCATCCAGAGAATGTGATACAAAGGAAAAGGATTGGGAAAGTATTGGCAAGGAATGACAAAACCTATTGTACTGGTAAGGAGAGGAAGAAGTGAAGGCCTTGGATATGAAAGAGGTAAGGATGTTGTTACAAGTTCAAAAAAATAAAATCAAGGGAGAAAAGGTATTTCTTGTTCACATTGTAATATGCTTGGACATGAAAAGGAATTGTGTTGGGATCTATATCCTTGCAAGTTTTATGGATTAAGAAATCATTCTGAGAAGATTTGTTGGAATAAAATAAGAGGGAGAAAGCCTAGGTCAGATTGTATACAGTTGAATTATGGATGGATTGATGGATCAAAATGGAAGTATATTGCTCATAAGTTCAGGAAGTTTTATAGATTGAAACATTCATGTGTTGAAGGAAAGGAAGGATCAAGATATAGAGAAAGAAGACCTTATGCAAAGTAGAACAAGGAAAGTTATTCAAACTACAGAGAGAGGAATGGAATGAGTCATAGTTCTTATCACATTGAAGGATACAAAAATATTTTGATAGAAGAACCTATTTTCAAGTTTGGAAGAAGAAATAATCAAGCGCTAAATGTCATCAAGAACCTACTACCAAAGAAGCTAATGAAGGACAAGTAGTAAAGGATGCATAGATAGTTTGTGCAAATGGAGAAGATCCCGTTGATACAAAATTGATTTATCTAGAGGAAGGAAAACCTTTGGAGACATCAAATTTGATAGTGGAACATGAAGAAGAAGTAATGATCTTAAATAGACTTGTGAGAGCAGTGAACCAATGTCAAGCATAACTGAAAAAGGGAAATCTACATTGCATAAAAAGAGGAAGTGATAGGATATTCTACTAGAGGAAAAAGTTTATAAAGAGATAGAGAATGGTATAGGAACAATATATAAAATTTTGAGGTGTGCAAAGGAAATGCAAAGATCAAAAAGTGTTGTAAATTATATTGATGGGTCAAGGAAGTCATATGATTGTTCTGAAGGATGCAAGTATGTGTTAACTTTTAATTGATTGAAGCAGACAAAGAAGAACCTGAGGAAAATTGTAGTGTATGCTTTCTCAGA
The DNA here is from genome assembly GCA_007115665.2 of Sequoiadendron giganteum. Classification (NCBI taxonomy): domain Eukaryota; kingdom Viridiplantae; phylum Streptophyta; class Pinopsida; order Cupressales; family Cupressaceae; genus Sequoiadendron; species Sequoiadendron giganteum. The sequence continues at coordinate 282,947,976 of CM021104.1, forward strand.
CCACCGACCATTGAGGTAGTGCAAGGCTTGCAAGTAGATCGCCAAATCCAAATTACACTTGAGGCAACCTTGTTGGGTGGAATTGAATAGACCGCCAACCATGGGGCAGTTGCAAGTACTTGTGAATAAATTGTCGATCCAATTCAAAGATACAACATTGATTTTGACATAACTTATCCCAAAGTGAAGAGGCTCACTTTTCAAATAACCCTAAGAGTCTGATGTAGGGGCATCCGAAAGATTCAAAGAATATTCAGTTACAGAGGTTGTTGGTGATGCAGTGAAGTTCAGTATGATGGCTAACTTAGTAGATTGAGGATGAGAGGTCATGGATTAAAGGGTTTGTTGAAAAGCATGTATAGATTATCCACCAAAATTTTTAGAAGTTCACATGAAGATTTGATCAAGTTATGATTATTTATGTTCTAATAGTTGTTTGGTTGCTTTAGTTGGTGTTCCTAAAGGAAGTTGATGTGATTCTAGTAATCTGAGTTGTTGTGGGTGAATAAGTGATGATTCATGGATGTTTCTAGATCATTCTCTATCTATGTTGCTGGTTCACATTGATTTTTGTGATCGTGATTGGTGATTTTCGTTCTAGGAGTTCATGTTTTTAGGTTCTTGGCCGACAGGGTGGTTGTAGCGTGTTGTGGATCTTCAAGGCTATTTTTTTAAGGTGTTTCATGTTTGAGGCATGTTTTTTTGGGTCCCTACTATGTTTAAGCTGACATTGGTTGATTCACATTGATAATTGTTTATTGATTTGGGTCGATAGTTTGTACACCTTTTATATTTTGTTGGGCCGACATGTAATGGATGCAGATATACATGAACAATTTTTTTGAGGATATGAAGGGAGAGATGAAGGCACATGTTCGAGATGTATGAGTTAGGTGTGTGACCAATGTTATAATATTTTGAAGGCAGAAATAAAGTGTGAGAAGAGTATCCATGAAGCACGGTGATGAGATGTTTTGATCCGGACATATCAGCAGAGTAGAGAAATCTGGGAGCAGAAGGAAGAAGAAATGGAAGATTGTTATTATATGAAATATTTATAATTCTTGGGCTGTATCCTAGCATCTGTAAAGCCAAAGTGGCATATGTAATGTGTTTTGAGATCATATTATAATGAGGAGTGAACTTTGAAGGCTAGGTTTTTCCCTTTGAGGGTTTTCCCAGGATAATTATTGTGTCATGTGTTCTTGCATCTTTATGTTGATTATCTGTTAGCTTCCATTGCATGTCCATAAGATTTGAGTGTTATTTTTTTAAGTTGTGAGGTTGGATAGTCCCTCACCGAATTGTCCTACCTTGGACTGCGTCAATAAATTTATCAAACTCAACAATAGTCATCTTAGTTTTTTGTAGATGGAGAATGGCAGGCCTGAACTCTTTAATAATATCTCTAACAATATGCTTCTTATGAAGGCTATTGAGCCCTCAAATATTCCATGAGAGGGTCATAATTTCTTATTAGGTCTAGAGTCAAGCTACTCTAAAGTCTCCTAATTTTTGTTAGCAATATATCTCACTGTATTCTTCTATCTGGTAGTTTTAGTTGACTTTATCCTCACCTTAGAACCAGTCCCAACATTAGCCAACCTTATTAGGCTAGCTAGCTTAGGATAAATGGGAAGACCATCTAGACCCTATATTATTTCAAAATTAGGAGGAGTCACACAAGGAATAACCAAAGTAGGAGAAGATACCAAAAATTCAGGGATCACTATAAGGACATCGACCAACGTCTCCCCAAGGATAATGATCGGCAAGGCATTAGAGGTCATAATAGAGGAGGACATGGCTAGGATATCTCCCAATAGATGGGATTCTTGAGGAAAAATTGGTACACCAAAAGAGATCGAGAGAAAATTGAGGAGAGGGGATTCAAGGAAAAATGAGCAAGCTCAATGTGCTCAAACATCAGAGAGGGGGAGAGGATCTGCAAAATAGGGAGGTAAAGCTCGCAATTTAGGATAGGGGCCAAGGAGGGGATCTCAGGAATAGTTGGTGAGGTCAACACTGACACCAATTTGGATTGGTAGTGAAAAGCCTCCAACCTAGGAGACTAAGAAGCCACATTATTTCCATTAAACAAGAGAGAAGAAACCACACTCTTCTATCTAGTGGTTTATTTGAATTTATCCCAATGTTAAAACTATTCCCAACATTATCCAACCTTCTTGGGCTAGCCAACTTGGGAGAATTGGGAATACCATCCAAACCCGAGATGATTTCGATAATAGGAGGAGCCACACAAGGGATAACCAAAGTAGGAGAAGACACCATAGATTTATCCTCGATCACTACAAGGACATCGACTAGCTTCTCCCCAAGGAAAAAAATTGGCAAAGGGTTTGAGGTCATAATAGAGGACACAACCAGGATATCTTCCAATAGAGGTGATTCCTTGAGGAAACATTTTTCATTTAAAATGGATCGAGAGAAAAGTGGGGAGAGTGGATTCAAGGAAGAAGGATTAGGCTCAACATTCTCAAACAATAGAGAGGGGGAGAGGATCAAGAAGCTAGGGAAGTGAAGCTCAGAACTTAGGATAGGATCCAAGTAGGTAAGCTTAGGAATAGACACCGAGGCCAACACCAGAACCAATTTATATGGCAAGCTACAAGCCTCCAACCTAGGAGACCAAGAACTCGCATTCTTTCCCTTAAAGAAGGGGGAAGAAACCTTAGCCAAACATTTAGGATAGGCACTGCACAAAAATCCAACAAAAGAATAAATTTGACAAAATTGTGAACGGTGATCCTAGACCTACACAAACATAAAGAACAAACACACAATTAGTCCAATATGCAAGTTAGAAACAACATTCCCCATGAAATCCATTTGAAACATAAAAATAAGGAATAATATGAAGAACACAATAACAAAGCTACTAAATCCTATTTAAATTCTCAAACTCTCAATCCCATGGGGGAATCGGTGACATTTTGATGTGGAAAATGGCCCTTTCCCAATTCCTTGCAAGCATGATGATCAATGGTGAAGATTTTATGCTCCTTGATGAAATTTATTCATAACCTAGCTATGACAATATGAAAATGGATGAAAATAGATAGAAATTGCTCAAAACACAAAGATAATAATGTTGCATGAAGTTGTGGATCCAAAATTCAAATGAGAGCCTTCTATAAATAGAAGAGAATGATGGAGAAAGAGGCAAAAGGGATGAATGTGGGACAAAATACCAACCAATAGGAAGATGCCACTTTTCAACATGTGAGTGGAGGAGGAATGAGCACATTGTGATGAATGTGCAAATAAATGTGGCTAGGTGGAATTTGAAATTGTTGAAATGACAAGTTGGAGGGAGAAAGAAATGCAGTAAATGCCACTTGGCTCAAGGAAAAGGACATGTAAGAGGAATTTAATGCCTTGTTGGATGTACTCATCCCTTTTGGAGGGATTTTTGAATTTGAGGAATATTCCCTCTTTGATGCCATGTTGAGGGAAAATAGAAGAATTTATAAATCAATTAAATTGATTTACTTGTGCAAGTTGCAAAAGCTAGAGGATTTGAGTGATTAGGATTAAGATTAGTCAGGATTTGATTAATTTAAAAAGAGATTAGCTAATGTGACAACTTGATTTAGATTTTTGGAATAATTTAAATCAAAGTTGAGAGAAATATAAATTTAGACCTAATTAAATAAAGTTTAATTTATTTAATTAAAGGGAATGGTGTGAGATTTAAATCAAATAAAGATGAATTTATTTAATTTAAATGAGATTACTTTAGAGATTAATTAAATAAAATGAATTATTTAATTAAAATAGGGACTATAGGATTAACTAAATAAAATAATTTATTTAATTAATAGAAGATGATGACTTAATCAGATAAATTTGATTTATTTAATTAAGCGAGGAAATATGATGAATTTAATTAAATAAAAATTATTTAATTAAATGACTAGTAGAGAAGATGATTCAGGATGAACTGGTGTTAGTAAAATCAGGATCAAGTGTATAGGATCAATCTGTATATTTTCCATGTCTACATTTTATCCCTCTTTGAAGCAATGTACTTGTTGCATTGGTTCAAAGAATAAACTACCAAGATCAAAATTCAATTTTATTTTATTTTTTCAGATGCCCCATTGCTGCCCCAACGAGAAGGATTATGCTTGGTATACTACCCCCTCGAGAGATTGGATGAAAATTTGGATTTTTTGGTGATCTCATGAAAAAGAGGACAAGCTACCTGATGGGTCCAAAAGAGGTCCAAGATGCAAAAAAAATGTCAAAATGTGAAAAAATGATGCAAAGAGACCCTCGATTGGGCGAAAGCGAGATCGGGGGTCCAAAACACCCTAACTTTCAAGCTTAAATAGGCCTCGAGGGGCCACTTCCAATTCATTTGCACATTTAGCCTTCAGAGATTTTGTATTTTAGAGCTCTGACCACTATTTGGGATGGTGTAATGAGAGCTTCCACATCACATTTCAGATCAAGTGTGAGTACACCAGCGGCTACTAGGTGTAGGACCACTGGTATGTGACCCTTACCTGTCTTTTCATTTTGATTTTTGTGCGCATTAATTTGGGTCAACGGTCAAACCTAGTCACGCAGCGTTGTTTGGCACTGCTGAAAGTGCACAATCAACATCATGCAGCCTTAAAGTGTGTTGCTATCAAGTTTTGCACCACTGCGATTGAGTTTAGAAATTAGGGTTCAGGTGTCAATGTCTGTCGCTTTTGCACACCACATCCGAGCGGTGTAGTTTGGAATTTAGGTTTAGGGGTTAAAGCGGTCCGCAGTCAAACTGTGATGTGGTGGTGCAATTTGGACTTTAGGGGGTCCTAGCGATTTAGTTTGGAACTTCCAAATAGCAATGTAATTGCAAATAGTGATGCATTTGTTGTTTTAGTTGCGAAAACTCAAAACAAGATCCCGATTTTTTATGAAACTTGACACTATGGATTTATTTGTGTAGGAGGACCTAGGGATTCTACATTCACGAGAGCACAGGTCCCCAGTTCTTACCCAACTGGTTGGTTTAGATGAGCTTCTCCAGGAGCATCTTGGGGTGATAAGAATGTGGTATGTCACCTACACACCTCTCATCCAGACACATTTGGGCATGATGACAACTTTGGTAGAGCGATGGCACAGTGAGACATCCTCGTTTCACTTGCCCATAGGCGACGTGATGATTACTCTGGAGGATGTCTGGTGTATCCTTCGATTATTGATCCATGGAGAGTGAGTTATCTGTGATGTGGATTCTGAGAGAGATGCCTTCTTTGAGATTATAGGGGTCGATGAGATCATTTATTTTAGGGATGGATTGAGTTAGAGTGGTATAGGGGAACAATGCCCACCTTTAGATTGATTGTCGCTGCTATCATTTCAGGCCTTATGGCACTAGATCGATGTGACCGATATTTCAATCCAGGATGGGGTCTTGCATGGGAGCGGATGCTCCACAGGAGAGAGTGTTTCACATGGGGGCCAGTGATGTTGGCCTCACGCTACCATGATCTTCATGAGTTTGCATATTTGGAAAATAGAGCTATTGGGGCCGAGGTGACTCTCTTACACATTTGGGCCTTGGAGCATATTGTAGTGCTCTGCCCATAGGTTGCACCAGTTTCCATGGAGCTAGATGATCTTTTAGTCTAGCGATACAGAGGGGCTCTGACCTTTACACACACAGGAGCAACTGACATCCCTCACTAGAATAGGATGATCAATCAGATGATTTTTTCACATGGAGGCCATGGCTTGGTATGCCCACATGGCACGATGAAATTCAAAAACTCTTTTTTGCTAGGAAGGATAGGCTCATGTAGGGAAGAGAGCATATTATGATAGAGTGGTACCTTCTAGATCAAGTGGCTAGGTAGTTTGGGGAGAGATAGGATAGACCCGATGACTAGTACGTGGCCATATTTTCTCATACTACGAGGGAGACTACATGGGGTAGGCCGATCCCTACCGAGGAGGCAGTCACTTCTTTTAGATAGCTAGTGGCTAGTCCATGGCCATATGATCAGGGACAAATAGATGTAGGGGTTAATCAGGCTTATACTGCATGGTTTAGACCACCTGTTAGATTGACAGATCTAGGAGCAGCACCCCTATGATGGAGGCCCTGAGGCAGATCAGCAGGGCGAGGGCAGGGGCAAGGAGGCAGAGGATATGGAGATGGGGATGGGGGTAGAGGAGGAGGTGGACAACCTCCAGATCAGAGGGGACAAAGGGATCAAGTGTCTGCAGACCAGTAGAGAGATAGGGACAGGTAGTAGAGAGATGCCCCAAGAGACCAGCAACAGTAGCCTCCACTACCACCACCACCTCAACTAGATCAAAGAGATGTCTTGATATAGTAGTTCTAGGCATAGGTTCATGGTTTACAGGAGAAGGTTTAGTCACTAAATGTTGAGAGGGACCAGCCCAAGTCAAAGCGAGACCAAGAGATAGGTAGGAGATGACAGCTAGAGAGCATGGCCGTTGCTTCTCAGGGCAAGACATTCTCAACACGGATGTACCGCAAGGTTCTCTGCGAGGAAGATTATTACATGATGCACTATCAATAGGACGTACTAGTAGGGGATCGAGTATTAGAGTTTTCTCATCAGAAAGACATGAGACAGGAAGAGGATCGGGCCGAGAGACAACTTGGAGAGGGGAGCAGCTAGCAGGGCAAGCCACCATGATACCCTCTTGATTGACACTTTTCTTTTTGATCCATGGGCTCCATTTTTTATAGTCCCATGGGAATTGTATACTTGATTTATATACACATTTTGATCCTGATCTTTGTAACATGATAGTTACATTTTTGATGATATATATGATTCATCGATTTATTTATGAGATGTGTCATATTTTATTTATGCATGATGGATGGATGTATTTAATTTCCTATATGCAATGATATGACTCTATCTTATGTGATGTATGCATTTAAATTGTGTTATAATGTGATGTATGATGCTATGATGTGATGCAATTTTTTTAATATCCTTTTATCGTATTATGTGATGATGCATGTATGGATGATATGATGATGCAAATGATATGACAAATATGATATGTAAATGCAATGTATTAATGCAAATTGATTATGATCATGTATGATATGATATGACCTATGGTATTTATAGTTTACGACATGATATGGTTATGTTATGCAATGATTATGATTATGCATTGTGATTTATGATCATGCAATGTAATGGTATGAATGCAATGATATGGATGCAATTATTTCTCAAGATACTTAGAATAATAAAGTATCATGAAATGGTGATATGAGATGATTATGCTTTATACTATGTGATATGATATGCCTATGCGATGATTCATGTTTTGCAATCATTCATGAATGTAATGCTATGATATGGAATAATATACTTATAATATGCAATGATGACGTGAAATGATTATGATATGATTATGATGTGATATGCCTATGATATGAATGACTATTGATACGTAATGATTTATGATGTGTAATGATTATGAGATACTTATGAGATGATGTGAATGAATGATACAATGATGCAAATGATATGATGATGCATATGTGATTATGCAATGGATTTTTGTATATGATATGATTTAATAATGCCTATGTGATGATACTTTTATAAAATGAATTCAAATTTATGGTGTATGAGATGTTTTAGAATAATCCATCTATATTAATGATGAAATGTAGTGCATGGGAGGTGATTAATGTTTCTATATGATATGATATGGATTATGCTAATGGTTTTTGGATGTAGGGTGGATGCATTAGCGATGTTTTTGATTAACTGTCATGGTACCATGTTATCATGGAAAAAAGATAGAAGAAATCGAAAAATGAAAAGAGGATCCAACAAGCCAACATTATTAATGATGATGATGATGATTATTTTCTTATTAGAAAATGAGATTTTAAAAGGGCCATTTACCGTATGTTTGATAATACACATAGGTATGATGCATCAAGGTATAAAGAAATAGGATGGCATTGTACCTAGTGTGATGGACTTTGAATCGACAATCAGAAAAGAGTACTCATATTCACACCTGGTATACAAAACCTTATCTAATATGTAGCTCAGATATTCCAAACATCTTAGACCAAAACATGGAAAGGAAAGCCTTCCCATGTGATCAAAAAGACATCTAAAAAATCTTCCCTACACCTAAACAAAGTACGCATGACCAAGTTATATTACAAGAATATCCAACAAGCACGACAAATAAAAAAGATAATGATCGTTGCCCAATTTATTTCTCTCTAAATCCTGTTGTTTGGACATCATTGAGAGGTCTTAGAAATAAGTGCAAAATAAGATAAGTCAAAAAGACAAAGACAAAGTAAACAAACAAGCTAATGTTCTTCATACCTCTAGCCAAGTCTAAACTACGGTGATGCCTGATGTTGATGTCCATTGTAGGAAGGATTCATCCTAGGACATGATGTTATCAAATGATGTTGGGATTGATTGGATGACTGGATATTGATACTCTGAGTTGACTAACTTTCTTACTTACTAACCTAGACTTGAGACTTTGACGATTGGGTTTTCACTTTTGAACCTGCTAGACTTGTTTCTGACTATTCCACCAAAGGTTGAGTTTGATGATGATTTATTAAAGCGAGATGAGATGGATGGATTTTTTTCAAATATTTGGATGTTTTTGGTGTTTTTTTTAATGTTTTGAGGTTGTTTTGGGATTTTCAAGATGTTTTACAAATGTTTTGATTTTCAAAATTTCCAACGTTTTTTGGTATTTTCTGAGATTCTGACCAAGAACCTAACCTAAAGACCTATCCTAGGGGTCTTGGGAGCTGATCAAAAGATTATCCTTGCCTACATTATACATGGAAAGACCACGTAGTTCGACTGACACAAACTTGATTTATTGATGAGATATGAACAAATGGATTGCCAGTTTATTATGATGGACTCCTAAAGGACTGACCTAGGGTGTCTCAAGGGTTGATCAAAGATCAAAATTTCCTACATTCAAGCTCAGAGATGATGTAGTTCAACAGGATGACTCTATTTTTTATTTTCTAGATTTTTGACATGTTTTTGGATTTTTAAAGGATTTTAAGGTTTTTTTTGAATTTTTTGATTTTACGAATGTTTTTTATTTTTGTTATTTTAAGGAAGAATTCAAGGATATACATGAATCTGATCGGATGCAGGTAAAAGAGCATGCCCCCAGTGTGATGTGATAGACTACTCCAATATAGGTAGGAAAAACTGACCTTAGGAATGTGCCATGTAGTACTAGGGTGGAACATGATAGAAAAATAGGGACAAGCCATGATGCAGACATAGATGAGTGACAAAAGGAGATATGGGATGCGATGGATGATGGAAAGCATGCAGAATAAGTCATGAAGATCTTGGTGGATGGAGAGTGTTTTATTTACACAAGGCACCTATTTGCTAGGTTTTCAACAAGGTACTTTCCCAAAGCGCCACCAAAGTGGTTTTCACTAGAAGACGATTTGTATCTTTACTATTTTCTAATCCTTCTTTTGATTTATTTTTATTTTTGTTTTTTTGATTTTTTTTTTGTATTTTTGGTTTTACCCTTAAGAGATCAAGCATAAAACTTTTTGAGATGAGAGCTATTCATGGGCTCCTATAGGGGTTTTCCTTTGGGTATTGATAGATGATATGCACTTGATTTGTAGATTGTTGTGATGATAAATGGTCCCAACCAATTGGATTCAAACTTTCCCTTGCTATCTGGATTTGGCACATTTTTTTGATTCTCCTTTAGTACTAGCACATCGACTTGGAAGGTCTGCCTCCTGATCTTCTTGTTGTAGCTTTGCTTGAGATGGTTATAATAGACTTGAAAATGGTTTAAGGCATCCATACACCACTTATCCAGTAGTTCCAACTCATTCAATCGTGACACCTGGTATTATTCATCTGTGATGAGATTTTGCAATGATATTCTCAGGGATGGGAACTCGATCTCAATGGGGAGTATGGCTTCCTATTTGTAGACCAAGGAGAAGGGGGTGGAACCTATTGGTGTGCAGACGCTTGTACGGTAGGCCCATAACACTAGATTTAGCTATAAATGTGAGTCATGACCAACATCATTGACTATTTTCTTAAGGATTTTTAGGATGGTCTTTTTGGTAGCTTCTTCTTAGCCATTTCCTTGGGAATAATATGGAGTGGAAAAGCGATGTTGGATATTGAACTTTTGGCATAGGTCACAAAAATCTTGATTTTTGAAAGGTGTCCCATTATCTAAGATGATAGCTTGGGGGACACCGTATCGTAAAATAAGGTAATTTAGGATGAACTTAGATATCTGCTTTCATGTTATGTAGGTCATGGAAATGGCCTCCACCCACTTCATGAAGTACTATGTGGTGGTGATGATAAACTTATTCCCACTGGATGAGGTGGGGGTGATTTTACCAATGAGATTGAACCCCCACTATGAAAATGGAGAAGGTGTGATAATTGGGTTGAGCTCCTAAGCTGGTGCATGGATGAGGTCCCCATGCTACTGACACTGCAAACACCTTTTGACATAATTGTGTGCCTCTCTTTTCGTCGTAGTCCAATAGTACCCCATCCTCAACAATTTCTTGGCCAAAGTCATATTGCTTGAATGTGAGCCACAAGTGTCATTATGTACCTCAGTTAAAGCAATCAAGGCTTCCTCAGTGTTTAGGCAATGTAAAAGGGTCCCTTCAATGCTTCTATGGTACAAGGTATCTCCTAGGATGAAAAAATAGGATGACTTTTTGATAAAGGATCTTTTGAGGTTCGGAGTTATGTCGGTAGGGAGGACTCCTATTCTCAGGTAAGTGTATATATCATGGTAGCGGGGATCACCGAGACCAATGATTTCACACATAAATTCAGACTCTAGTACCTCAAATGCTAGTACGAGAAGCTACTCTATGAGGAATTCTTACCTTGGGACGTTGTGCGGGATCTCTAGGAGTGATCTGATCATAGCCATTGCATCCGTTGCTCTATTATTTGCTCTTGGTATATGTTCAAATGTGATATCAATGAAGGACTCCTTAAGGCTTTCCACCAACTTCTTGTATGGAGTCAACTTGTTGTCCTTTGTTTGATATTCATTATTTACCTTGTTGATTACAATCTGTGAGTCTTCATAGACCTTAAGTTCCATGATCTACCACTGCACTGCAATTCCTAGCCCTATGACAAGAGCCTTGTATTCCACTATGTTGTTTGTGCACGGGAATGTCAACTTGAATTATTTAGGTATGTGATGCCCTTGCAGAGTGATGAAGAAGATTCTCGCTCCATACCCGTGTTGTGTCTAGGACCCATCAAAGTACATTTTCCACTTATCTGCTACACTAAGGTTGAATATTGATTCATCGAGGAACTCTAAAACAAGTGGATTTCCTACATATATTGGTGCTTTCACCAGTTGATCTGCGATTGCTTGTCCTTTAATAGCCTTGTGTTCTACATACTCAATGTCATGCTCTATCAAAATCATAACCCACTTCTTCATTCATCCTTTGAGAGTTTCTTTGCAAAGTAGATACTTGAACGGGTCAAAAATGATCTTGATTTGATGTGCTAGCATGTAATGTTTGAATTTTTGTGCTACAAAAATGACTTCCAGGAAGGCTTTCTCAATGGGTGTTTAGTTCAGTTCGTGTCCCACCATGGTCCTATTGATGTAGTAAATAACTCTTTCCTTCCCATTTTCATCATGTTATGCTAAGAGAGCGTTGAGGGCCGTTGCTATTGCTGATATATATAAGATCATGAGTTTTCCTAGAATTGGTGGCATAAGGACTGGTGGTGTGAGAAAGTAGTCCTTGATCTTGTTGAATTCCTGGTCAAATTTCTTGTCACATTTTTATGCTACCCCCTTGTAGAGTAGATGAGAATATGGGATTGCCTTGTCTACTAGTTACACTATGAATCGACAGATGGACTAGAGTCTCCCTTGTAGGCTTCTTAGTTGTTTCAATGTCTTTGGTGCCTCCATTTCAAGGATTTCTTTGAATTTGGAAAGGTCTACCTTGATTCCTCTCATGGATATAATGTACCCTAAGAGCTTTCCCAATTGTACCTCGAAGACACACTTCTTTGGATGAAGTCAAACCTTGTAGTTTTCTAGTCTGTCAAAAATGGGGCTTAGAGCTAATATCTGATCTCGTCTTTTTCTTGACTTGGCCACTATGTCATCCACATAATCTTCCACAGTTATGTGAATCATACCATGGAAGTTTAGTGTCATATCCCTTTGATAGGTATCTCATTCATTCTTCAACCCAAATGACATCATGTTCCAATAATATGTCCCCATGGGCAAGTGAATGTTGTTTTGTGTTGGTCTTCTTAAGTTATCATGATCTGATTGTATCCTGAGAATCCATCCATTAGTGGTAGAGTATCATGTCTTGCCATCATATTCATCATCATATGAATTTTTAGAAGTGGAAAATCATCTTTGGTATATGCTTTGTTCAAATCTTTGAAATCCGTGCAAATGTGGATGCCCCCAATGGGCTTTGAAATAGGTACAAGATTTGAAACCCACTCTAGATAATTGATTGGCCGTATGAACCCTACATCTAGGAGCTTCTGTAATTCTATTTTGAGCAACAATTTTATCTGGGGATGCATTTTCCTTAGCTTTTGTCTCATTGGCTTTGCTTTGGGATTTACAACTAACTGATGAACTACAACCTCCAGATCAAGCCCAGGAATTTTGACATAGGTCCATGAAAATTTTATCTTTCTTTCCTTTAGGAATGCAGCTAGGAGTTCCTATTCTTCTATGAGAAGTGACTCGACATAGAATGTTATGTGTGGTAATTCGTTTGTTCCCAAATTAATTGGATTGCACTGTTCTACCAGAACCACTGACTTATCCTAATGAATGGCACTGAGAGGAAGATTGAATCCTTCATCCTCTGGTGCCTCAGAGATGTTTTCACCATTGGATGGATCCTTTTTTTTACCGTTTTTGAGTTAGAGAATGCCACAGTGTGGTTTTCACTCAAATACCTAGAAATTATTCTCAAATTTTCACTTTTGTGACTGGAGGATTCAATCATTTCCCTATAATAGGCTTGCATATCTAGTATGATGTTGAACCCAGCTTTATGATATCCATATGGTACCATATCCCACAATCCCATGAATTTCGTGAGTGCCTCATCATTCTCAAATGTGTCTAGAATTGGTGGCCCTCGTTGGTTGTAATCGATGAGTTGGGGATAGACTAGGTTTATTGCATGGGTTTGATGGTCTGACTCAAAAGATAGGATGTTGATCATGAATAGGGAGGAATCTTTAAAAAGCATAGGCAAGTCAGTTATGGGATCCTCATCACTACTACACACATTAGTTATTTCAAATGTAAATTTGTCTAGGACTTGACCTATGGATATAGGTAATTGAAGGGCAGTTGCTGATAGCTAAGGGGGAGCTTTGACCTTTCTAACCGAGGCACCTCTACAAAGTATGGTCACCTTCGGAGGGGTACCGATATTTTTCATACGAATCTCACAAATGAGAGGCACTAGAAGACCATTTTCATTCAATCCAAGCTTCTTGTTTCTGTTATAGCCCATACCAAGCATCATTTGTAATCCTTTGCTAATTTCATCCATGGGAAGATTAGGCACAATCCTTTCATCTTGGTATAACAAGCTAGATATGTCTCTTTCATCTACTATTTCCCTACTTAGATCCCCCCAACATCTGAATCTATAAGGATCTACCCTGAAATTTTGGGATGAGGTTTCAGTTGGTTGGGGTTGTCCATGTGACTTAGGAGATTGAGGTAACTCTCCTAGTACAAAGACACTTTTCTTCATTTTGTAGTCCTCACACCCATTGTCTTGGATAATGAACTTGATTTCAGATACATCAAGAATGGTGGGTGTCTTTGTCCCAAAAGTGGAGGCAATGGTAGTTGGGTCTACATACAGAGTTGAAGGGCCTTCATCATTCTTTGGGACTTGGGGGATTTTATAGTATTTTTCTTCCAAGTTTTTGCAGTAAGCAAAGGGCTTAGGATCATCATAGATCATGACCTCTTGATTTTGATGTGATAACTTGATGCTTTGATGGAAGTTCAATGCAATTGCTTGCATCCCATGGATCCATGGATGCCCTAGAAGAATATTATAAGGTAAATCAAGGTCCAAGACCTGGCAGGTGGTTCCCATAATGGCTGGCCCTACTTGAATAGGGAGTTGGATAGTTCCTTGAGAAACTCTTTCTTGGTCATCATAAGCTTTGATCATGATGCCCTTGCCTTTTTCAATGGAGTCCTTGGAGAATCCAGATTCTTTGTGAGCTTGAGAGAATAGATGTTTAGACCTACACCCCCATCCACCAAAACCCTTTTGAATTTTTTTTTATGAACGAAGACTTCAAGGTGGAGTGCGCGATTATGAGATGGTTGGGAGGGTAAGTCCTAATCAGAAAATATGAGGAGATTTGGGGTGGCAATGTTTCCGACCATAGCTTGGAATTGTTTAGTATCAAGATTGGCAGAGATGGTAGATGAAGCCAATGCCTCCTCAAGGATTTCTCTATGGATAGATGAGATCTTCAATAACTCCATGATGGAGATCTGAGTGGGAGTTCTTTTCAGCTGGTCCAAGACATTGTAGCCATTAGGAGTGGATTTCATATTTGAGGTGTATACCCTAGGTGGTTGTGATGACCCAGTAATTGTGACTTTTCTACCATGTGTGGTGACTCCACAATCAGCTTTGGATCCCTTGATGTTAACAATAGTGACCCATTCATCTAAGGATGTGAAAAAATTGTCGTAAACATGGTTCACATTGGCATACTTTTGTTTTCCTTTTTTATGATCCAGCATCGAAGTCATGTATATCTTAAGGTCTTGATTTCCAGCTGGTTGTTCCACATTTATGATCTTGTCATCGATGAGGTCTTGGATTAGATTTTTTAGCTTCATGCAATTGGTTGTTGTGTGCCCCTTCATTTTATGAAAATAATAAAGGTAGTTTTCATTGTACCATGGTGTTTTCACTTGGGGCTCTTGATAATTATCATCAGTGGGGATTTTAACGAGATTTTCGTTTACCAGTTTCTTCATGATGGATTTGACTGATTCCCCAAGGGCTATAAACTTTCTCTTGGCAGAATACTTGTTTCACGAAGGTGGTCCCCTTGATTATTTAGATTGTTGATCTGATTATTGGGTGATTGTTGTGATACTGTATTGGTTTGGATGTTGTTGTGATTGTTGTTTTGCAGTTGTTGATATGTTTGGTTGTTCTATTTTAGATCACTAATCATGACCTTGGCATCAACCACATCATCTTTAGTGACATTCCTATTTTTCGCCCATGTGTGAGGTTTTTCGTTATAGCTAGTGGAAGGGTGGTTGTCTTGATATTATGGATATGTGGGTGTCCCCCCTTTTGCAATAAGGGCTCGTTTGATGTTGAGCACCTTGGGGATCAATTGGTCATAAGTGGTGATGCATTACATTTTTAGATGAAATGCCAAGGTTTTCTCAAGATTGGAAATGATGGTGTAAATTTTTTGCTCTTCTAAAAAGGCCCACTTGCTCCTATTGGCCTTGAATCGCCATCATTTGAGGAAGGAATTGAATGATTCCCCCTTACCTTGTTTGAGCACAGATAGTTCCTCTAGGCTAACATCCATGTTGATTTTGAATGCATAGTTCTTTATGAATGCATCTACAATCTCTTGGAACCTTTTGATGCCAGTAGGCAGGTGAGAGAACCACTCCATGGCAAGGCCAACCAAACTTCGAGGAAATAGGTGCATCAAATATGTATCATCATATGTGACCTCCATGTAATGTACTTGGAATTCTTTGATGTGATCTTCAAGGTTTCTGATCCCATGATATTTGTCAAATTTAGGGATTTCAAATCCTTTTGGGAATGGTACCAATGCCAGGCTCCTGTTGAAAGGATAAGGGCACAAATTTATTGGTCTCTTTTTTTCTTTCCTTGATTGGAGATCGAGCACTTGTTGTGAGAGAAATTTGATTTGTGCTCTCACGTCATCTTATGGATTAGGAGGTGGAGTGAATGTGTTCTAAAGTTCTCAAGGTGTTTGAGTGATGGGTGAAGTGTCGGGTATGTTGGTGGGAGTTTGTTGCAAGCTCTGTTGCTTCTTGTTGTGCTTGATACTACTATAGGGTTTGTTGATATGCTTTTTGTTGAGATGCTTGCAGTTGTGCTTGGTATTGAGCTTGTGCTTGTGCTTGTTGAGCTTGATATTGGGCTTTAGCTTGAGCCTGTGATTGTTGGCTGCTTGTGCAACCTGGGTAGTTTGTGCGGCTTGTGTGGCTTGAGTTGCTTGCATAGCTTGGGCAGCTTGGGAAGCTTGTTGTTGTCACAGTAAATCTTGAGCTTGGGCAGTGTGTTGTGCTTTTTGTGGAACTAATTGTGCTTGTGCTTGTTGGGAAGCTAGCTATGCAGCTTGTTGATTTTTAATTTTCTAAAGTGCCTTCTGATAGGTGGCTTGTTGAGCTACTTGCAACACAATGCTAAATGATTTTTTCATGTTGGGTTTCGATGGTGAAGGTGGTGGATTAGGAATAGTGTTTGTTGTTGTGCCGAGAGGTATCATTGTATTGATAATTGGGGTTTGTGTGATGGATGGTTTGATTGATATGCTTGGCCCTTGGGGGACCATGTTTTGAGACACTTGGGGGATGGAAAATGATGTGTTAATTGGTTAGGTTGCTTGAATGGTTTCCACCTATTGTTGCGATATCGAAGGAAAGATGGGAGGATTCAATATGATGTTTTGATTTGTGATTGGAGGTTTGTTCATATTTTTTTAATTGATGTTTGGTAAAGGGGGAAGGCCCAACCCAAGGGGTTGTGTGGATGTTAATGGCAATGGTGGAAGTGGTGGAGAAATGGGTGGTGTATTCCCTTGGAAAAATGATGATGATGAGGGATTGAAGATTCCCCCTAGTCCAAATAATCTACCTTCTCCTTGTGAGGTTGTAGGGAGAGAGGTTTGTGTGTTGAGAGGATATGTCGTTGTTGCATGAAAAGAGGCTAGATTGGGGGGGTCATGAAATGTGAGTAGAACATATAGGTGTAATGGATTCAATGAGATGGATTGACCCAGTATGGTATTTGCATCCAAATATTGGTTGTTCACAAGGGGATGTGTTTGAAGTGTATGAAATGATAAACTTACCTTATTGACAATTGATTGAGTTGGAGCAATGGATGATATGATTTGTGCAATGCTTTGAGTGATTATTTCAAAGGGAGGTGTGGGTGAGATTGGGGGCATGATCCCAAGAGGCTTCTCCACAATAGTTCTTACGTCATAATCAAAAGGGAGTTTAGCCCCTTCTTTTCCCAATTCAAGCATGTATTGGGAGGGATTGAGCCTCATCATGGTATTGAAAATTATGTGAGTTTTGGGATTATGAACCATTTCAAGGATTTCATTTTGTGTCATCCCTAAGACATTATTGGTTATTTCTTCCACTTGACCTTCCTCTTGAGGATTTTGTGATGATATAGGAAGATTGGTTAGGGGATTGCTTGATCCAATGGGCTTCATTTCGGGAGCAGTTTAGCTTAAGTCACTCGAAGTTGATGTTTCTTTGTTGGTTTCCATGTTCTTCTTGTGTTGTGATCTAGTTTGCACCATAAAATAGGCATCTATTTTCAAGAATGTGTGATATGAACCCCTAATTCTTTAGATTGATCTAACTTTAGGCACAAAAGAGAAAATCTAGGATGATTAAGGATCAAAGTGTGATGATGGGATAAATGGAAGATGGATGATGTGAATGATTGAAATATTGAGAAATATTTGAAGGAGATACTAGACTTTGGGACCTTTTCTCTTAGACTTTGATTTGATTCGATTTGGTTTGGTTTGATTTGATTTTGACTTTGGCTTGATTGGATTTCATTTGGATAGTGCAATCATAACCTCTAGGAGGTTGTATTTTGTCCTAGAGTAGACTTTTACATGATAATTTGACTAAGTGTGTAAAGAAGGATTCATCTATACACCCCTAGCCAAACAAGATGATTTTGGTTTTGATTTTTCTTTTTGGATTTCGGATAATGAACTTATAAACCCCAAGATGTTGGAAGTTATCAAGGGGTAGACTAATTCAAAAGGATTGATAGTTGGACTAAATATGTGGAGAAGGATTCATCTACAAACATCTAATCAAACAACATGATTTGGATTTTCCAAAAGTCTAGCATGAATAATTTTTTCAAGATTTCCAAGAGTTGTTGGTGAGATGATTTTTGAATGATGTTTGAGGGATGGATGAGAGCGATTGGTTTGATCCTAAATTAACCTAGAAATACCTTTGTTTACAAGACCTTGGTGTTGAAGAACATGCTTGTACTTCCTATGTGAGAAATGCAAAATTTTGAAAGAGACTTGGATTTTGTTGGCAATAAAATTCATACAAATTAGGATTGTTCTTTGATGCATGTTTGTAAAAGTTGAAGGTCAACCTTTCTCTAAATTCATAAAGCATAGACAAACGTTTCTTGTGAGATTTTTGACTAAAACCTTTGGACTTTGGTTTTTTGATTTTGATCTTCCGAGAAATCATTTGGAAGAGCACATGTGTGGGGTTCAATTGTTTCTTAACTTTTCTTAATGACTTCATTTTATCACAAAGAGTTCTTGATTTGGTTTTTCAAACAAGATGTATAATTTCCTAACTTCTTCTAATCCCACAAAGTCCATTATGAGGGAATCAAAGAAATCAAGGAAATAGTTTCCTAATGTTGAATTTAGTGAGAAAAAAATATGATATAAATCCAAACACTTAGAAGCCTCTAAAGATGAAATCCCTAGGGCAAGCAAGAGCACTTGGATTTGTTCCTCCTAAAGGATTTGAAATTTTGATAATTTGGTGGATGCTCTTTTTCAAGCGTTTTAGATCCAAGCAAAGTATTTTGATTCCAAAGTGACACACAATCCTAGGATAAAATGAGACAATATTTGTTAAATTCCCACTTGGAAAAATCCAGCTATGCTTACCCTTAGAAAATTATTAGATACTTGACAACACTAGCTCCCCTCCACAACACACACTTCTCATGTTAGCCAAGCATTAGTACCCATGAAACTCCCATGGAAGACTTCTCATCTCTACCAAGAGCCATAAAAATGTGGCTCAAATTCAGAACGACTGTTCTTGCATCAATAAATAAAATTAAGGATTTGGGCATTCTAAAAAAAAGGTTTTAATATAGGCATTCTATTATAGGGGATCATCCATTCGGCAAGAGACCATTTCTTCCCTTCTTTTCGGAATAATCCTCGTGATACTTGAACTTTCCTCAAGTATCCACACTTATATACCGATTGGAAGTTGCTTGGCTTTATCGTGTTACTAGTTGGGTCGTTCCCTGGGATGATTACTTTTTCCCACTAGGTAGACCCTCTAAGGATAAACAAAAGTGAGTAAGAACATATGTATTTTGATTAATCTTTTTTTAGAAACAAAGAGAGAACACTCGCGATATACTCCACTCACACTAGCAATATTTTGTTCAATTTTAGGAACCCAAATTGAAATGTGGAGTTAATCACTTATACAAATCAATATCACAAAATTCCTTTTGATTATCAAGATCATCATGGAGCACGAGAGAAGCACTTACGTCTTTTTAAATGATATTAATTTGGATAAGGGATTACGAAACATAAAAGGTACATGTTCATTTTAATCCTTCAAAAGCAACGATATGAATTATTTTTAAGCACCAACTTTCAAGTGTGAGATTTGTTTGTTCAATTGTTAATTCCAAAACAAAATCTAGCAAGTTGCCTTCTATTCTTTTTAACCCCTTTGTTTTGTTCCTTTTAAGCCCAAACGAAAATTATTGAATCCTAAAAAGCATGAAGATGACAAGTCCTTAGAAATGGGATTATAATTTCTCCCAAAGGTGTTTAAAAAAACTTAATGCAATGAAATGATGATTCCATAGAGAATTCTTTGTCTTTATTTCCTTCCTTCACTTTTGATCAAGCCAACGTACAAAAACTAGTTAATACTGCATAAATAGAGGACAAAAACTAGTTAGAAGTCAAAAGCAATCAAAATGAAAAAGCTCATGTTGAAATTAATTCAAAAACTACCTTTTACCCAACTTCAGCGATGCAGTCTGCAATTGCGACATAGTTTAAGGAAGTCAGTGGCACTATATAGCATTGTTGGGACTGATAGCGACAATCTACATAGAAACTAGTGAGTGCAAATGGGCCGTTGTTTTGGCAGTGACGGAATTTGGAGTTTGAAATTCAAATTTCTCTAGCAGGAATGACTGAGCGGCGTAGTTTGGAGTTTTTCAACATCGCTATATGTCGCTGCTAGACTAATAGTGGTAGAGTTTGATGGCCAGTGGTGTTGTTTTCCTGTAGACACAAAAAACTTTAAAAAACCACAGATTTTTTCAAAAAAATGTGTTAGATTCTTCAAAGTCGCCCTCCTTCTAGCACCAAAATGTGAATGGTCATCCTAGAACTACACAAACACAAAGAACAAAGACAAAATTAGTCCAATATACAAGTTAGAAACAACATTCCCCATGAAATCCATTTGAAACATAAAAATAAGGAATAGTACGAAGAAAACAATAACAAAGCTACTAAATCCTATTTAAATGCTCAAAACCTCAATCCCATGGGGGAATTGGTGCCACTTTGGTGTGGAAAATGGCCCTTTCCCAATTCCTTGCAAGCTTGATGATCAATGGTGAAGATTTGATGCTCCTTGATGAAATTTCTTCATAACCTAGCTATGACAAAAATGGATGAAAGTGGATAGAAATTTCTCAAAAATCAAAGATAATAATGTTGCATGAAGTTGTGGATCCAAAATTCAAATGAGAGCCTTCTATAAATAGAAGAGAATGATGAAAAAGAGGCAAAAGGGATGAATGTGGGACAAAATAACAACCAATAGGAAGAGGCCACTTTTCAACATGTGAGTGGAGGAGGAATGGACACATTTTGATGAATGTCCAAATACATGTGGTTAGGTGGAATTTAAAATTGTTGAAATGACAAGTTGGAGGGAGAAAGAAATGGAGTAAATGCCACTTGGCTCAAGGCAAAGGACATGTAAGAGGCCTTTAATTCTTTATTGGATGAACTCATCCCTTTTAGAGGTATTTTTGAATTTAAGGAATATTCCCTCTTTGATGCCATGTTGAGGGAAAATAAAAGAATTTATAAATCAATTAAAATGATTTACTTGTGCAAGTTGCAAAAGCTAGAGGATTTGAGTAATTAGGATTAAGATTAATCGGGATTTGATTAATTTAAAAAGAGATTAGCTGTTGTGGCAACTTGATTTAGATTTTTGGATTAATTTAAATCAAAGTTGAGAGGAATATAAATTTAGACCTAATTAAATAAAGTTTAATTTATTTAATTAAAGGGAATGATGTTGGTTTTAAATCAAATAAAGATAAATTTATTTAATTTAAATGAGATGAATTTAGAGATTAATTAAATAAAATGAATTATTTAATTAAAAAAGGGACTATATGATTAACTAAAAAAAATAATGTATTTAATTAATATAAGATGATGACTTAATCAGATCAATTTGATTTATTTAATTAAGAAAGGAAATATGATGAATTTAATTAAATAAATATTACTTAATTAAATGACTAGCAGAGAAGATGATTCAGGATGAACTGGTGTTAGTAAAATCAAGATCAAGTGTATAGGATCAATTTGTATATTTTCCATGTCTACAAAAACATAATAGATTTTTCATATTCAAAGGCTTGAGACCACTTACCAAGCTTGGATTTAAGAATAACTAAGGTTGGGAGAGATTTATTTGGTTCAACACTAACATAGAAACAAGAAAACAATAGGCTGGTCCATTCCTTCATGACATAATCTAGAGAGAGAAAGTTGTGAAAGTAGTTGGTAACTCCTAGAATAATCTTCACATCCCAAAATTCTAGGGGAAGGAGCCAAACCCAAGTTGGAAGAATGAGCACCAAGTGAGTAGATGGATCAAAGCCTTCTCTCCACTTACATAGAGCAAGACAATACTTGCCAAAGAACCAATGACCCTTGGTTAGGGTAGATAAGAAGTCCTCTTGAAGGGAGAAGCTAAAGCAGAATAAGTCTTTAGGGAGAGCCGAAGTGGAAAATGAACCTTTAATATCCCAATGGGAAGAAGCCCACTTACAAACAGACTCAATGTTAGGTCATGTATCAACAAACCTACCAATAAGATAGTTTTCCATTTTGGAAAACAAGCAATTAATGGAAGGGTCTTTTATTTTTACAGTGGCACCTCATCCTAATAGAGAATCTAGACCCCATCCCCAACCACACATGACTTATAGGTTCCCATGAAAATCTCTTTCCAATTTGGCAATGGAGGTACCTTTAGTATATTAGAAGAGAAAGTTGATGACCCATGAGGCTTGTGATTTCCATTGGAAGACACACCCTACCTACAAAATGTGTCAAGATAATCTTGTATAAGAGGATAGGAACCAAGAGATTGCCTCCTAGCTCCATCATCCCATGCATCGTTCATTTAAAAAAAATAGTTTTATTATGTTGCAATATATATATATATCAATGGATGTTATGCACTAGGGTATATAAGAATAAAGTGATAGTGTATCCAATACATAGACAAACTCTCAAGAAAATAATATAAAAGATGATTTCCTAATAATCAGAGGAAATTCAACACTCTTGGTGGATCCATGATGAGAAAAATAAAAAAAATAAGGATTTTATTACATATCACAAGGTAATTGACCTTGCTAGGTATAGAGAGAAAAGCTCAAATGACATAATATGGTCAAAAGAGAAATCAAAGAATTGAAAAGATAAACTAAAGAAATGGAAAAATAATTTTCAGCTAACATATAGTAATGTTATCTCATGCCAATCTATGGAAAATACTAAAGGATCAATTTTAATAATTTTTGGCTGAGGGAAGAAATTATCACATATGAGAAATGTGACAGATGATAGAAAAATTTTAATGATGGAAAATCATGTGATGACTATTTGCCATTAATGTATGTATATTTCCAATATTTTGTGTTTTAAGTGTGTTATTTGAGGGTTTGAAAGTGTATGTTGATGTTTTGTGTTTGTGCTTACATTTAATTTTTTTAGTTATGAGAAATGCATGAACCTTGTTTAGTATACAAATCATCTTAGTCAATGAGTGAGCCAAAAGACATAAACCAAGATTTATTCCAATGTAAGATGTAGTCACTTAACCCTAGAGTGTAACAAGGAATCCATTTGAATGGATGTAAACATTAATTAATGACATGGAAATAGGAAGGAAAAATGGATCATGACATAGATGATGGTCAAGTTTGGTTTATTACCCAAGACACCTACAAGTAAATTTTTAGAAGGTTCCTACTCATCCAAGGAACCAAAAAATATGGTTTTTACAAAAGAATGCTTTTTACCTTTCAATTTCTTTTTATGTGAAGGATATTTCTATTTACCAAATTTGTAATGCGATGACTACCACAAGCTTGCATAAATGTGGTTTTCACCATAGGAAATTTTTTCTCTTTACTAATATTTATTTTTTCTAATTTTTTCAATTGGGATATTATTTAGGTTAAACATGGAAGCACTTTAGGTGCACAATACTAATTGTTTCATCTAGTTCTTGACCCTTGTGTGTAGATAGTTAATATTCTCCTAAAAATTAGTTGGAAAGAATAGCATATGGGCCCAACCAATTAGGATTAAATCTTCCCTTATTTTCTCTATCTTGAAGATTTATTTCATTTTCTACAAGGAAAATATCACCAACCTAAAACTATCAAGATCTAATATTATTGTTGTAACTAGAATGAATATTATTCTATTATGACTTATGGAGAGTGAGTTCATTGAGTAATAATTGATCTAGAAGTAATTACTCATGTAAGTATGTTCTTGATGGTTTTTGTGGTGAAGATAATATTGCTAATTTGTTTACTGTAGATGCACTTGTTGACCTTTTCTATTGTGAGATAGGCCTCTTCAAAATTAGGGTATGTATTTAAGATATAATCAAAGCGACTTTAATATAATAATCCAGAAGGGAAGGTGAAATGGGATAAATGATTGATCAATTTTTTGTGTTGAAAGTGAGGCATGTTGGGTGGTAAGATTTATTTATCAACATATTTTATATGTCATTATGGTGGGGATTGTTAGGACAAAAAGTTCACAAATGGACTAATTATGGGACATCAAGCCTAGGGACCAAAATGTTTTTAACTAAGAATACATAGAAATAACTATTATATTGCATATCAAGAAGGGATCCAATTTTAGCTATATAGTCTACTATTTCATTATTGTTTTTGCATACTTTTTTTATAATCACATATTGATTAAATTATAATAGTCGCTGGGATTAATTTTGTACCTATTGAACACCCAAAATAATGGGGGGTGAATCAATATCCCCTAAAATTCAATAACATAAAATTGAATTACAGAGAATCTCATTAAACTTGCGGGTATGTGCAGGATCATCATGGAAAAAATAGGCCCTTAAGTGGCAATAAAATTCATAAATCAGAGTTAGGCAACTTGACGTAAAAATTTGAATAAGTTATCTATATTATTTAAAAAATATGTAAGAATAGAATCTATAGCAAATTGAATGTAGTTTCTAAACTACTAGGTTTATTTTAAAAAAAAAATCTATTTAGTGAAAATTTGAAATTTCAATGTAGTACTTAAATTTCAGGGAAAAAATAAGTAGGTGTCTGTCTGACCACCCTAACCACAATAAAATGATAATATTTTTTTTATAATATTTTAGATATAAGTAAGGGACTCATGTCCCGATGTGATGCATATTTTTTGTAATTTTTTCCAAGTAAATAATTAATTATGATTTTTTTATTAAAATTTTAAAAAAATATAAAAAATCATCTGTCTAACCACCTTAACTTCGTCAAAACTTCATGAAATTCAACTCTTTTTTTTTAATCCTATAGTATGTGAAGCATAGAATGTGGCACATGCTTTGGATTAAAAAAATGTGATACCGTTTGAAAGCTATAGATTTTTTTCAATCAGCCTATCAATCAGGACTTTAGTAATTCAAATAGAAAATAAATAATAATTATTTATTAAATTCAAAGTAAAGCATAATTTATATTGGTGGAAATTTGAGAATCTCATTTAAAAACCCTTTTCATTTCATCGATTTTGGGTAAAAAAAGTCATCAGCCACATGGGGCATCATATCACTTAGATATCGCCACTTTTTGGCCCATCATGATCCTGCACATACCCTTGAAAAAATGGAAAGAAACAAGTAAATCATGCAAAATAAAAAATCAACAAAAAAACACCAAATTTTACATGGAAAACCCTTGAAAGGGAAAAACCATAGTGAGGATTAACTCACTATATATCATAACCAGTTACAATCAATCACATCTTAAAGGACTAGCTATCTAAGGACTCACTATCTAGAAAAATAGGAGGGTTGACTGCCTAAGGAAGATCACTTTTTATTGAATTACAAATGAACATATAAAAATGGCCCATTGCTAGAGTTTGAACTATTTACAATGCATCTATTATATGTTGAAGATATAGTTCCTTGTTCTACTTAGAAAACTGACTTTACACACTTTCTCCTTCATTGTCACTTGTATGTGCATGCACATGATTACATCACTTACCACTCACACAATGTACTCTCTAAATTCAAATATTGCACACTATGAATTATCCTTCTCTATGCATATATACCTTTCAAAAACATTCATACCATCAACTTAGTTTTCCTAAATCGATGAAATGTGAGACCCAAAAACCTATCAACCCAAAACTTCAACACACATACCTTACAAAAGTAGCCAAAGAGTGTTCTTCACCAAAATAGATCGAAATGATCTATAGATACTCCCATTATTCTGGTCCATACACAATATAGTTTTGCATGACCCCAAAATACTTAGGTTAGTACCACATAAACAAACTGATAAAGAAAAAACTGAATGAACCAATTATTTATCCAAAACTCAACACACAAACCACCAAACCACATGTGAAACTTGAAGTGCATACAAATCTAACATATATAAAAAATTCTTAAAATTTTCAAAGCATAAAGATCATCCATGATTGAATACAAAACATTCTAACATGAACTCTACAACTATAAATTTGTCACAACTTGGTCTAATACTCTGTCATTAATATCTTCTACTACGGAGGATATGAAACCCTAAAAACTTAGATATGAACTCCTTGAATACATACAATTATTACCTCCAAACCGCATGACAAGATAACGCAAAGCAAAATAATGTGAACCATAAAATTGTTCCTTTGTAACATTGAAGATATAGTATCTTAGTCTAGGACTTAGCCAAAAAAACACTTGGACTTCTTTAGGACATATACATAGTGATACACCATCAATAAAAAAGTGAGTTGACATCAATTAAAAAACCATATACCATCATGCTCATGTTGCCAATAATCTTCCCCTTTGTCATTCATGGTAACACATTTCTCTACTCACACCCCCTTTGACATTAAGGGAAAAGGGTTGTAATTACAAATTACATCCCCTTACTAATATATCTTCATGAAAATAACTCCCCCTGACTATGTTATCCATCACAAAAAGAACAAAATTA
The DNA here is from genome assembly GCA_007115665.2 of Sequoiadendron giganteum. Lineage (NCBI taxonomy): Eukaryota > Viridiplantae > Streptophyta > Pinopsida > Cupressales > Cupressaceae > Sequoiadendron > Sequoiadendron giganteum. Next base: position 282,974,647 of record CM021104.1, read on the forward strand.
TACCAAATATTATCTACTAACTCCACAAATGTACATAGAGATAAAAATTTCTATATAATTAAAAAATAAATATACACCTTAACTAGATGATGTTTCCTTTAATTTTTCAAGGTGTTTCTCCTAATATTTCTTGGAAACCTCCCAATCCTTCTTAGAAAAAGCAAGCATGTAGCTCTAGTTTTTAAATTGTACATAGAGGTATTATCCTTATAGAGAGCTAGAAATTGTTGTCTTTTGTTAAAAAAAAATTATCATTGGCCAAATTTTCAGTTAAATATGTAAGTTTTAGACTTACCATCTCTCGAAGCTATTTGTATTGCTTTATGATTTTCTCTTTTTGATCTTGTAATAAGAAGAATTGACTATGTAGGTTTTCAATGACCACTATATTTGATCCATCATCATCATTCACTAGATCATACGCACTTGAGGCCTAAGCAATTTGGGACTCAATTGAGACCATATGATCCTTTATACTTTTGTAGGCAATGGCCACTTCAAGAAAAAATGGAACAATAGTTTGGATTCCTCCCAACTCTTTTTAATATCCTCCAAGTTGCCTTGCAACTTGGTATGTGCAGTAGCACATTTATCTGAGGCATAAACTAGCCTCTTATCATTCAATCTCTTTGCTACTTCCTTCTTAGTCTTCTCTTCAATACCTATAAAGTACTCCTTAAAAGAATCTAGCAATAGCTTCAACTATTGTATAGAAGTTAAATAATATCAATAGATACTCTAGTAAGACATTCTTGCAACACCTTGAGAACCTCATCATCTAAATATATGCCTTTTTGGTGAGTTTGTATTATTTCCTTTCTTTTAGATGCATAAAAAACATCACCAAGCTACAACTTGTGGAGGGGGTAAATCCTTTCCATGTCCACTAGACCTTGTTGCATTGGAATTTGGAGTAGTTGTGTAGAAAATACTAGTTGGAACTACATTTTCATATACAAAAGATCTTTGAATGAATCTCCAAAGGGTTCAAAGGATTCATGTCCTATTTTAGTGCTTTTTTCTCCATGCTTATCATCATTCTCCTTCTCTCTATTTCCATAACATTTTTCTGCAATATTTTCAACTTCTGGAGGAGACACAATTTGTTTCTTCTGAGCTTCAGCCTTCCCCACTTCCAAAGGAGACATAGTTTGTTCCTTTTGAATTTCAATCTTGTCCATGAATTCTTTCTCATCTTCTTTTCTCTTCTTTGTAGTTTTCTACCCATCTAGAGGGGTGTTTTTTGTCATCCTTTCTTCTTTCTCATGCTCATGCTCATGTTGCTCATTGACTATCTCATTGATTTTTGGGAGAAATGTACCTTACTACATTTCATCTTCATCACCCAGAGATGCTCCCAATTATTTAAGAGGTATTTTAGTATATTTTATTGTTTCTCTCCTTAACTTCTCTATTTCATCATTATCATTTCCCATGGTAGTATTCTATCTATTTTATCTTGAATTGTTGTACTTACAATTGAGACAACATAGCCTTTTCCTCATGAGATGATGAGCGTCCAATCTTCTCCAAGGATAAATTTGCATCTTTCACAACTACCTCTTTTCTTCTTGCACTTTATGCTTCTTTCATCTCATTTGGTAACTAATCTAATATTTCACCTAAGCCAATGTTCATTAAATATCATCATGTATTTGATAATGACCTCTTCAATTGCTGCCTTATCTGCATTATTGGCTTCCAAATATAGTTTAGTTGTGTTCTTTAGGATTCCAAACTTTTCTATAGCATTGAATAGTGCATCAAACTTCATAGGACCATGTTCTCAGACTGGAGGGCTCTTCTCTTTCTCTTTTCCCTTCATTGTATTGGTCTCTTGTTGGAAGACTTTGGATTTATTTTTGTGAACCAATTTTGTTTCTTCCTCATCCTCCTCTTCTTCTTTTAAGTTGGTATGATTGTCCCTTTTTCCCCTTTTCTTTCTTTCTTCTCTTTGAAGCCTTTTGTTGCTTCAAGAGGCTAGATGTGTCTATATTCTTAGAGCCACTTGTTGGTTTTGTTTCAAAGGAATTTGTAATAGTAGGAGGTGTGGAGGATGACTTTATTGCTCTTAGTATGGTCTATAGAGGAAAAAAAATTCCTTTAGACTCTACTGGAGGGTTTGTAGGGGAACCAAACTCCTTTTCCAACTCCACTTTCATTTGTCCAACTATTTCCTCAATATCCTTATTTTTTTATTCCAAGTTCTCTTTCTTTGTAATCTCATTATATGTACCAAACCTTCCTATTGTTGGATCTCTAGGTTTTCTCAACACAACCTCTATAAAGCCAATCCAATCAGATTCATCCACCTCACAAGGCAACTCCTAAACCTAAACAATTATGGGTTCAAAAAATTCCATGTAGTAGTTATCAAGCTACTAACCATAATTTTTTTCATTCTTATACTTCTTTATAACCTTATCAATAATTCTTACTATCTCTTTCATTTATGCTTAAAATGGTTTAAATAATCCTCACAACATTGAATCACATGACTTAACATCCAAAAATCTCCTCAAAAAATCCCTAATTTGGACAACTATAGTGATATTGTCTTTCCATAATACATTCTTAGCTCCAAGAAATTCTTTAAGAAAGTAAAACATTAAGAAGATGATGAGAGTACCATACTAGAAAGGGTACCTTTTATTCTTTGTCCTTGGTCAATTTTCCAATAACTACAATCACAGGAGCTCACACAACTCAAATTATTTTCCCTCCTTCACCATTTGATACACTATGTGAATCGTGGTGGTAGTGGTAGAGCCCACTATGTTTGTATAGAATATCTTATAATCAATCATCATTGAGGAATATTTTACCGCTATATGTTTGATTTTATCTACTATTAGGGCACGCTTGGGTATGTGAAAGATCACGATGGGCCAAAAATTGGTGATATGTAAGTGATATGATGGACCATGTGGCTGACGACTTTTTTTTAACCCAAAATTGATGAAACGAAAAGGGTTTTTAAAGGAGATTCTTAGCTTTCCACCAATATAAATTATGCTTTACTCTGAATTTAATAAATAATTATTACTCATTTTCTCTTTGAATTACAACTAAAGTGTCGATTGATAGGCTAATTGAAAAATTCTATAGATTTCAAATGGTATAACATTTTTTGAATCTAAAACATGCATCACATTCTATGCTTCACATACTATAAGATTAAAAAAAAGTGAATTTATTGAAGTTTTGACCAAGTTAAGATGGTCAGACATATGAGTTTTTATATTTTTTAAAAGTTGTAATAAAAATTTCATAATTAATTATTTACTTGGAAAAAAATTACAAAAAAATATGCATCACATCGCAACATGAGTCCTCTAATTATATCTAAAATATTATAAAAAAATAATTATCATTTTATTGTGGTTAGGGTGGTCAGATAGACACCCACTTCTCATTTTTTCCCTGAATTTTAAGTACTACTACATTGAAATTTGAAATTTTCACCAAACAGTTTATTTTTTAAATAAACCTAGTAGTTTATAAACTACATTGAATTTTCTATAGATTCTATTCTTACATATTTTTGCAATAATATAGATAACTTATTCAAATTTTTAATTCAAGTTTCCTAACTCCGATTTTCTGAATTTTCATCGCCACTTAAGGGCCTATTGTTTCCATGATGATCTTGCACATACCCACTTGTCAAACTTGGCTCTGGTAAGATTCATCACCACTTCATTCTTTATGTCCTTCATTACTAGGATAGATCTTGTAGAAATCAAACTAGTGACAACCATAATTTATTTTTTGTTGATCATCTATGGCATGTCCAACTAGATGATTTCATTGTGAATTCTACCTAGAACAACTTCACCTAATCATCCTAAAAAAGTTGGGAAACTCTATCCATACATCAAACTTATTCTCCAACAAGTTGGAAAAAATTGGTTTCAACTAGAAATCATCTCCAATTATCTCTTTGCCCCTAAAATCTTATATCTTTGAATGATCATATTCATTCATTTTCATATGAATGTAAATTTGCACATATTCTATGTCCAACACATTTATAGGAACCCTTAGAACATAGCTTCTTTTTCCATTCCATTGATTTGTGTGGGTGCTTCTTAAACTTATGTCTTGACCTCTCAACCACATCAAAAACCAAAGGAGTAAACATTATCGACTTCATTGAACTAGGGTTTGAAAGAGACTTTAAAGACCTTATGAAATTTCATAGCTATGGTTTTGTTCAAGACTTCAAGAATCACTTCATATTACATTTTGGCTACTCTCCTCTTTTGATTTCTTGAACATAAATGCATTTTAAATATGAAAAATGAAATATAATCACTTTACCAGTGACCTAATGTAGACATGGAAAATGTACATTTCCGGTTTAACACACTTGATCCTGATTACTAACATCATTTTTTTCTGAATCATACATTTTGTCTCTTAATCATTATTCATCTGATTAAGTCTATCGCCCCCTTTGATTAAATTAATCAATTTAATTTAATTAACCTTACCTTTCTGTTTAATTAAATAGTTCATTTTATTTGATTAAATCCCTAAAGTCTTCTTATTAAATTAAATAAATTAAACATTATTTAATTTAATCTAACATTATCCCCTTTAGTTAAATAAATCAAAATCATTTATTTAATTAAACCCTTCCTCTCAATTTGATTTAAATCAATTCATAAATTTAAGTCTAAATTGTCACATCTCGTAATTCCTCATTAAATTGATCAAAATCTTGATTAAATTAATCTCAATCACTAAAATCCTCTAGAGAATGCAAGTTGCACAATAAATCAATTAATTTGATTTATTTAATTCTCTATTTTCTCTCAACATGGCATCAAAAGGGAATATTCCCTCATTTGAATTCAAAAAGGCCAAGTGGACTTGGTCCTTCCAACAAGGCATTCAATGCCTCTTACATGTCCTTGTGCATTGAGCCAAGTGACATTAACTTCATTTCTCTTTCCCTCTCACATGTCACATTCAAAATTCAAATTTTAATCCAATGGCATTTATCATGCACATTGACTAAAATGTTCTCATTCCTCAGCCATTCACATCTTGACAAGTGGCACTTGGCCATTGGATGTTGAATGATCCCACATTGCTTATTTGCACTCTCTCTTCCATCTTGGAAATATATAAATGAGAGACTCTTCCTCTCATTCAATCATCCACAATTTGAGTAAACTTACTATACTCAAATCCATCATCATCCACAATCTTCATGCAAAGTTACTCTCTCCAATTGAGAACTGATTTTGCTCATTTCATCCATACATTCATCACATTTTCACATTTGCACCAAGGTTATGCTCAAATCTCTTTGGAGAATTGACCATTTCTAGATCATCTTCATTGCAACATAGGAATTGGGAAAGGGCCAATTGCAACACTTCATTGGCACCAATTCCCCCATAAGATCATCATGCTATTAGCTTAATTAGGATTTATTTCATTTTTATTTGAGTTTTGTTATTTATTTTATAATTTTAGCTTGAATAGATGGATTTTATGGGGAATCTCTCATATTTTCATGCATTTTGATCTAACATCTAACCATGTTTGTCATCTTTGTGCATTTGCAGGTTTAGGGGTTCACACCTAAAATATGCATTAAATTTAGTAGTGAAAATTTAGTTCAAAATTGTCAAGTTTTCTCTACATCACATACACTTCTAAATACTCCAAAAATCTCAACATAGTGATATTTCTCATTGGAAATTTCATCAATAGATCAAGCATATCAACCAATTCATCTCCCAGTATGGTGAAGACATCAACATCCCATCCTTGGTAGGGGTTTAGAATTTTTTTGTTAAAAATCCCCCTGATCTAATGCTTCGTATCTAGTTTCCAGAGGAAACATCTACACCAAAATTTGGAATAGATTTATTATTCACGTCATTCTCTTTTTTTTCTTCCAAATCTTATTCATCTTCTTCTTCTCTTTAATCAGATCAATATTCTTTTGTGAAGCTGAGGGTTTCACATTCTTTCCTCTGCAAAATTTAGCTATGTGTCCTAGTTTATTGCATTTATTGCATATTACACCTTGTTGCAGAGAAAATTTACTACTTTCCATTTTATATTTTCATTCAAAATATTTATGCACAAACCCATTGCGTGAGTAACAATAACCATGGAACTATTGAAACACCATACCATTATTGTAAACATTCATCATTTGTCTTCTGCATTCACTAGCCCTATGAAAAAATCTATTGCATGCATAGCATTGATTGAAATATGATTAAAAATTTGGATTCATCATATTTTACGTTCTATGGCTCTATGACCATATTTATTGCAAGAATAATATTAACCATTGAAATATGGGTACCTTTTTGCAGCTAGTTGTCTCAAAGGAGGTCTCTTGAAATCTTTCTTTTGGTTCCAAAAATATTTGATATTTCTCTTCTTCTCTCCATTCTCCATTTTTACATTTTTGTTTCTCTCAACATTGTTTGGAGTTAGCTTTTCCTTTGATATTTATCATTTTCAAACCCTAATCCTTATTTGTACTTATGAAATTTTTGACTAGCAAGCATATCATCAATCAAGGTGCAACTCTTCTTGAATTTGTCTTCTTGACTCTTTGCTTTCTCTAGATCTTTACTGAAATACATAATCTCTTCTCCAAGCTTTGAACATTTTGTAGACATTTATTTCAATTTGGCATTCAATCAATCTTCAACCCTTTTTTCTATTTCAATTTGCACTTTCAGATTAGTGATTGTTTCATTTGATTCTTGATTTTTTCATTTGTTTCCTTGAGTTGATATTTACCTTTCATCACTTGATTCCTCAACTTCTTGATACAATCATCAAATTCCTTAATATTTTCTTTCAAATCTCTATTCTCACATTATGCTTTATCCAGGTCTTCAAGAGAATAAATGAGTTCTCCTTCCATATCAAATTCATAGCCTACTTCAGTAAATACTTATATTTCTTGAGGGGTACAATACTTCATTCCTATTTTACATGTGTTCAATCTCCAATATCTACCTTAGCTATTAGGAAAATTGAAGGAAACTTGCTCTGACACCAATGTTTAAACAACTAGAATACTGAGAAGGGGGTAAATCAATATTCCCTAAAATTCAATAACTTAAAAGTGCATTAAAAATAATCTCATTAAACTTCAACAAATGGAAAGAAATAAGTAAAGAATGAAAAACAATAATCAATAGAATAAAACCAAATTTTACATGGAAAACCCTTAAAAAGGAAAAACTATGGTGAGGATTAACTCACTACATATCATAACTAGTTACAATAGATCATAGCTTAAAGGTCTCACTATCAAAGGACTCAATGTCCAAAAAATAGGACTCACTACCCAAGGAAGATCACTTAATTTTGAATTACAAATGGATATAATAATTTTTGACTATGAGAGTTTGAACTATTTACAATGCATCTGCTATATATTGAAGATACAATTCCTTCTTCTACTAAAAAAAATCACTTTACACACTTCATCCTTCACTATCACTCTTGTGCACATGCACAAGATTACATAAAATTACCACTCACACACTCTACTATCTACATTCACGTATTAGAAGCTATGAATTATCCTTCTCTATACATATATACCTTCTGCAAACATTCATACTATCAACTAGGTCAACCTAAATGGATCAAATATGAGACCCAAAATCCTGTCTACCCAAAACACCAACACACTTACCTTGTGGAAGTAACCAAAGAATTTTATTCCCCAAAATAGGTCAGCATGACCTGTATATACTCCCATTATTCTACTCCATACACAATTTAGTTTAATACAACCCTAGAAAACTATTAGGTTGGCACCACACAAACAAACTGATAAAGAAACAACTGAATGAACCAACTATTCATCTAAAACTCAACATGTAGACCATCAAACCACTTGAAACGTAGAGTGCACACACATCTAAAATTTCCAAATATTTCCTAAAACCCACAAATCACAAAGATCATCCATGATAGAATGCATATCATTCCAACATGAATGCTACAACTATAACTTTGTCACAACTTGGTTTGATGCTATGTCATAAATATCTTCTAATATAGAGGACATAAAAACATAAAATATTAAATATGGAATCCTTTAATGCATACCATTATTACCTCAAAACTACATGACAAGATAATACAAAGTGAAAGAATGTAGACCACAAAAAATTTCCTATGTAACATTGAGGATATATTATCTCAATACAAGACTTAACCAAAAAACTCTTGGACTTCTCTAGACTATATACATACTAATAAACCATCAATACAACAATGAATTGAAATCAATGACAAAACCCTATACCATCATTCTCATGTTGTCAGGTGATCCCAAAATACTGGTTTACAATTTTTGGTCAAATTGGACACTGAGCTGATTGTTTTCTAACTAAATCTTCACTTTCGGGCACCTATAGTAGCTAAACCGTGAAGAATTTGAAGATGATGCAAACTAGTGAGTTGTGACATTTTGTCTGTAGATTCTAAAAATATATTTTTCAAAATTTTTGGAATCAAATTGCACTTATTTTTAAATCTCCTTCGCAAACTAGTTTTTTTCAGTAAACACCATTTTTAAGGACTGATGCTCACCGTATACAACATAACTTTTTTTCCATGAAGGATAATTTTTTTTTTTTTTAATTTAGATTTGTAACTACGATATCTAGTGCTTTCATTTGGTCTCATAGTGTTTTATTGAATATTTTTTCCTTAATCAAGTTTCAAAGGCAAACCAATTACAATTCAAACATAGGCGAACTGTACACAACATAAATATTTTTGTATGTATCAAAATTCAATTTTTTTTGTTGGATCAAGGATTTCAATATCTAGTGCAATGATATTTTTCAATTTTTATTTTTGATAATCTGCTATTTTTCCAAATGTATACCAAAGAGCTAGATTTTTGGTGAAAAACCTACATTCATAAGAAATAAAAAATAAATATAATAATAAAATTAAATTTATTTAAAATTATACTTTTTGGGAAGCTTATAATAAGGAATGCATACTTACAAAAAATAAATTTTAAATGACTTCATTTGATCCCCCAAAAGGTAAATCAAAAGTGGTTTTTTATCAGCATTTTCATAGGTGTAAAGGAGACTCCGTTATAGGTACGGTTTCAAACTAGCGGGGTTCTATCCAAGGGGATTTGATCTAAGGTGGTTTGATCAAATCATCTTCAATTGAAATCCTTCAAATGGAAATTTTTAAGGCTTAAATCATTATATTTTCTAAAAATATGTGATTTCAGCAAAAATCATAATCTCCTAGAAATTGTAAACTAGCATTGTGGGATCAACCTGCTAATAGTATGATTTTCTTTAAATTGTTGATTAATATTGTCACTATGAATATTTAAAGGGAAGGTTGAATTCCTTATATATTAATGCCTTAGAGATGTTTTCATTAGTAGAAACACCATTTTTTATTCCTAAAATATAGAAAAGTAGGTTTGGTCAAATATAGAATGGGGGTATGATGGATCTATCTTCCTATTTTTATTAGGAAATGAGAAACACACTACGAATTGACTTAAAACCTTTATTTGAGTCGACTCAATGAGGGAATCTACTAATTTTATTATGCTTGACGATACGGATATCAACCTAAACAACACTTTTTGTAGAAAAATAAAATAACAAATGCATTCATTTAGGATATTGTAAGGGTGGATTTTATAGATGAAACATAAGACTAACAAAAATAGTAAAACTTCAGGGAAGATTTAGGAAGGGAAAATACTATGGACTTGCCACAAAACACTATTTTTGGAAGTTATCCTAGGACTCATTCGCCCATGCATGAATGGATCATTGTAGGGCTTTTCAAAATTTATTTTTTGGTTCTCTACTCTTGTGTTTGCACTTCTATATTCTTTATGTTTCATAGTTGGATAGTTGGAAATAAATTCAGGATCTAAGTTTTTGTATCTTGACAACAAATGCAACTTTGAAATTTTTCACTTTTGAGATCTCTAGGTTTTCTTCAACCTATGAACTTGCACATACACAAGAGGGTAATTTTATTTGTTTTGGTAGAATGGGGTTTTCCTTGGTCAAACCCCATTTTGGTAATTAAACCTTCAATTGAAACAATGATGAAAAGAGGTAATGACGAATGAACACTTGTTTTTTGCAACTCACCAAAACCTTGAATAAAAACCTTAAATGGAGATCCTTGAAGGACTAAAACTTGCGTGAAATGTTTGAATTGGATATGGATTTTGATGACTTGAGTTGATGCGTAAATGATTGAACTTGATCTAGAAACCTACATCACAATGTTAGCTCTCAAAATATACATGATTGAACATAACTTTGACATGATTCTTGAGATCTTGAATGATGCATTAAATTATTGAGAAGTCTGCTCTTCAATGCTCTGAACAATAATACATTCTCATATGAAATTTTCCCTCTTGCTAGATGATTTGAATTGATGAAATAACCTTGTATTTATAGATATCTATCCTTAATTTCTTGAAAATTAAACATTACAAGATGACATTAAAATTTTAATTGAGGATGATAAGAATAATACCCAAAACATGTTTTAAAATAGTTTCAAAGGTCTAGGGAGGACCCATTCACCCATGGGCGAATGGGTCCCATATCCCTCTTCTTGGAACACATATTGCTCAAGGTAAAGTGTTATGTATAGGCATTAATTATTGTTGGGTTTCCCCTTCAGAAAATATAATTTATTAGGCTTGTATATGTAAAAAAGGTATTATTATGGCATAATTAAGTCCATTTTAATTAGGAGGGCACAAAAAAATTGTGAAAATGTAAAGGGATACATTTTTCTACACTACATTTAGCCCCCAATTTAGTGATAGGATGGCCTTACATCAAACTCACACTATAGTAGACAAATACACACTAAGAGGGGGTCCAAATGTACAAATGTTAGTAAGATAAGATGACAAAGATTGAGGAGTTTGTGCAAGCCCTTAAGATCTAAGATTCCATGGAAAATTAACATAAGCACAAAGGGACACAAACAAGATGTATAATATTCAATAGCAAGACAAGATACACAAACATACAATATCAAAGACTAAAGGAAAGAGAAGAAAAAGAAAAGAAATAGGGGTGGATCAAGCCTCAACTATTTTTCCAACTTGGTGTGGATCAAGCCTTGGCTATTTGTCCAAAACCATTTACAAGTTAAAACCTACTAGACCCACTATGCAAAAAATAATATGCTCACACAAGCTAGTGAAATTTTCTATCCACTAAGTGAGCCCCCAAAAAGTGGCTAAGTGAGACCCCAAAAAGTGGCTAAGTGAGAAAGTCATGCCAGGTTTACAGGCTCTCATCGTATAATTATAAATTCATGCTAGGTCTACAGGATCTAATTGTAGTAACCATCCCAAAGTTATACGTTTGATAAAATTGATAAAGTGCCATAAAATATGAACTTCAAGCTTCATAAGTCCTAGCAAGCTACATTATGGTAAGAACTTATGAAAAAAATGCAAATAATATAAGGTTTATTCAAAGGGGTTTTTCTTAGTTCATGAAAGGTCTCACCTTAGGGAACATTATGCCTAATTTCTCCAAGAGAGGACTAGTCTAGGACAAAAGATTCATATCTTAGGGAATTCTACTAGTAGCATCAACACTAAGAGGAATTTCATCAGTCTAGATAGATGATGAATATGTAGATCCATTGGGGTTGGTGCACCTCCATGCACACCTAGTTCAAATAAGGAGGGGTAGTAACCCCTAATTTCTCCTTGAGATACTCAAAAGTATCCTTTGAAAGAGTCTTAGGAAATATATCTACAATCTGATCCTTTGTAGACACATATTCAAGCCCGACTTCATTCTCCAACACCTTCTCCCTCAAGAAATGATATCTGATAGATATATTCTTTATTATAGAATGTATTACTAGATTCTTTGAAATATTTATTGAACTTGTATTATAAAAAAAGACAGGGATATGTTAATCACACTTCACACCTATATCCTTCAATGTTTGTTTTATCCAAAGTACCTATGTACAACAATATGCTTCTGCAATATACTCAACTTTTGTAGTGGATAAAGAAATGAAATCCTATTTCTTGCTTAACCATGAAACCAATCTTCCTCTAAGAAAGAATGCACCACAACTTGTACTCTTTTGGTCATCTACACAACCAACCTAATTTGCATTAGTGTAGGAATTCAAAATAAAATCAATATACTTAGGATAACACAAACCATAATCTGAAGTGCCCTTTAGATATCTGAATATCCTATTCACAACTATAACATTTGTTTCTTTAGGTTCTTCTTAAAATATGTCAACCAAACATATTGCATGCATGATATCCGATCTAGTAGCAGTAAGATATAACAGTCCACCAATCATAGATTTGTACATGCTCTAATAAAATTTAGGAGAATCATCATCCTTAATCAATTTGTGTCCAGTCACCATAGGGGTACAGACCGGTTTCAAATCATCCATTCCAAAACTCTTCAGCAATTATTTAATATAATTTGATTGTGAAATGAATATACCCTTATTAGTTTGATTCACTTGGAGTCCAAGAAATAAATTTAACTCACCAATCATAGACATCTCAAACTCTTTTTGCATCTCCTCTACAAATTTCTTGCACATACCCTCAGTTCCTCCAAAGATAATATCATCAACCTACACAACCACTATCAACATTTCATTTCCTTCAACTTTGAAATAGATATTGTTGTATGTGGAGCCTTTATTGAACCCTTGTTGTGTCAAATATTTTCCAACCTTACATACCATGCTCTGGGAGCCTGTTTAAGTCCATATAGTGCCTTTTTCAATTTGTAGACCATGTCTAGTTTATCTGATAACTAAAATCCTTATGGTTTTTCCATGTACACCTCTTCTTCCAATTCTTCATGTAGGAATGTGGAATTAACATTCATCTAGTATACCTTGAAATATTTGTGAGAAGAGAATTCCAAAAACATCTGAATGTCCTCCATTCTTTCCACTAGGGAAAATGTCTACTCAAAGTCTATTCCTTTAACCTATGAATAACCTTTGTATACAAGCCTTGCATTGTTTCTTACTAATTCACCATCTTCATTCAACTTATTCCGTCAACCTATGAATAACCTTTGCATAAAAGCCTTGCTTTGTTTCTTACTACATTATTTTGATTCAACTTGTTTCTTACTAGTATAGGAATGAGTTCCCATGTCCGATTCTTCACTATTTGTTGCAATTCTTCTTTCATTTATCTAACCCAATTCTCATATTTGCATGCTTCACACATTATTTTAGTTTCAATCTTAGAAAGTAAACAAAAATTTACCGCAATTTCTAACACTTTACTTCTTGTCTTTACACCTTCACTTTTATCTCCAATTATCTATTCTTTTGGATGATTCTTTTGTACATAATTAGGAGTCTTAGGAGAAAGTTTCAGAGTCTCTTCTTCTTCAATATATTATTTTTCTTCCTTATACTCTTCTTGTATTTATTTGTAGATAGGTTCATCTGGTTCAACTTCACTTATTTCAACTAGTATGTGCATATCTTCATCAACTTTTACTTTTGCACTTTTAACTATCTTCCTCAGGCATGTATATTCTTTGTTGTTATTTTAATATCCAAGGAAAATACCTTCATCGCATCTTGCATCAAACTTTCCAAGGTTCTCATCATCTCTTTTAATATAAAATCTACTTCCAAACACCTTAAAGTACTTAATAGTAGGAGTCTTACCAGTCCAAAGTTCATAAGGGGTCTTTGTTCTGTTACCTGTGATCTAAACTCTATTAAGAATATAAACAATAGTGTTGATTTCTTCTCTCCAATATGCATCAGGAACATTTTCCTCTTTCATCATAGTCCTTGTAGCCTCTTGAATAGTTCAGTTCTTTCTCTATACAACCCATTATGTTGAGGAGTTCTAGGAGAAAAAAAATGTCTTTGTATACCATGCTCTTCACAAAATGCATTAAACTCACCAAAAGTGAATTCTCCACCTCTGTCAAACCTTAAACATTTGATTATTAGGTTCAATTCATTCTCTACCCTTTCCTTGAACACTTTGAATCTATCTAGAGCTTGAGCTTTCTCCCTAAGAAAAGTAACCCATGCCATTCTAGAATAATTATCAATCAAAAGCATAAAATACCTATCACAATTAACACTTCCTATTCTTGTGGGACCATAGAGGTTTTTATGAATCAATTCTAGCATTCCGTTAGATGATTTTTCTTTTCCTTTAATATTACATCTTATTTGTTTTCCCAATTGACAACTTCTACAAACAGTATTGGTAGGCTTTGTGATTCTAGGTAGATCCCTAATGACTTCTCTTGAAGTAATCCTAATCAGATTGTCAACATTTACATGTCCCATCCTCCAGTGCCATAGCCAACTTTCATTAGCCTGAGAAACAAAACACTGACCATCACCACTCTTAAGCTGATATATTTTTCCATGTGTTAGTTTTCTTGCAACTACCATAGTTCTAGACCCTTTTCTTATCTCACAATTATTATCCTGAAACATCAACTTAAATCCTTCGCTAAACATTTTTCCAACAATCAAATGATTATGCCTTAGGCCCTTAACATAATAGAAATCATCAGTATTGTGTTTTCCATCAAGACTAATTATTGGAATTTTTCCAACAATCTTTGCACTTGAATCATCTCCAAATATGACTAATCCTCCATTATAATTTTCAAGTTTAGTGAACTTAATTTTGTCTTTGGTCATATGATTTGAACATCCATTGTCAATTACCCAGTAATCTTCATCTTGTCTAGCATGAAAGGCAGTAAATAGAGTACCTTACATCTCATCCTTCTTGTTCTCCAAACCACATTCCCTTGCACATCTTCTATGATTAGTAGTACAAAATTATTTTCCAGGTCTAGAAATAACCATTCATCTTTATCATCCTCAAAATTAGATTCATCATCAGAAATTCCAGCATCTTCTTTAACATCATACAATTTCTTGAACTTTCTATCCTTTTTGTCTTTATTATCTATGTTATTTTTATGTATGACTCTATTTGGACATCTTGAATCACAGTGACCAATATTTCCACAATTGAAACATTTAAAAGGTAACATACCTTTGTACTTAATGATACCTTTCTTCAACTTCCTTGTAAATTTTGCTTCCAACTCTTTTGAATGATCACTATATGGATCAACTTTTGTCTTAGTTTCTTTAAAGGTTTTTTCTATTTTCTCCTTTTCTTTTCCAAACCTCCTCATCTCAAATGCATTCAAGGTTCCAAATAATTATTCTTTAGTGAATTTTGTTGGATCATATATTTTCTCAATAGTAGAGACCTTGTCACTATAATTCTCTAGTAGGGTCATCAAGATCTTCTCTATTACATCTTCATTTGCTAGAGTACCACCTTGATTTTTGACTTCATTTGATGTAATCTCAACCCTCTTAAAGTAGCTTGCAATGTTTTCACCTTCTTCCCTTTTCAAGTTCTCATATCTACGCTTTGTTATTAGCTTCTTTCATAATTTGACTCTATCATCCTTCATAGATGTCTTTCAATTTTTCCCATACTGCATAAGCAGTTCCTAAAGAAATAACTTTTTTTCTACCAGCCTTAGATAAAGCAATAAAGATTGTGTACCTTTCTTTTTCATTTTCCTCATAGGTAGAAATATCATCTGCAGAAGAAGGACCACTTGGTGGCTCAACATAGTTTGTCTCAAGAACTCTCCAGTCTTGAAACCAAAAGAGATCAGGTAACCTCTCATCTACACTTTCTAGTTAGCTCCATCAAACATATGGATTTGCAACTTGTGCGCCATCAGATCTTCCTCAAGTAGTTAAGCTCCTCTTCAAAAAATGAAAGATCTGATACCAATTGTTGAAATGCACAAGACAACTGAGAGGGGGGTGAATCAGTTGTATCTAATCACATTCACTTCTAACCTTAATCAATTCCACATTCACTTTAATCTATTATTAACTATAAACATGAAATGCAGATAAGGGTATGTGCAAGATCATGATGGGCCAAAAGTGGCGATATGTAAGTGATATGATGGCCCATGTGGCTGCCGGCCTTTTTTTTACCCAAAATTGATGAAATGAAAAGGGTTTTTCAAGAATATTCTCAGCTTTACACCAATATAAATTATTATTTACTTTGAATTTAATAAATATTTCTTATTCATTTTCTATTTGAATTACGACTAAAGTCCTAATTGATAGGATGATTAAAAAACAATTATAGCTTTCAAACGGTATCACATTTTTTGGGTTTGAAATATGTGTCACATTCTATGCTTCACATACTATAGGATTTTAAAAAAATAAATTGAATATCATGAATTTTTGACTAAGTTGAGGTGGTTAGACACACGAGTTTTTATATTTTTTAAAAGTTGTAATAAAAAATTCATAGTTAATTATTTTCTTGGAAACAAATTACAGAAAAATATGCATCACATTGGGACATGAGTCCTCTACTTATATCTAAAATATTATCATTAAATATTGTGGTTAGGGTGGTCAGACAGACACCTACTTCTTATTTTTCCCTGAAATTTAAGTACTATTCTATTGAAATTTTAAATTTTTACCAAATAGATTTTTCTATTTTTTAAATAAACCTAGTAGTTTATAAAATACATTCAATTTTCTACAAATTATATTCTCACATATTTTTGAAATAATATAGATAACTTATTCAAATTTTTACATCAAGTTGCCTAACTCTGATTTTTCTGAATTTTATTGCCACTTAAGCACTTGTTTTTTCAATGATGATCCTACACATACCCATAATAGAAAGAATATACTAGAGACACCAGATTTTCGTGGAAAATCCAATGAGGGAAAAACCAAGGTGAGGATTAACTCACAATATAATAGAAATGAAAAATTGGATACAAATTCTCAGTGTCAGAGGGCTCACTTCCTAGAAAGGACTCACTATCTAGATACACAAGCTCACTACCTATAGATAGGACTCACTATCTAGAAGGAGTATCATTGCCTCTAGACAAACAAAGATAATAGGAAACCCACCACAACAAGTTTCACACATTCGCATCCTTGATCAAATAATTGTAGACACCATCAATTCACTATTTTTAGGAATTTAACACATTGAAGTACTGTTGCCTTGATTCACTTTCGCACACTCTACTTTTCGCATTTTTTTCACACTTTTCACACTTATCACTTGTAATTCACAACATCTTGACTTGCATTTATACCACCTTCGATCTTAGAAACTTTCTCCAATGTTGGCTACACATTCTTTATTTTACAAATTCAAACTAGGTCGGCGACTCAAGATTCCCATGGTGGATAAGAATGTGATTGGACCAAATACATACTTAATTTGGACCCAAACAAAATCTTGGATCAATCACACACTTCCTTAATTGATGCTGATCCTTCATGTAATGTGTAGGCACCAGGTTGGCCAAACCTAATGAAAACACCAATGAACTTTGAAGTACGCACATCCAAAACAAGATGATAACATGTGGATCAAATAACACACTTCACTAAATACTGGAACAACTATTAGAAGTCTTCAGATACATCCACAACAACTAAAAAAATATTCATACACATAGCTCTTTCCATTAGTCCAAATGAATTGTACAGACACATATAGTAGCTCTAGAATAAGCCTTTCGCAGCACCAAACCATAAGTTCATTTTCTAGAACATAGATAATGTTGATGGGTGTTTTGACACACTTTCTCAACATAGGCAATGCGTAGGTGCATCACCTCTCTTGAAAGGAAATATCTAACAAGTTGCTGAAAATTACCCCGAGGTCTCTTGGGTGTTAGGTCATGACTTACATGGAATATCTCAATTGATGTTGATGTGATTTTTCTGGTAATCACAAGGTAGACTTACATGGAATAAGCTGGAGGGGAATTGGATCTATGAGTAGAGTTCTTAGGATGGGAAATTACTTTACTTTGCTGCAGGTTGAAACAACAGTCTTGAATTCCATTTTGTTTTAAGTTTTGGCTTTACAATGTGCAATGAACCTTAGCATAGGTTATTTATTAAAAAAAAGAAGGAAAAATATCATGGAAGAGAGCGATTTCCTGGACCTGCAACTACCTATGAACACTGGTCATGGAGGCTTCTACTGTGGATAGTTTCCTTAAAACAAAATTTCACTTAACTAGAAATTTCACAGTATCATGAAACCTATGCTATCTTCTAAGGATTGTAAATGTTTTATCATTCATTCACCACACAGATGCATGAATAAAGATAAATTTTTAAAGACATCTTTATAATCAAAGTACATAATAACTTTGCATAGCCATCTATCATCAGAAAATGATGAAAAGTATGCACAAGAAAAGCATCTACACAACAGAAATCTTCACAATCAAGAACAACATTATTAAATCTACCAAAGTTGATTCAAAGGAAACTAGAAAAAAAAAGTAAATATAAATAAATCCTTAACTTATGAGAGAAGAATCATGAAATCCATGGTGATATCGCCTGACATCCCCTCTTCCATCCTCCTCTAAAAATGAGGATTTGTATTTTCGGGATCGATCTGAACCGCAGGCACATCAAATCTTATCATTAACCTCAAATACCAGAGGCAATCCCTTCTAGCCTCTTTGGCCCATTTGATGTCTGGATCCATCTTTTCTAGTACCTATTCTAGCTTCTTCCTTTGATGGTTGAAGTCTCATATCCAAATTTCCATCAGCCAATGATCATCATCTTTGAAAGCAAATTCTTTTTCCCAAATTTTGCTTGACAACTTGAGGATAGCCTCAATCTTTGGGTATGCAGCCTCATATTTCCCAGGAAACTCAATATATATTTTCCTCGTACCCTCAAGAGACTTCTACACTTCCACAAATTTGTTTGTTTTCCGAACAACGTGATTGATACTTGTATTCCCGATATCTAGGACCTGTCAGAACCAATTTTTCGTGGTCCTATCCAAGTTTTTTCTCTTCTCCAACTTGTCAATCTGTTCTTTGGACAACAACCATGGTGAAGCCAAGGAAGTGGTTGGCTACTCTTCTATGGATGACCATTGATGGATATAAGCTATCAAATTAGCCACTTGTGCTTGAAGTTCCTCTTTTGAAACTTTGTCCTGCTGGATCAAATGCACCACTGTGGCTACAAAATCATGGAGGTGGTTGATTTTATGCCCCTTTGTGGCCATTCCCAAGTTGATGGTGGAGACGTTGTAGCTTATTCCCCATTCTCTGACCATTGGTGTGGCTAACTGCATTACTCTAGATCTGGAGGCATCCATCGTTACTCTTGATCTAATTCTAGGCTTTTTCTCTTTCTTGGTACCAATCTAAACTCTAGCCAATATTGCCTCCAATATTTCTTTTGGGTCCTTTAGAGTGGGAGTCTTCTTTTCTAGCTTCCTTTCCAACCATTCAGGCATCGAGGACCTTTCCTTGGGTGATTCGTGTTGATCCTTGTTGTCCTGTATACTAAGTTCAATAGCCTTGTCATTGAGGGCTTCCTGCTCAATCTTTGTGTCTTCCTTCTCCTCATCAGAGTCTTGAATGAACACTATGTGTTTGATGGGATATTTGGTGGGTAGTCATTTATCAAGGTGGTCTTCCATTTCAGCATCCTTTTCTTTCTCATTGTGATCATGCCTGGGTTCCTCGAGCCTATCTTCTTGTCTATCTTCATGAAAGGATGTTTCTTCATCATACTCAGGGGCACAGTCATGCCCATCTATTGGAGACTTATCATCTTCTACCTCCAAAGAAGAAACTCTTTCTTCAGCTATAGGTTGTCTTTAATCCTCTTTGACTTCAATCTCCTTGAGTTGCTTTTCCCATTTGGCATCAAGCTCTGGATCAACTGTTTCTTGAATTATTTTCATGCTTAGATCCTCATTGTCATCACTAGAAGAATCATAGGCAACCTCATCGATTACCTAATGCTCATACATAGGAAGTTCATGATAATCCTCTACCTCCTCTTTCAGCCTCTTAGCTACCTCCAATTGTTGTCATTCCAACTCATCAAACATTTGCATCATAACCTCCATATTGGGTAGCTCAGTAGGAGTAGGAGGTACCGAGGTGTTAACCATTTCTTGGGAAATTGCAGCTTGCACCATTGGATTTGCAAAAATTCCTGAAAGTTCAGATGACATGTTCTGCATATATTTCACAAAGGATTCCATGAGAGTGAGGGCAAGCATTGCAGTAGTAGCGGCGATAGTTGGAAGAGAAAAAGAAGGAGACATGGAGGATGAAGAAATCGGCGAGGTAGTGGTGGGAGATGAATCCACCGATATGACCTACACAATGACATAAGTAGAGGTGAGGTGAACATCGATGCCCATCGTAGGCAGAGAGGATGCAATTATTGCGTGTGGGATAGGCACGGTGGTAGCAATAGCAATAGCAACGGCAACAACAAATGAACTAGGCAAAGACCTTGGTGGGTTAGCCTCCATCTCCTCTCCATTGTGGAGTGGATCCCCTAGTATTACTGACATTTTAGTGATGATGCTCATTCTTCTATGTTTTTTGGGAGGTTCACCCTCTGAGGTCTTTCTAGCATACACTTTTGGGTTGGGTTGTTGCTCGTCAACCTCCTTTCTCTTCTTTGACTGAAATGACAGTGGGGACTTAGATGTTTCTCCAGTTGTAATAGCAACTACCCCAATATCATAACCACTTGGTTCACTCTTGAGCCCCTTGAATTTCAAGGTGACTCCTTGTCACTTTAAATGGGAAATCTACCAATCGATCCACGCCTTTGTTTGAGCCTCAACGGGCTTGGTGAGAATGTTGATCACCAATTTCTTGCTCATTCCAATCAATTAAAGGTAGTGGCCAATTTCCAATAGAACTATACCTTGGGTTGATCATAGTGCTCTCCTCTTCTTCTAGTTGGTCTTGAACCGGAAACAAGTTCACCCTTTTTACAAAGTATGCGGTCATACGCATATAGTGACTTACCTGCACTTCAAAATAATCTTTGAAATTGTCCTAGAAATCCTTGATATGGTGGAGGTGGGTGTACTACTATCCAATTTCATTCCTAATATGACCATATGGGGCCATCCGTGATCTGGTTGTATGTGGCTTGAAGTGGTACTCAGCCAACTCCTTCTCTGAATTGCCTGCACATTGGGAAGTATACAATTCATACATCCCTTGGTCGAGTGTGAGGGGATAAGGGATCCCTGCTAGATTCTTACTACTTAGGATGTTGTGTATGTCATAGTTTCCAAGATAGTTCCAATAATATGATCTGGTCATTAGGGTACCGGGGTAGCTTATTCGACCTTTCTGAGAATCCCTGGGCATGAATGTAGGTGAACTTGGGATACTGAATGAATAAGAAGGCATAATGTTTGAGGAGGGCCCTAGCACTTTGAGAGACTCTTCTCTCAAAATCACCTCCAAACAGTCTGATGATGTACGTGATAAACGCATAATTTACCCTATAGTAGTCCCTCTTAAAATTTGTGTACTACAGTTGAGGGTACTTGTCATATAGTTTGAGCTCTCTATCTGGCATCTCATTGGGCACTGTGAACAATCCATTATAATTCCACTGATCGAAAAGGAAATACAACAATTAATATGTCATGTAGAACTTGGAGGTTTTCTTTATGTTAATGAATTTCTCATGGAAGCAATCACTTATTATCTCTCCCCAATAGAATGCGGTGCCCTCTCCACGGAGAATTTGTTCAACAAAATACATCATGCATTCCTGGAAGAAGGCTACATTAGGAAGGCCTATTAATCTACTCAACAAGGTAACCATATCATGGTAATCCTCGAAGAAGTCACTGCAGAAGAGTTCCTGAGGAACCTTGGCAACACTGCCCCACTTCTCCTTCAACCAATATTGGTTGATCAACTTCTTGCATCTCAAAGGATCTTCATCCCACATATCCTTGCATTCTTGAATAGTTGGGGTCTCCATGCTTCTAAAGATGGGTATGTGGAAGGTTTTTGTTATCCCTGAAGGGGACATCTCAGCCAAGATGTTGTTATCTCTGTCCACAATTGTCCTTGTTTCAAGTTGGTATGCTTCCCTGCAAGCCATTACCAAATCGAGGGCGACCAAGGAAGGAGGGAAGCCAAAAGCCTTAGGTAGGTTGCTACTTTTGATCAGCTTGGAATTCTCAGTCTTTGGATGTACCCTAACCCTTTGTGTGAAGTCATCAATATTGACGTGCCCAATATTGGTGTATGTGATATCCCTCCATTTAGCTGTAACTTTAGAGTCCAATGGTGCTCCTTGGAATTGGTTTTCATTTAGTCCTTGTCCTCCTTTCCTTGAGGAGCCTTGGCATTCCTTTTCCCTTTGTCCTTGACTACCCTAATGCTTCTGCACTAGATTCCATATATCCTACACAAAGAGGCAGGAGTCAGCAAAATTAAGTATGAGGGTGCAGCCTTTGGCAAATTCCTGCAAATCAAGGTTAGATTAAAAAATTCATCATTCAAAAAGGTCCAACACTTGATCAAAGTAATATCAGAAGGAAAACAGATGACCTGAGCCCCAGGGGCTAGACTTCCCCTGCCAGAATATTGTTTTGGAAGCGAAAATAGGGGAGGGCATCCAGAATGACTTCTCTCGATCTTGGGTTTGGATAATGAAGGGTCCATGTGGGAGAAGGTCAAATTTAAGCACGTGGGTCGAAGTCCATTTCCAAATTTGAGGCCATTTAGGTTATCATTAAGGCGTTCGGGCTCAAACTAAAGGAAGGTTGTCAAGGGTTGGTTGTTTGAAACAACCTTGGAGAAACGACATTGCAGAGGCAGAGTTCCAAAGTCCAGAACTCGGGATGCTGAAAGTTGTTTGGGAGCTCGGGCGGCAAAGGTCGGGAAGTTGTTTAGGAACAACCATGTGAAACGACGAAGCACAGATAGAAGTCTGAGGAATTCCTCATGGTAGACTAGACCCGAGGAGATAGTTTGCCTTCATCTGAAAAGACCCAGAGGAGAGATGAGGTTCAGGGCCCAGAGGCCAGAAAAATGGGTTTGTTCTGTTGTTTAGGACGACGGGGGCGAGACGGAATCCTAAGGATGAAAGTCCGGTGGATGGGGTCTGAATGCAGCTAGGACTCCACATTTCTTCATTAAAACATCGAGCGGGTGGGAAATGCTCGGGGCCCCAAAGCCAGAAAGATGCCATGAGATAGCCATTCAGGATGGTAGAACATCAATGTCAGCTCGGGGATAGAGGTCCGAGGGGGACTTGGAATTTGGATTTTTCTAGTTTAATTTTCATGCAGACTTTATGAGCTCGGGGTCCGGAAGTCACAAGGATGGTAGGAGAAGGCTATTTTGAAAACAGTGAACCAGAACGGTGGTCCAGGGACGGAAGTCCACAGACCGAGACCCGATGAGCACTTGGATGTGTGCTTTCTTCCTTTTTGGAAACTCAAGTCAATTTGAGGACCGGAGCCTGATGATCAGATGGATGGAACGAGGATACCATTGAGAAACGGCAAATCAGAAGGGGAGTTCTAGATTCTGGGACTCGAGAGACACTTCGCCGTTGAGGATATTTTCACCAAGTTAACATTGCGGAGGGAGAGAGTCTCGGGCCTAGAGAGCATGTTCGCCTACCCCGAATAATAGCGATGGGATGGCAGGGTTTCAAATTCAAATTTGGGTCCTCTAAGGGACGCTTTCAAAATTTTGGCCAAGTGGGTTCTAAGGTGAGATATTTTCCCTATCAAGTTTTCAATAATTTCTCCCTTATTGTTTATTTTTTTAATCATAAAACTTTAGAAAAGGGAAGGACTATCGGTGATGGTCATACCTCGGGGGCCTGAAGAAGCGAGATGCCAAATCTTGGAAGAACAACAAAGCAAAGCTTGGGCACGAGGGAGATGAAGGCTAAGATCATTGTGTGCTTGTTTTCTATTTTTTACATGTGAAAATGACATGTCAAAACTTGTGTATATAGCCCTTAAGTGAATTTAATACCCCCTAATGAATATAGGTACAACGGCCAGTGAGGTAGGTGAGTTCAAATTTTAGGACGACGACAGGAGAAATGGAGCCCAAGGGTCAGGAAGATGCTAGAGAATGATCGTTCAGTTTTGGAAAAGTGAGGCAGACGACAAAGGAGGCAGCAGGGTTCAAGGTCCAAGAGGATGCTAACTGTCAGCCACTGAACACAATGAAGGCACAAAGGAAACCCAAAAGGGAAAACCCAAGGGGGCAAACTTGATGGGTCAGGCTTGGGAAGTCCCACGGACACCCAAAAAGGAAAAATAACAAAGAAGGCCTAAAAATGCCCAAGACTTAGCAATGGTTTAGGGGAGAAACATGGTCAGCCTAAAATGAGACTTTGGAGGGCACGTTGACCAACTAGGACACCAAAACAGGGGGCACACAAAATGAGATAGCAACAAAAGGGGCCGGAAAGGAAAAAGAAAGAGAGGGTCCCCATTCCAAACATAGCATGTGTGCTATAGGCACAAAAGATAACACCTTTATCAATCTTCTTTGAGATCTACAAGATCTGAAAAAAATAATTAGAGGACTGTAGATTAGAAACATCTCTCCCAATCCACAGACAAACAATTCTACCAAACCAGTTCACAAACTGGTGAACACAACTTTCACTCTTCATCAATCCATAAGCTATAACTTAGAATATACCATCCAAGGATGCCCATAAAAAAAACTACAGATCCACACAAGCATAAGATTAACTCAAAATAAATGTAGAACACATTACTAGAGCACATTCAAAACACACACACAACTTTTTCTTCACTATTTATTAATTTTCCCAAAAGAGCTTGATATCAGCACACCTGAAACACCATAAAGATAGCTCCATGTACTCACAACATCTCTACAGTATCTTAACAATACATGTACCACCTGCAATCACTTGATTCATTTCTCTATAACAACCTGAACTATTTTGACATCAATGACAATATTAATGACAACACCATCATACTTGCAACACCTTAGAATTCACACCTTCATTTATGGGAGAATATATAATGAAAAGAAAAGAGGATGAAAAAAGAGAAACCAATGGTTATGTCAACAAAAAACATAGGAGAAAACTCACAAGCATCTATCTCATCTACTCTTGAAGAAGACACAAGCTACACAACAAAATTTGATGATATAGATTACCAACAACCTCTAAACCTGAAGGAAATGGAAATACTTTATGGGAGAGGTTATGAACTAATGAACCAATTGGGCTATAGTTGAAAAGAACAAGGAAATTGTGTTCCCATGGAACCTAACATGTAAGAAACAAAATGGTTTGGGATACTATCCTTTAAGATAACACAAGAAAATAAGAGACCTTTATTAAACATCAACACCGTTATATGTAAACCAAAAATTAATCTTACCCTAAAGCATCTAGAATTGATTGATATGGATTCTAAACCATCATGGGAATACTTTGAAGATGATGAATCCTTGAAACAAATGCTAGGATTTTATGATAAATCATCTACTCCTCCTCAAAAGAAAAAGGTTACATGCGTTATGATTAGCACCAAACAAAGAGATGGAGAAAAGGAGAACAATGAGATAGACATGAATAATGAAGAGTACAACCCTGAATTTATGAAATCAAACACTCTCCCTTTAGGGGATATCGTGGATATAGGAATGGACATCAATGATAAATATAAAGTTATTAAGATAGGAAAATGTCTTGATGATGGAGAACAAGAAGATACTGCAAGTTTGCTTCATGACTTTTCTAAACTTTTCACTTGGACTTATTCAGATATGCCAAGAGTTGATCCTAAGATTATAACACACAACATAGTACTTGTTGAAAATGCTAAGCCTGTTAGATAGAATATTCAAAAAGTGAACCCTAAAATATCCTCGCTAGTTAAGGAAGAAATTGAAAAACTCCTTGAGGCTGGTTTCATAACACCTATAGATTATTCTCATTGGATCTTAAACATTGTTGCAGTCACAAAACTTGACAATCATATTAGGATGTGTACGTATTTTTATGATTTGAATAAAGAATCTTTAAAAGATGACTTTCCCCTTCCTAATATTGACATGATAGTAGAATTGACTGTGGGACATGCTTTTTTCTCATTCATGGATGAACTTCCTAGATACAATCAAATTTTCATCAACCCTCAAGATCAGTATAAGGGGAAATTTTGTTTGGTTATGCTGCCTTTTCGATTGAAGAACGTGGGTGCAACATATCAACGAGCTATGACACTGATATTCTAATATTACATACATAAGATTTTGGAAGACTATGTTGATGATATTCTAGCCAAATCTTTAACAAGACAAGACAATGTGAATGTTCTTTGGAATATTTTTTAGTGAGTTTGAAAATACAACATGAGATTAAATCTGAAAAAGTGTATCTTTGGTGTAGATAGTGAAAGAGTTTTAGGTTTCATCGTATCTCACAAAGGCATTGAGGTGGGAACAAATAAAATTGATGCTATAGTTAATATCTCACCTCCTAGAAATATCTCTCAATTATGTACCTTACAAGGAAGAATTCAAGCCATTTGTCATTTCATTGCATCCTTAGAAGATCAAACATTACCATTTACAAATCTCCTCAAGAAAGTCATACATTTTGACTGGAACAAAGATTGTAAACAAGCATTTGTAAGTTTGAAAGATTATCTTGTCACTCCACCTACTTTACAACCTACCATAGAAAAAAACCCATTCATCCTTTATACATCGTCATTACCACATGCTCTCATAGCATTTTTGGCTCAACGAGAAAAAAATGGTAAAGAACATCCTATTTATTACATTAATCGAACATTGATTGATTATGGGAAACAATACACAACAATAGAAAAATACTTTTTAGCTCTTGTATTCGCTACTAGTAAGTTGTGACACTACTTATTGAATGCCAAAATACAAGTGATGATGAATTTTGACCCTTTAAGATACCTTTTCACTAAAACAGACTTATTAGGATGCTTAGCTAAGTGGGTAATGTTGTTAACTGAGTTTGACCTTAAATCTGTTCCACAAAAAGCAATTAAGGTTCAAGCCTTGACTGACCAGTTAGTTGATG
This sequence comes from Sequoiadendron giganteum, assembly GCA_007115665.2. Classification (NCBI taxonomy): domain Eukaryota; kingdom Viridiplantae; phylum Streptophyta; class Pinopsida; order Cupressales; family Cupressaceae; genus Sequoiadendron; species Sequoiadendron giganteum. The sequence goes on from CM021104.1 coordinate 283,001,689, forward strand.
CTCCTTCTCCTTTAGCACTAAACCTGGTAATGATTCTTTCCCTGATAATAATGTGTTCATGATCGGAGAAAATGTATGGGAATTATATTTTGATGGATCTGAGAGTAGAACTAGCTCTAGTGTGGGGGTTATAATAAAACTTCTTGCAAAAGAGCCTATTCCCTTATCATATTGGTTAAACTTTCTATGCACAAATAACAAAGTTGAGTATGAAGCTTTAATTGCTAGAATACATATAGCTCTCACATTTGGAGCCTAATGTATTAAGATATTTGGTGAGTCAATTAATCATTAAGCAAATAAATAGAATTTATTAAATGAATCATGAAAAATTATCAAAATACAAGGATCTCACAATGAATTTTTTAGATAATTTTGAATCATTCACCATTGAAAACATCCCTTGAAAAGATAATCGTCATGTAGATGAAATTTCAAGTGCAACTTATCTTATCTCCCCTCAAGATCCTTCAAAAGACTTCACCTTCATAGTGCATACAGTTATGAAACCATCAATCAAAGATAAAGAAAAAGAAGTGCTAGCAATAACCGTTGAATATTCAATTGAATGGTATGATACGATATTCAATTATTTGAAAGATGGTACCTTTCTTGAGCCTACAAAAAAAAACACACGTTCTCATCTTTAAAAATTTGGATCTAGATATATCATCTTGGCAGAAATTTTATATAAAATGTCCTTTGATGGCCTTTTACTTAGGTGTCTTAAACAATCAAAAATCCCTATATCACTTGAAGAAGCTCATGCACGTGCTTGTGGGGGCAATATTGGAGGAAGATCATTAGTTCAAAAGATAATCCACATGGGATATTATTGGAAACATATGGAAAAATATTGCTTTGAATATGTTAAGAAATGCCATAAATTCCAAGAGCATCTAAATTTAATCCATGCTCCTACCTCTGAACTTCATGCACAAGTCCCTATTTGGCCATTCTTTGTATGGGGTTTGGATATTATTGGAAAAATATCTCCGCCTTCATCCATTGGACATACATTTATAATCACGACAACAAATTATTTAATGAAATGGGTATAATCTATTCCCACGACCATCAATAACTAGTACCAATGCTATTGTGAAGACCATGATGCATCTGACAAGTGGTGATTGTGCATGTAGAAACCATGCAATCTCAATGTGTGTTCCTATGATCCTGCGATGAATACATCTCCCTAGGCAATAATCGGTGTTAGATTGTATGTCCTCAAAGCTCCCATCATGTGCTAGAAAAACCCTCTCATCTCATATGGGAATCCATAGTATCTAGTGCACATCCTCTAATGTGATTGTCATCTCTCTTGTATGTAAGTGAAATGTGCATGAATCTACATCCCATCTCTCTGAAAGTGCCATCAACAAGGCATTGTGATACTGCATTGATGGGGAGAGATAGGCCCAGAAGAGGCCTATCTCTTGGAGGATGTACACATCCTCCTCAGGTAGTTGATCAACTAGCTCTCATCGATGACTGAACGTTTGACCACCTAGGTGTTGGCACAATCGAGGTACAGTTTGGCATAGAAAAGAAGAAAAATGTAATTTAGAACATCTTAAAAACCTGAATTTATGCTTTAATAGTAAAAAAGTGTGCTGAAGTTTCTCTAGAATATCTTAATGAAGCGTTCTAGACACTTTATTCCTTAATGGGGACACTTTGTGACAAAGTGGGACACTTCACGACAAAGTGGGACACTTCCGAACAAAGTGCAACACTTTGAGACAAAGTGGGACACTTCACGACAAAGTGGGACACTTCGCGACAAAGTGGGATAATTTGCAAAAATATAGAAAAATTAAAGAAAATCCCCCTAGACTCTAAATTTATTTTAAATATTCATAAAAATTAAAAGAATTGATTAAATCAAAGTACAAAGAAGGAAAAATTGACTCACTATAGGTTGTAGTTCATCCCATGCAACTTCCTCCCATAGAAGTTCGATTTTTGGACATGTGGATGGGTGTCTACTCATCCTGATGGCTCACTCTACTCCAAGATCATTCTCAAAAAAGGTAAAAGATAAAATGAATATGATTTACCTTCCCTTTCATCTTTATATACATGCATTTTCAGATCACTTTTTGTTAAAAAGAAAAGAAGTGATTCTTATTTAAACTAACATATTAGGATCTAGCAAACTTCATTTTTTATGTCCTCTATTAGATTGAAATCATGGTTCCACTACCGCTCTCATCAAATGTCTGACATTAGGTGGCATGGTACTTGGAAATTCCCTATGATAGACTTGTACAATTTGATGTGGTTTGATTTCTACCTTGATTCCACCTCCATAAAGCAAGCAGAATCAAGGTGGGGCATACATCCACCCATGAATTCAATTTTCTAGACAAGTTAGATTGGGGAATCAAAGATTCCAAAGATTCATCATAAGTTGTATCAATCAACTCATGATGCTTCAAGTGGAGAGTTGGTTTATTAGTGTTACATATGATAGTGTTGATGTTGAGTGAAGGTATTTTTCTTGATTGTGTTATTTTAGAAGGGTGATACCCCAAACCAATTTTTATTTCTTGTGTGTTAGGGTCTATAGGAATATAGATGCCTTGTTCTTTCTTTCCACATCCTTTTCTGCTATACCCAAGTTTTTCATAAGCTCGTAACATTTCCCATAAAGTCTTTCCATTTATTTCAGGTTTTGTGGTTGTTGATAATCTATCTCATTTATATTTTTTGTATAGCTTATGTATTCTTCTAAAGTAGATAAGGTAGATGACTTTGAAATGTCCTTTGAATTCTATGTTGGCATTACCATTGGTTTCTTTTTCTTTTCAGTGTCTTTTGTTGTGATTTTGTATTCCCCCATGAATATTGGTATGAAATCTAAGGAATCCCAATCATCTTCCAACAAATTAGTGAGTTCATCAATGTTTATCTCATGTTCCTCCTCCTTTGTAACTTCCCTTTTTGTACCTGATTCTAGCGTTTAGGAAGGATCTCATCCTTGTTTCTCAACTATTAAATAGATTTCAAGTTTAGGATCAGTTGTATTGTGTAAACCTTGTTGTTATAGACATACTTCATTAAATGATGCAAGGCAGAGGGAACTCCATTCATTTCATGAATCCAAGGTCTTCCTAGGAGGAGATTATAAGAAATATCCTTAGGCATAACATGGACCATATTTTGTAATATTACTTTCCCAACTTTAATAACTAATGTGATAACTCTGAGTGGTTGTTTAACTATATTATCAAATCCATGTATGGATAACGAATTGGGATTAATGTCACTTTTTATTCATGTCAATTTTTTCCAAAAGTCTCACACTACACACAATAAGAGCTGAACCATTTTTAACAAGGGTTCATTTTATCTCGATTCGATTAACACACACTATTATGTTGAACGCTTCATGTTTCTTCTAAATTTATATGGAAGGTAGCTCACTTTGGTGAAAAAAATATCTAAATTCATATGATTCATTTCTTGGACTAGTGTTGCCACATCATTTGAACTAGTGTTAGGAGGAACTATGACATGCTGCAAGGCCATTTGAAGCATGCTATGATAACTAGGTGTGTCACCAAAAAGTGTAGCCTTGACAAGTTTCTCTTTCACTCATTTGGGCCTTTTCCCTTGGATTTTGGCCTAATTTTGCTTTGATATGATGTTGTAATGTGGCCAACACATTCACATTAGGCCTTGAATGCTTGCAAATCAACAATAACCTAATGGTGTTTTACAAAGGTGTTGTGAAGTGTTGAAACACAATTTCCCACTTTTTTAAGACCCTTTCAACATAATTCACCTAAACAACCCCTTTTTTCCCTTTGTCAAGCCTTGTGTCAAAGTGTTGTAAGGTGTTGTAATACATTTTCACACTTTCCTATGGTTTTCATCAACAAATTTCCCCTTCCTTATGTTAAATTAGCCCCCTGATGTACTTTTAGGCCCGACTTAAGTGTTTTTTGAGAGATAATCCAATTAATCAACATTTAAGACCACTTAATTCCTGACCACCACTTGAATTTGTCCAAGTGGACTGGGTCACCACCTTGGGCAACCTAGTCCCTTTTGGCATAAAATTAAAAATTAAAACAAAATTCTAATGGGTATTTGCCTCCAAAACCCTAAGGATAGCCTATCATGTGTTATTTTCAAGGAATTAGGGAATAACATGTATAAATAAGGGTTTTTATCCTCATTTTTCCTCTCTTCTTCCACATCTCTCCAACTCTTGCATCTTCACAAGCATTCAATCACTTAGCATTTCAAACATCAACCATTGGAGCTAGTTCTTGCATATCTTCAGACTTCTTCAACAAGGGCTTGGTGAGTGTTTACATTTACATTTTATTCAATCATCTTTCCTTTTATATTTCAATTCATCATTTAGGGTTTGATTACCAAAATGGGGTTTGACTAAGGAAAACCCATATTCTCTAACCCTAACCCCTTTTCTCCTCTTCACATGTGTTCTTTGCAAGTTTTTGTATGCAGGTTGTCAAAGAGAAAGATGTTAAAAAGGTTTTGTCAACTCATCAAATCCATTCAAGTCAAAAAACCCCTAATTGAAGCTTGGAGACCTCTTTCAGTCCATTTTTTGCAGAATCTAAACCAAACACCTGTCAAGAACCAAAGTGCATACTGAGGGATTCATCTTCCACTCTCTGATTTTTAGAGATTCAGAAGTGGACTAAGTTCCCAATAGTGGCGACCTAGTCCCACTGAACCTAGTTTGCGAAGGTTTTTGTAGATTTGGACACCCTTTTTCCAAAACCATGTTCTGGAAAAGTTTCCTAGGAAGATGACTAGGCCACCCATTCTGGTGTAAATGTACCAATAAGAATTTTCAGTAGATTCCATAAGATTCTAGAGCTCCTCTTCATCAAACTTCAGTTTCTAGGTGCACCACTTTTGCTACTTTAAGTTTTGTTATGGTTTGCTTGCAGTTTAGGTCATTTTACATAGTGTTTTTAATACATTTGCATTGCATCTATTTACATCTCATAGTTAATTTATTTCATTACATTGCAGCATTTAGGCACACACATTACATAAATCTACCCCTAATCTTGAATGAAGCACCAAGAATAGTATGAAAGAGAATCATTTCTCAACCAAGCTTCTAGGTGAAAAACCGTAGGAGCCTATTAGGGAATCCTCCTTCCCTAATTGCATGTTTTTGGTGAACCCATCCTTAGAACACTTCTCAATTTTTTTTCTTGCATTCACATTGCATTAGGGTTTTGCATTGTGTTGCATTCTAAGCTTTTTACAGTTGCATTAGTGAAAATCTCATGTAGCTTGCATTTTTGAATATATATTTTAATTAAAAAATTAAAAAATTATGCATTTGCATCTTAGTATTGCGTCATATAGCCTGAAACACATTAAAACCAATCAAAAAAATATAAAAAAATCCCTATTGGGACTAATTCGCCATTTTGGGCAACCTAGTCCTAGTTCACATTTTCAACTACCTATTACAACATCAAAAACCTCATTTTTGTGCTTCTTAGACCTCTTAGTACCATATACTATAAGTCTAGAAATTTTTGAGAACATATGTTTTATGCTTCTAAATCAAAATCATCAATTTAGGGTGGTCATTTTTTATATACCTTCATCATTAGATTTGTAAAATGCTTACATTTCTGAAATTGTGCATAACTTTCATAAAATTATTTTTCACTTTTTCTTACACAATGTTTCTATTCATAATAATTTTCTTAAGTTTGATAAAAGTACTTTTCATTCTTTCATATACATTGTTTACATTCTTAGAACTTAGCATACATTGGATTAAAAATTTCTATATTTTTGTATATGCACTATTCATATTGCTGAAACATTGCATGAAATGGTTACAAATGCATTCTTTTGTTTGTTCAAACAATTTTGGTGTCTTATATATCTAGATATGCTAAGAAACCTTCCCTACCCTCTCCCTATGGGAGTTTTTTAGTGATAGAGAATACAACCTTTGAAATTCCTAACGATCATATTAGTTCTCCTCCTAATATCTCTCCTACGGGTAAAGAAGATATTTTGGCATTCGAAGAACCTATCAATGAGCATTATGATAATTCTAGTTTTTTCTCTCCTTTTACCTATCTCAACAAAAAATACAACACAACCATGAGGGATCATGACAATAACATTTTTCCTTCTCCTAGTATATCTCCTAGTTGTGAAGAAGATACTTAAATGATGGTAGAAAATACAATTGATGAAAGTCATGAGTATCTTAGTTGTCCCCCTTCTCCTAGGGAACCCCTTATTAAGTAAGAAAATTCAATCATTGGTCATTAATCTACTTGCGATGAAGTCCTTTTGGAAGAACCAACCTTTGAATGTGAAGAAAGTTTGGTTTGTAGTTCTCATGAAAAATCTCCTCCTAGGGAGAATATCATGGAGAAAGAACATGTGAACCTTGACACCTATCCTTCAAACACTAAACCTTCCCTAGGTGAAGATAATAAAATTCCATTAGAATCCCCTTAACTAATAAGTCATGCAAATAAAGACAAGATTCTTGAGGTTATGACGACACAAGTGGGATCTCCTTCAATTAGTGAGCCTCCTAAGTCACTTCCCACAAGTGAATCACACAAAAAACTAAGAGATATCTTGAAATCCATGATGCAATCTAATCATCACAATGTTTTGCAACTGCTAAGTTGTAACTTAGTTACTCAAACATATAGGGGATCACACATCACTCCTATATGATTACCCTTTTCTCAACATAGATTCCCTAGTGTTGATGATCTTAAAAAGACTCCTGCTAATTTCTATTTGTATGGTAACTCAATCAAATATGACCTATATACAAGTGTTTACTTCAATAAATGTTGTGACTACAGATGGACAAAATCCAATCTTACATAAAATTGACTAATGTAACATCCTCCTCTCATCCCACACAAGTAACCCAATCCGAAATCACATTCCCTAACCATGAATTACCCTCACTTGAGATTCAAAACAAGAATGATCCCTTGATGATAAAGGTGATCATTCATGAAAATTTAGTCAGGAACACCCTCATAGACAATGGAGAATAAATTAATGCATGGACAACAATCTCATTCAACTTAATGATGTTCATAATCATGGCTTTGAAAATTTTAATAGGAAACCACTAGGGATGATCACATTACCTATCGAGGTCGGACCTATAGTGTTTCCTACCACTATCCATATCATGCAAGGACCCCTTCCGTATAATCTTCTCTTAGGGAGACCATGGATTTGTGCTATGACAGGAGTCCCATCTACCCTTCATCGTACAATGAAATTTGCATACAATAAAAAGATATACACGGTTGATGTAGATGAATGAAGCTATGAATCATCTAATCACAACATTTCCAACTGCCCTAATCCTTTCATTCCTAGATCAAAACTTGAACCTATACAAGTTGATGCTACTCCTTCACCTACAATAAAACTCTTTCATGATAATTGGGGGTCATTAGATTTTACACCTCCTTCAAGAAAAATTCCAAAATCTCACCCCCTTGGTCCAAAGAGTCATAAACAAATGATTCATTTCCAAATACAAGTTCTAGTAACGATTGGGGTCTTACGCCTCCCTTTAAAGGAGAGTGTGAAATCCCACAACCTACACCAAAACAACCCTGGGTTCTATATACTCAACTTGGTTCTACATCAACAACCCTACCCCATGGTGGTGATGGGGGCTATATAACTCCCATCCCTCATGAAGGAACAACACATAACACTAACAAGGATTTATGTTCTTGTACATAAACCAATCCTTCCCAAAAGAACACAACCCCTTAATTTAACTCAAAAGATTGTTATGGTATCAGATACAATCTCCCTCCTATACATGGATGTAATATACTAATGACACAAACTGACATATCATACTCTTTCAAGACATATTTAGGGTTACCTCCCTTCTCTCCATTTTCTTCAAACAATCAACTTCAAACATATAACGGAATGTAGTTCTCTTCCTTGTGTTGAAGAACCTAATTCCTCTCACTGATACATACTTTCATCCTATTCAACTCACCTTTGTCCTGCACTAAGTGGGGGCAAGGGGTTCATTACCCTTGTCATCGTACGTCACTTGTCATTGTCTCTTTTGACTCGTTGTTAACCTTTCATGAGCATATAAGAGAAAGCTTGGGATGTGGACGACATGTCTTAAGTTTCCTCACATGTGACATACTATCCTATCCATGACATAGCCTCCCCTGGAAACATCTCACTTGGCATAGGGCTTTCCAAGTAGGCTCTCATGTCTTTTTCTTTCCTTTTTTCATTTTGCATTTCTCTACATTAAAGTAATTGCTCACAAAAAGGTGTGTAGAAATTCATTTAAAGTGGTGGCATACATTGACATTATTTATTTTGCATTTCCTTTTTTTTATCCTTGGTTCCTAGTGCAGCCTTATTACTTCATACGACAAGTTTCTCACTTTGTGGATGACATTGGGTGTGATGTACTTCATGAAAGTGACCTATCTTAGCATATTACATTTCTCTTAGTGGCCTGATGCGACACACTACATCCCCTAAGTTGTGAATGTTTTATTCTTTGATTGGTACTCTCTTGGAGACATTAGACACAATGTTCCTTAAGACAAAGACCTCACATGAACTAAATAAGACTCCTTTGAACACCCCTTTTGAATTTTACCTTTTGGATTTTCACATGTTTCATTTTGTACTTTGCATACTTGGCCACCTTGCATAACACAACTTGCATGCCTATGGTGCCCTCTTGCACTTGTTCATGAGATCCAAACATACATAGATTTTCTTGTCTCATGAAGCATGAACATTTGTCTTTTGTGGCACCAAATCAAAGTTATCAGGAGGTATAAATTTGGTATGGTTGAGCGGGAAGCCCAATTAGCAACACGACTTTCCCCATAAGCCATCTTTGTGTGTGTCAGTGCATAACAACTAAGTGTATTTTTCTCACCCTTTTGGGCCTTCTCACACAGTGGATAACTGAAAGTCTCATCGGCCTAGATTTAGTACACTTCCTTTTAGACAAACAACCTAGATCTGATCCACAACTAGCTGGAAAAACGGTCGAAGCTTCATCCAACTTTATCTCTCTCTTCACTCTTTCACATCACTCCTTGTGTGATTTTGTGTGCTTATGTTTGGTTTTCCATAGGATCTTCATCCCGGGGGCTTGATCATCCCTCTTGATTATAGTCATATTACCTTACTACAATGAATACATTCAGATCCCTCTCAACATGCATGACTCGACTACTTTAGTGTGAGTTTGAAGCAAGTTCATCCTCTCACTAAAGTAGGGGATAAATGTGTCACCAAAAAGTGTAGGGCCTTGACACATTTTTCACTCATTTGGGACTTTTCCCTTGGATTTTCGCTTGATTTTTCTTTGATATGATGTTGTAATGTGGCCAACACATTCATATTAGGCCTTGAACGCTTGCAAATCAATAATAACCTAATGGTGTTTTACAAAGGTGTTGTGAAGTTTTGTAACACATCTTCCCACTTTTCTAAGACCCTTTCAACATAATTCACCTAAACAACCCATTTTTACCCTTTTTCAAGCCTTGTGTCAAAGTGTTGTAAGGTGTTGTAATACATTTTCACACTTTCCTAGGCTTGTCATCAACAAATTCATCCTTATGTTAAATTAGCCCCATAATGTACTTTTAGGCCCAACTTAAGTGTGTTATGAGAGATAAGCCCGTTAATCAGCATTTAAGACCACTTAATTCCCAACCACCACTTGAATTTGTCCAAGTGGACTAGGTCGCCACCTTGGGTGACCTAGTCCCTTTTGGCATAAAACTCAAAATTAAAACAAAATTCTAACAAGAATTTGCCTCCAAAACCCTAAGTCCAGCCTATCATGTGTTATTTTCAGGGAATTAGGGCATAACATGTATAAATAAGGGTTTTTATCCTCATTTTTCCTCTCTTCTTCCACATCTCTTCAACACTTGCATCTTCAAAAGAATTCAAGCACTTAGCATTTCAACCATCATGTATTGGAGCTGGTTCTTGCATATCTTCAACAAGGGCTTGGTGAGTGTTTACATTTACATGTTATTCAATCATCTTTCCTTTTCTATTTCATTTCATCATTTAGGATTTGATTACCAAAATGGGGTTTGACTAAGGAAAACCTTTATTCTCTAACCCTAACCCATTTTCTCCTCTTTGCAAGTTTTTATATGCAGGTTTGTCAAAGAGAAAGGTGCTAAAAAGGTGTTGTCAACTCATCAAAGCCATTCAAGTCAACAAAGCCCTAGTTGAAGCTTGGAGACCTCTTTTAGTCTATTTTCTGTAGAATTTGAACTAGACACCTGCAAGGAACCCAAGTACAGACTGAGAGTTTCAACATCCAGTCTCAGATTTTTGGAGATTCAAAAATGGACTAAGTCGCCAATAGTGGTGACCTAGTCCCACTGAACCTGGTTTTTGGAGGTTTTTGTAGATTTGTACACACTTTTTCCAAAAACCTATTCTGAAAAAGTTTCCTCAGAAGAGGACTAGGTTTTTCCAATTTTGGCATAGATTTCCCAGTAAGCATTTTCAGCAGATTCCAAAAGATTCCAGAGCTCCTCATCATCAACCTTTAGTTTCTAGGTGCACCACTTCTGCTACTTTAAGTTCTGTTATGGTTTGATTGCATTTTAGGTCATTTTACATAGTGTTTTCAATACATTTGCATTGCATTTATTTACATCTCATAGTTATTTTATTTCATTACATTGCAACACTTAGGCACACACATTACACACATCTACCCCTAATCTTGAATGAAACACCAAGAATACCTTTAGTGTCACAAAGAGTAATTTATCAACCAAGCTTCTAGGTCAAAAACCCTATGAGCCTACTGGGGAATCATCTTTCCCTAATTGCGTGTTTTTGGTGGTTCACTAGGTGATGTCTAAAGAAGATACCATAGGGATATCTTAGTGGGAGTATTCTTAAGTAGTTCAACAATATTATATTCATTTCCATTGTTTGCGGACAAACGAGGAGCACTAGACAAGATAGGGTTAGGCAAGCATAGTGAGACAAGATTTGTTTATTGTTGCCTATTGTTTCTTGTATTTTAGGTATGTGCAATGGTATTATAACCCATTTGTTGTGAAGCATCACCATCCTCAAATGAAGTCTTGTTTTTTGGTGGTTCTAGGATAAGCATGAGCTTGTTTTGAACTTGAGGTTTTTGTGAGGGGGGGTAAATTATAAGTTGTGGTGTGATTGTGTTAACATGTTTGTGTCTTTTTTTATCATGAAAAGCCTTAGTGGATGAACTTTGTCAGATGAAGTCCTCAAATATTAATCTAACATTTCAAATTCATCACTACTGAAAGGCTTGAGGGATAGATTAAATTTGAATAGAAAATTTGACATAACTATGCATTTCCTAAGGGTCTTGTTTGATGTCTTTTGTTTTCTAATGAATGTAGAATGTAAACTAGCTTGTCTATTGATGCAATAATGCCAAAAATGGAGAATTTTAGTGCTAGCTTTAACTGAAATATGCAATAAATTATTTTCCCAATGTTGCAAAATCTATCTAAATAAAAAGGAAATTGAATGCCAAGACAATCTATTTCAAACTATTAGTTTTCAGATCTTAGAGTAGAGAGAAAAAAATGTTTATCATAAACTAAAAAGAACTATAAAAAAATTTTGTCACAAGGTGTACAGGGACTCATTCACTAGTAAAGGCAAATGGATCCTAGTCAAGGTATTTGCAGAGGACAGGAAGACACATAAAAAACCTAGAAGACTTTTTGATCAAGGTGTACTTCGACTCATTCACTACTAAAGGTGAGTGGGTTCTAGTTTTAGGGTTTTTTGAGTTTGATTTCAATTTTCCTAAGCTATTCCTATGTATTTGCTATATCAGATTTGTAACAATTGATTTTGTAACATATTTTCTAGATATGAAGCCTCTAGATGCAATTTTTACTAAGGTTAAATAATGAATAAGGTGAATAAATCTAAAATTCAATTTGAATCTAAATGTTTGAATGATGATTTATATGTAAACACAATGCAACACTAAACTATATCTAAAGCCCTTTTTCTAATTTTTGATGAATATAAGCAATACAAACATGCAATATTATCCAAAATGCAATGTTAACTAATGCACAATGAAGAAAACCTAAATTTAATGCAAAATCTAATGCAAACTAGGATCTAGGGTTTGAATACACTTCGAATAAGAAACTAAGATGTTCAAAGGGGTCGGGTTCACCAAAATGAAACATAGAAAAAGAGAGGCTAAGATATATAACCCCCTTTTTCTAGTTAGGGTTTCTTTCAAAAGAGGAAATCCAAGAATCTTGATGTAATTATCAGCCCAAGAGGTGAATTAAGTCAAGATTTAATGATCTTTCAATATTTCCTTTATACAAGGATGGGGTGGTGACCCAAATCACAATTTGGGGAGAAGAAATTGAACTAACAAGAAAACCCTAATTCTAGGTCTAACACATGTAATGAATGAATCTAACATGAAACAAAAAGAAGCTACAACATTTTTGGAAAAAGAGGGAGTAGATAATGTTGTGCACTTGGTCAAATGTCGCTCTTCAGAAGTGCTAATAGGGACTCATTCACCACCAAGCTTAAATAGTGTAAATTCAGCTTCCCTTCAAGCCATAATAGGGACTCATTCATCACTAAAGGTGAATAGGTCCTCCTAGGTTCCTTTAGAAATCTCTAAATTTGATCTTCAATTTCCAGGTTTGCACTCTTTCCTTGCATTGTTAAATTCATGCTTTTGGATCCAGATCTTCTAATAATCTAAAAAATAAAATTTAAAGCTTGTTGGTGGATAGGAGTTTGCCTTAGTCAAACTCCTTGTTGGTAATTAAGCCTTTGATCATGAATGAAAAGCTGAAATATGTAATTGTGTGTGCAATCCTAACCTTAATTGTGTCTAATATTAAATCCCATAAGAATGTGAAGAAAATTCTATCCAATTGTGTTAGAATAGAACCCTACAATAAAACATGAACAATGCAAATGACTCACTAAAGAAGATATCAAATCCCCTTGATAAGCCACAAATTTGAATATACCTCTCTTTAGGCTATAAGTAGGATGATTATAGAATATGGAATCACTTAGGAAATAAGTCCTTAGGCTTGGTTGTATGTCTTTTGCATCTCCCAACACCTAGAATCCCTCGTGATTCTTCATAGGCATCTACCATCAACCTTCGTTAACGCTTTATCTTCGGAAAAAATGAGCTTGAAGACCTACAATGCTACTCCAAAATTCACTCTTGTTTGCTTCTTGAAAATGAATGCTTGATCTCATGAAAAATTCCTTTTCTTCTTAGCTTGCTTGAAATCTTGTATGATAAATTATGTAAAATAACCTTATATTTTTATATAGTGTGAGAATTAACCCCAAAATTCAAATAATTCAAGCCAACACTAGATCTAGGATTAAATCATTAGAATGTTGCCAAAATTAAATTCAAAAAAGGTTGTCCTATGTGAGGAGGACCCATTCGCCACTAAAGGTGAATGGGTCCTAGCACAAGTTTCTAGGACCTTGCTTCGGGGGGTTAAAAGAACATCAAAAACCCACCTAAAAAATGCATAGAAATGGGGACCATCCTACATGGAGAGGACCCATTCACCACTAAAGGAGAATGGGTCATAGCACCATTTTCTAGGACCTTGATTTTTCCAAATTAAATGTTATGCAATTTGATTATTGGGTGCTGGGATAGATCCTTTGGAAAGTTTCATTAATAAGGCTTAAATTTGAATTAAAAGGGATAATTAAGCTCAATTAACCACAACCAGTTAATGAAATCCTAGATAAGTGTTGAAGTGTATTACAACACTTTACAACACCTTAAATAAGGTACCATTTAAGTACATTGTATTAAAAAGGGCCATAGATTAATGTGAATGTGTACAACATATTACAACATTGAATCAAGGCATTATTAAATTATTATTTTTATCAATTACTCCAAAATTAAGTGTGAAAAGGGGTTAATTTTTTTGACACTACAGTGTGCATGTTATACATTTTAAGTGAATTGGAGGAATGTTGAAGGCTATTTGATCATTCATGCATTCAAACCCTACAAGCTATGAGTCATGAAATCTATATTATCTCATCAATAGATAGTTTTGACAATAATTCCAAGAGGAAAATACCTATAGAATGGTGACCTCATGCCTATGAAATTAGATCTTAAAAATCAAGAGATCAATTTGGGGCATACCACACCCTATACTAGATTATTTATCCCATAAATTCCACACCAAGTGCCTCTATGTTTTCCCTCCACCCTTCAAGGTTCAATTTTTGTTTTGTTGCATTCAATTTCTCGATAATCTTAGCAAATTATTGTGTTTTCATAGTATTACATAGTGAGATCATTGCATCCTAAAAATTAGTCAATTAGCAATCATTTGAATCAACCAAAACACTTTAAAACACTATATTAGAGCTTTGATCTACCATTCTGGCTCTTCCATCAATTCTTTTAGCCATGTGGGTGTTGTGATCACCTTTAATCCACCAAACAATTATGAAGAGTGTTGTTTATACCCTAGACCCATTTTACCAATCTAATAATACTATTGTTGTTTCTAAAAGGGTGATTTTGGATGGATTAGGAGTTTTTTAGTGATGGTATTTTTAGTTGTTTTTGTTGTTATTATAATTATTTTTGGTAATTATGTTTAAATTTAGGGGTTAGAAGGTAATATTTTATGGTTTGTTGTGGTGTGGTGTTTCATAGAGCCATAGTTAGTTGAGAAACATATGGCTTGGGTAAAAAAGAACATGGAAAACATTGATTTAGTTGGGTCATGGATAAGAATGATGCTTGACGTAAAAAAATTTAAAAAATAATTTAATGTGGGTCTGATTCTTAGGTGAGTGGAGCTAGATGATAAAATTTATTTTAAGCTAGATGAAGTCATGGTCCTATTATAAGTAGGATCATTAGATGATGTATTTCTAGGAAAACTAATAGAAACATCTACTAGCATAGGATAATTGTTAAAGGGGTATGTGGTTATTTATTGTAAGTATTTATATAATGGTTTTTTGAAGGTAGATGTAACTATGGGTTCTTGTGTGGTAAATTTTTTAGGTTTGAATTGACTTATTTGTTAAAAGAGACTATGGTTATGTGTTGGGAGTAATCATAAAATGGGTTATGAAATATGGAAGTAAATACAATTTCATTCTTGCTGAGGTTATTTAGTTTGAATTGGTCAAAATTTAGGGGAGAGTGGGGTATCATACTCTATAATTTATTCTAAAAATAACCATTCAAACTTAAAAGGAAATCCAGATAGGTTTGAGTAAGGCCATCTTTCATAAAATCAACAAATATAGGTGAATATTTTGGTTGATCCACCATATCTTCCTTATATATTCTAAGGTTGAATTGTAAATTCTCAACTTGGCTATTTTGACTAGTTGCAAAGGGATTTGAATTATGTTTCTCCATGTCCATCTTTTCTTGTAACCTAGTGATAGATTGCATGAACTTGTTGACTCTAGTTTTTTTCTAGATTTTTTATTTTTAAATTGTTGAGCTAACAGAAAGATAGAAAGTTAAAATAAAATATGACTTACAGAAAAATTTCTCCTTTTGAATTAAAATGGGGAGGTTCTAATATAATAATTAAAATAAAAAGACAGATGAACAATCCAAAAAATAATGAGGTGCAAGTGTCAGTCCTTGCGAGCTCACAAATATGTTATCATTTGAATGGTCCATACCTAGGGAATGAAAGGTCATGTACCACCTATGCAACCATAAATTTTGATGCCAAAACCTTATCCATACTTAACTCTATATTCTCAATCTAAAAGAACATTATGAGTAACTTATTGGGCCTAATTATTATCTAATGCACCACAAGTAAGGGTGGATAAATTTCCTGAGGTGACTAGGAAGATGCTTAATTTACAAAAAGGTTATATGATACTTAATCAATAAAATTTAATGTTAAATAATTCTATAAATATGGGAGAAGAGGTTAACCCACCCTTTTTATGCACTTCTTGAGGGTAGAAATTTCTTAGGGTTTAGATTGAGTGAAAAGATTACAACTTCCAAGATGTGTGTCTTTTAATTCATCCTAGTGCTTTATACTCTATTGGAACACTAGAGTTGAGGTCATCCCCTTGGTGATGAAATACAGGGTAGGACTTTTAAGAATAAATTATTAAAAAAATATTTTTCTAATTTTAAAGATCATACATGCATACAAGAGAACATGTTGATAGTCTCCTTTGGGATGAAAATAAATGGTTTATTATTTTGACCCAAATTGAGATGTGTAAGTATAAAATTGTCTATAAACAAGATTATTCTTATGTTTGTCTTACGAGACTGCTAAATTAGAAGTCTTATGATTTTTATTTTTCACTTTTAAAAATGGTAGATTTATAATTTTATACTTTGACCTAGAAAATATCCCACATTAAAATATTTTACAAAAACACAAAACATTTAATATTTCATATTGAAAAAGAGACTAATATAATATATTTTTCAAAAAATCTTGGTAAATTTATGCTCATTTGAAGATTTAAAGTAAAATATTAATTTTGATAATTTATACCTAATTCTTCCTATAGGATCTAGAATAATGGTTTATCTATATGTGTGTATCTTACAACCAACTTTTCAAGCCCTATAAAAGGTTAGAAAAAAAAAAAATTGCAAATGTTACAAGCAGTTTACTGTATGTATTTATTTTTAAAAATTTAGGGGAATAGGTGTAGGGATTTATCCCCTCTGCCCTGGTTGTTGGTTGAGAATGTAACCAAGGGCTAAGAAGGTAGTTCAAGGAAAAATAGGAAGTTGGGTATTAAGCCCTTATGACTATATGGGACACATAGGGAGTGTGACTAGAGACTTGGAATACATAATGATTACATCACAAATTTTGTGTATATGATATAAGAGAAAGATAATCATTTGCATATTACAAGAACAAATACATAGCATGGGTCACAAGACTTATAATATGTTTACAATAGAGGGAGGTTATTGGTACATGTATATTACAAAGGAGAAAAAATCTATTTACTTTGTAAATCATACTTGAACAAAGAATGTTAAAGATGAATATATAATAAATATATATCTGAGACATGTAAAATAGAAATTTTGGTGTATAATATAATCAATATGGTACATGTGAATAGATGTATGGTCATATCAAAACTTTGAATCATTAAAACCCTAGATGTGTGTGTATCTTATGAATAAATATGTATATAGCTTTCAATACATAATGATTATCACAAATTTTATGTGTATATGATATAGGAGAAAGAGGATCTTGTGCATAATACAAGAACAAATACATAGTATGGATCACAAGATTTATAATAGGTTTACAATAGAGGAAGGTTATGGGTGTGTATATATTACAAAGGAGAAAAAATCCATTTACTATGTATATCATTCAAATAGAGAATGTTAAAGATGAATATAAATTAAATATATCTTAGACATGTAAAATAGAAATTTTTGTGTATGATATAATCAATATGGTAAATTTATATAGATGTATGGTCATACAATTTTTTTTACCATCAAAACCATAGATGTCCTACAAAAGCATAGATTTTTTCTTACAATGAAAATATCAAGTGTTATATATAAAAAATTATTTCTTGATCCTTTTTGATGCAATAGTGATGTCTATTTCACACTGGAATACTCATATAAAATATTCATTTAAAAAACCAATTAAAATATCTACAACCTACGAGACAAGAAACAATATACACTCACAAATAGCAATGGTAGATGGAAGTTTTGCATGTTCATAAATTTTTAACCAAAATTCAATCACAAAAATAAAGTAAAAAGAAATAAAATGATTAAAAAATAGAAGTAAACATACCATATCAACTTCCTACATACTTCAAATTAAGTTCACTATGGAAATTTTATTGTGATTGGATGTGGAATTGACTTAGCACAAAAATAATGTTTTTTTTGATACCTTAATTTCATAGAATAAGATTACCTAAAGAATTTATTCTTAAAATTATTGATTGAGATGAGGATAAATAACTATGTTTTGTAAGGGGATACCTTTTAACAAAATCGTAGGGCTTCTTTCTTGTAGTTCTAACAACCAAGGTTCAAACCTCATAGGGTCACTCTCTTCTATGTCAACAATTGAGATTGCTTACCCTTAAATTTTAGGTGGCTAGTCATTTGAATTTTTAGATTGGTTCATGTGTTCAATTCCCATTGATTATTGTTTCAAGAAGTTCAATGGAGGTCTTCAGCCCACCTCACTTGCGTTTATCATTTTTTTGTATTTGGGTAGCTCATTTTTCTTGGGTATTGGCTCACATCCTCTTTCTTCCTCTTTTTGGATTCCTCGAATATTCTTTTTGGCATGTTTCGATTAATGGACGCTTTGGTGGGGGACCCTAGAGGGGTCCCCCCAATTCGCCTTAAAAATGGTTCAATTCCTTTTGTGGGTGATTCAACCTTATTTTTTGATGGGGAAGACCTTGTTTCTTTTGTGGAAAAAACTAGTTGGTTAAAGATATCATCTTCTTGGCTCAAGCTCTGACCCCCAGGTCTCTAGATCAGATGATGGTCTTGTGATTGACATGCCGAAAGATATTATTAATAAGATTTTAATAGAAATGGGCAAGTGCTTGACTAGTAAGTTATTTGTTTTTAGGCCTAATGTTGATCAAGTTAGATCTAATGGGCTCTATTTTTTTGGAAATATAAAGGTAGTGTTACCATAAGTGTTATATTTGATGGCCTATTTTTGTTTAAACATGTGAACAAGGAAGATCTAGTAAAATTATTGACTAGGGGCCCTTGGGCCGTAGATAATTTTTTTTTTTAAACTCTCTTTATGTAAATAGAAACCAAGTTTCAATCTGACAAAGGATTTGGGCTCTATTTCCTCTACCTAGGTCTAGTTGCCAAGTTTACCTTTAGAATTATGGGACTAAAAATGTTTTAAAGAATTTCCAATTCCTTTGGTCACTTGTTGGTAGTTGATAAGGTTACCCTCCAAAAATTTTAGGTTGGTTTTCATATAATGTGTGTCAATGTTGCAACGAACATAATACTCTACGGTAGTATTATCTTGAAATTAAGAGTTGGTAGTTGGGTGCAACCTATTTCTATGAGAATGCTAAAAGAAATTGTTACAAGTGCAATGTGTTTTTTCACTTGAGTAATAGGTGTACAAAACAAGACAATCAAAAAACTAGAACCACTACTTATTCCCTCAATGTATTTGGTTGTGGAACATGCTAAGGAAATTCATGAAAGTGATCTCTATATTAGTTTGTTCCCATTCCCTACTCCTTTGGTCCATCAGGTGAGTTGGGAGATTTTGATATCTTTCCATCTCATCTTCAAGCACCCTTATCTCTAAAGAAACATGTGGAACCAAAATATTGTTAGGATTTCCATCCAAGATAATAACAGTAACAACCTTGTGAATCCACAAAAACACTCTTACACACAATAAGCCTAATTTTTTATTATCAAAGAGATTGATAAAAGAGTTGATTAAAAATTACATTATGACCTTGCATATATAGGCAAGGAAGTGCTAATATACCTATCATGTGGATTGAAAAGTGCCCCATGATGTGGAAAAAATAAGTAGGCAAGTTTACTATAGGTGTGAACCTTTGGATCACTTGGAATGTACAAACCAACAAACTATTTTACCAAGTCATCAACCTTGGTGACAAGTGTTGAAAGACTACAAAAGTGACCCTTGAGGTGAGATGGAAAGTTTTCCAAACTCAAAAGGTATGAACATAAGATTCACCAAACAACTAGGTAACCTCTAGAGCCTAAAAGGTTTCACATTGATTTAGACAAGGTGTTGTCTAACCTAATCAACCTAAGTACACTTAAGCTATAGTGAATAAATAAATTATTCACTTTAACAACCCCCCTTCAGTGATACTTAGGGAGATTAAAAAAGTGTAATAGATACAAAGAAATTGGTCCAGGCTACAAGGCCTATTGAGGTATGTATGTATAATACAATCTCTCACAAATGGAGAAAGATACAAATCCTAATGGGGAAAACTATCCTCTAAACGATAGATAAGATGTCCCATGAAGATAGAAACATTATAATGAATAACTCCTGAAGCATGTCGAAGTTGTAAACTCTGCCAAAGATGAACCAGTGTTTTTCTGAAATCAATGAACCTCCAAGAGATGTAGATCAAGATAAGAGATATAAAACACTATATGTTATTAAACACAACTCAACCATGAATACATAGATCCCCCTGAAGTTGAAAATATAGATAGTACTTTGATTTTGGAGTACAATAAATAAATGCATGAGTGACATGTGTACACTACTAAAATGTGCATCACGATGCTCTACATAAGTACTAGAATCTCACAAAATATTATCCACTAAAATAATCCCCCATTGGAGAGATAAGATAGAAGGTTCCTCATCTACTCCAATGAAAGAAGCATTAGCATAAAATTGTTATAATGCCCCCTTAATGCAAAGAGGTATAAGCAAACCAACTGAAATAAAGCACAAAAGTGTACTAGGAATTTAGACCCAAAATTAGATCCAAAATATGTACAAGAAACTAAAAAAGAGTGTGCATCAAAACACACATGCATGAGACGATAATCATGAGGATCCTTTTTTGTGATGACAAATCAAGGTAACACATGCATTTTGCAAAAAATCACGAGGATTCATTACTATGATGGCAAATCAAGATAGTACACAACCCCTCATACACTTCATAATTCAGTGTAAGTACAAAATTCTCTACCTAAGAAACACATTCAATTTTTGTGGCACTTTATACGAGTTGCATTTACAAACTTATTGATTGTTGAATTCTTAGAAATTTATGTCATTTTATGTTATGAGGTGACTAATGAAGACATAGATTAAATATGCCTTTCAAACTTAAAAAAAATGACAAAAACATAAAATTAAAACCCCTTTAAAATGACCCCTACGTTTGCAAATTATTTTGAAAACAAAAAAAAGCGCCCTATCTTCTCCTCCTCCCACGAATTATCTCCGGGCATGGAGGGCTTGGTTAAATCACCTAGTCAGCTTTAAAAAATTACCTAATCGGTCAACTAATTGTAAAAAAGTTAATAAAATTTTCTTTTATGAAGCCAGGCGCCAACTAAAAACACTTTTTGCAAAGTGTTGAGGTCGACCGATCAAAAGGAAGTGGAGGCGTGTGAGAGTCTGGGTAAGTCACGACTTCATGGAAGCCGTTGGAGATCTTGACGGATTATTTTGGGGACCATTGGACAAATTCAAATGTGGGTGATGGGGCACCAATACAGGAGCTCTTATTAAGAAACTCCTCAGAGTTTGGCGCTGCTGGAGGTCGATGTGAATATTATAGAGGTCCGTGGCTTTACATTCGTATGGCTACGTCTCATGTAGCTACCTATCAATTTACAGTTTGAGGGAAATCTGTAGTGTTACGTTTACTTTTAAAAGATTTTAGAAATCTTTATCAATTTACAGTTTTAGGGAAATCTGTACTGTTACGTTTACTTTTAAACGATTTTAGAAAACCATTTTCTCTAGAAGTGTCATCAAAGCTATTAAACTATTGACTCAAGATATTACAATTTTCTCTCCCACTGCAATATATTTACGTAGATTAAGAAGATTATTCACAATTCCAGTTGAAGTAATATAGATCATTTGTATAACCAAGGTAATATTCAAGATAACGGATTCAATGCTTAAACCTGAACTGCGTCGCTGCAGTTGATTATTATATTAACAATTTTAAATCACTCTTGCTTAATTGACGTATAGAGAGAAGTCTAATGAACCTTCTCTATGCTATGAACACCATTTCTTTGTTACCAACAAGTGACAAATATTTGGTGCAACCAATACACAAAATCAAACTATAATTTTTACCACTTCCCAAAAGCGAAATATATCCCTGTTTTGCTGAGGTCATCAATAAGGCCTATCACCAACGTAGTTGCCCGGGGGATCATAGCTGCATATAACCCATGTGTCGCTGTTCTTACATTTTATAATAGCACACCCAACACTTGTGGTGGTTCTCCACACAATCTGAGTATAGTGTGTGCAATCTGATCCTGTGCAAGTGTTATTGGCATGGATATACCACTTCCCTTCATCAATCCATGCATTCACCGCCTGTAGAGGTGTCCAAGATGGGCCGCTGCCCCAGAATATGTTTTCACCGTAGGGCGATCCTTCAGAATGTTGAAGGAGGCAGTCGTTTCTTCTCTGGTTCGCATAATTACGGGCATAAGCGGTAACAGTGCTGTTCCATGTAAGCAGGGGAACTCCAACGGCTTGTCTCGCCTTGTTCTGTGGAACAAGGAATTGCTTCACGGCCTCCGAGCTGGTTATGCCTTCCACACGTCCTAGTAACCCAACCACCAACAGCATTAGCACTAACTCGCAAAATTGACCCATCTTCACCACAGTAAAACTTCTGTTCTCACAATACTGCTGAGAATTGCGAACAATTAATAACAACTGAATTGATTTTTGTGATTGAAATGTAATCCTATTCAACAATAGAAATTGATGACAGATTTTTCAGAAAGATTGAGATATTGCAATGTTGTGCAACAACTGTCTTCTTAAATAGGACGATGAGATGATTTAATTAAAGATTGAGTAGATAACACAGAAGGTTTTCCAGAGAGAATAGTCAATCGAATCCTTATCGCTTTGAGCTCTGATGTCTTCATTTCTACGACTAATCTTATTTACGCTGGCCTTGCTACGATTTCTTTCTATGATCTTTGCTTTGCCCACAAGTTTTGTTATTTTAACCGGGATTTCGTTTTATTAAGTTTTATTTAACCAGAATAACACCGCGTTTGGCATTAAGTAATGCAGCCGACACTGTAAATGTGCCCGCCGTAGCGGGCGGCACGTTGAGCAGAACGTGAAGGTTGTTTAAGTGTAATTGCTTGAGACGATGGTCAAAACAATAGGCAATTTTTGAGAGATTCACGAGTCTGGTATTTTAATAGTTAGAGAAAGGAACATGTGGCTTAATTTGCTATATTATAATTTAGTAATAAAGTATATTATAATTTTTTAAATATAAAAGACATATAATAGATGTAAATGCTTATTTCTACATGGGATATAAAGTAACGTAATTTATGTATTAAAATAATGTGTTAATAGTATACAACAAAATATTATATCTTTGTATATTCAATGGAATTTGTTTATGTAAAGATATTAAATATAGTTGTTAAAATTATATTTGTAGTGTAGAAAAATGTATCCTTTTACACTTTCACATTTGTTTGGTCCTTCCTAATTAAAATGGATTTAATAATGTCTTAATTTAGTGTTGAAACATATATCCTTTTACATTTTCACACTTGTTTGGGTCCTCTGAATTAAATTGGATTTAATTATGCTTTAGTAAGCCCTATTATTCATCTATAGGCTTAATAAATTACATTTTCTGAAGGGAAACCCCAAAAATAATTAATACCAATACATAACACTTTACCTTGAACAATGTGTGTTCTAGTAATAGGGACCTGGGACCCATTCGCCCATGGGTGAATGGGTCCTCCCTAAGCCTTTGAACCCATTTTTAAAACATATTTTTGGTGGTATTTTTATAATCCTAAATTCAAATTTCAATGTCGGTTTGTAATGTTTAATTTTTGGGAAATTAGAAAATCATCTATAAAAGAAAGGTTATATTATCAATTCAAAACATCTAGCAAGAGGTGAACTTTCATATGAGCAAATATTATTGTCAAGAGCATTCAAGAGTAGATTTTTTCATCATTTGTTGTAGTATTCAAGATATGAAGCATCATGTCAAAGTTATGTTCATTATTGCATGTATTTCAAGCTAACATTGTGATGTATGTTTCAAGATCAAGTTCAAGCATTCCAACATCAACTCAAGTCATCAATATCCATATCTAATTCAACCATTTCATGCAAATTTCAGTCCTTCAAAGATCTTCATTCAAGGGTTTTATTCAAGGGTTTGGTGAGTTGCATCAAACAAGTGTTCTTTCACCATTCCCTTTGCTTATCATTGTTTCAATTCAAGGTTTAATTACCAAAATAGGGTTTGACCAAAGAAAACCCCCATCCACAAAAAAATAAACAAATTTTCCCCTCTTGTGTATGTACATGTTCTTAGGTTGAAAAGATTTGAAGATCTATAAAATGCAAAGTTTCATTTGTTGTCAAGATTCGGAAACTCGGATCCCAACTTTATTTTCGACTGTTTTGTTTGTGAAATCTGAAGAATCTAGAATTGTAGACACACGAGAAAAGTACCCAAAAATAAAATTTTAAAAGCCCTACCTGGACCCATTCACTCATGGGTGAATGAGTCCTAGGACAACTTCTTGAAATAGTGTTTTGTGATAGGTGCATAGTATTTTCCCTTCCCAAATCTACCAAAATTTTTGTTGTTTCTTTCATTTTTATGCTTAATCTACAAGATCCAAGTGTTAGCTTTCATTTTTGAGTTGATTTTCTATATTTAGGTTTTCTCCCAAAAGTGTTGTTTGAACTTTAACCCCTTCCTCAAAGCATAAGGAAATCTTAAGATTCTCACATTGAGTTGGTTCACCTAAGGGTTGTCAGTCAGTTCTTTATGGGGATCTCATTTCCTAATTAAAGTATAAAGATAGGGTCTATTCTCACCCTCTTGACTTACCTTTCCATTTTGGGAAACCCTATTTTTCTATGTTTCATTTTGGAGAGCCCAACTTTGTACAATAATTTTTTGAAAATTGGAGTCCATTTCAACCCTAAATTTGATTTTTACACAAAGTTTGCATTATGTTTGAATTAGTTTCATTACATCTAGGGTTCTTTAAACATGCATTAGTGAACATTGTATTTTAGGTTTAAATTTACATGGTTGCATCACTTAAATTCATAAAAAAATCAAAAAATTACATTTGATATGCATTTATTTTGCATTGTAATTGCATCAAGATAATTATTCAATCATATAGGTTTATATAGATTAGGTTCAAATTTCATTCTAAAAATAGTCATTTAGCTCATCATTTGACCTTATTTGCACTTGCATTTAGACACCCTAATCTAGAAAAATCTATTACAAAAACCTCTGCTTGCAATGAAAAACATAAATCACATACACTAACTCATAATCTGCAAAATTTAATTTCAAAAAACCTTGAGCTAGGACCCATTCACCAATGGGTGAATGAGTCTCTGTAAGGGAATTTCAGATAAGCTTTTTGGTGATTTTTAGCCTCTATTTTTCCTTTATTTTGTTCTTAGATCTTAGCATTGGTTTCCTCAAATAGTCTATTTATGAATTCAAGTTATTGTTTCTTTAGTTAGATTTTGAAACATTTTGGAAAATATTTCTTTGCATGTTTCAGTTGAGGATAGTATTATATTTCTATACTTTTCCTTTATTTTTAGTATCATTTCATAGATTAGATAGATTACTTTACATTTTGCAATAATTAGGAACCATAAACAAAAATAAAAAATATCAAACAAAAGAAATAAAAACTAAATGATAAACCTTGGAGAAAGCATATCCTTCAAACCCTTTAGTTTTGATGACTTTGACAAGTTATATGAATCCCTTGAGGACTTCATCTCACCTAGATCATCCATTGAAAATTTTCTACAAGAGGATGCAAGCAAAGATAATCATGATAATCATAGTTTCTCTTCTCCCAATACCTCTCCTACTTGAGATGAAGGTATCTTGGTGTTAGAAGACCCAATTATTGAGCCTCATGAGAACCTTTTTTTTCCTCTTTTAATGATATATTTCCCTCAAAAAACACTAAGATGGATGGCATAGATGAAGATGTTAAGTTCACATTAGATCCACCTTCACTAGAATTCCATCTGGATAACTTAGTTGAAGTTATGAACACATAAATTGGATCTCGCTTAATTAGTGAGCCTCCTAAATCACCTCCCATAAGAGAACCACCTAAAAAGTAATAATTATCCTAGGGGATAACTTGAATTTTACAACGCAACTTAGTAACAAGTTTTCGTAGCAACATAGTAACAATACCATTGGTCACACATATAATACAAAGAACATTAGGCAATCACAAAACATTCCCACTTCATTACCATTATCTCAACCTATCCTTCCTAGTTCTCCTCACTTTCCCTTACATAGTGGAATCGAGTATGATCTTGTTGAACAACTTGAAAATACTTGCTCTAAGATATCCTCATGGGATCTTATTCAAACGTCACCAACATATAGTAGGATGGTCCAAGAAATTTTGTAGAGGAATGATATCCAATTTTCTATGAAATTGGGTAATGTAGAAACCTCCTTTGATTGTATTCAAGTGAAAAAAATGTATATCACATTTTCTCGAAATGAATTACCCTCACTTGAGATACAAAATAAACATGATGCCTTAATTATAAAGGTGGTCGTTAATGAAAATGTAGTTAGTTGCACCCTCATAGTAAATAGAGCATGTCTTAATGTGTGTAGCATTGATCTCCTAGATAAAATTGGTGTGGACAAGAAGTTTATTCAACTTAATGATGTTAATTTTTTCATGGATTTGATAATGTTAATAGGCAACCATTAGGAATGATCACATTACCCATTGAGGTCAAACCTGTAGTCTTTCCTACCCTTATCCATATCATGCCAGGACCTCTTTCATACAATATTCTCCTAGGGAGATCATGGATTTACACCATGAAAAGAGTCCCATCGACTCTTCACTCTGAAATAAAATTTGAATATAGAACAACAAGATATATACAGTTGGAGTAGATGAATAAAGTTATAATTCACAAGTTAAACATGATCATAAAAGAGTCCAAAATATCATCCCCAAAGTCCAAAGAGTCATATACAAACAACTCATCTTCAAACACATACATTTTTAGGGATAATTAGGGTTCATTAGATTTTACACCCTCCTTTATGGAGAGTACAAAATATCATAATCTAAACCAAAACAACATTTTGTTTCATTTTCTCAACTTGGTTCTACATCAACATCACCCCATGGTCATGATGTGGGCTCTTCAACTCCCATCCCTCATAAGGGGAAGATACATAACATTACAAAACATAACAAGGATTTGTGTGCTTATGAGGAAGTTGACCCTTCTCATAGGAATAAAACCTCACCACTTTATTTGGAAGCATCTTATGGTCTTGAATACAAAATCCTTTCTAAACATGGATATAGTGAAAACATGGAGAAAAATGATAGAAATCAACTGAAATCTATACCATACTTTTCTGAGAAAAAGCTAGGTCTCCCACCTTTATCTTCATCTTCACCTAATTCCTTATCATCTACTATGTGTATGATATCTTGTGATGAGAAAGAAATATCCCCTACTATTGATCAATATACTATCTTGTCAAGGATTCTCCAAGATCACTTCATATTTCTCTCTTTGATAACACGAAAGAAAAATTTACAAAAAAAGTTCATTTTGTGCATATCATAGACTTTATGGTCTTTCTACTAACGAATGTAAGGATTTGAGTAATAAAATTCAACATCTCAAGGATTATGGTGCTCTTCCCTGTTTTGATATACCTATTTCCTCTAATTGATACTAATTTGCATCCTACCATGTTGCTCATCACTATGTGGCTTCAGTAGTTTTATGTGTCTTTCTCATTTCCATTCATGGTGGTACAATTTTTTGTAAAACCATATTTCTCTTGGAAGCAATATGATTGTTCTTGGTGGTTTTATTTGTCTTTGTGATTGGGGGGCAAGGATAACTAGTTTTATGAGGTGTTCATTCTTTTTAAGGATCACTTATTCATCTATTTCTCCTTAAAATACAAACATACTAACTATGTTGACATTTTAACTAGGGGGAATATTATCCCCCTAAATTCATTACATGTTCCCTTCTTAGTGATGATAGTATATATCTCCTAGAAAGTGTGAACTTTTTATTCAAAGTGTGGTCTTCTCAATTCATGTTATGTGTCTTCTTCTTGGTGAGTTGGGTTTGATTTCCTTCAAGATTGTGACCTTCCTAAGCATATGATATTCCTCTTAGTGGTAATTCTATGGTTGGCATTCCCTAAGGTGTGATTATTTTATCCTCAACTTGTCCTCTCTTGGAGAAATTAGGCATAATGTTCCCTAACAGAATTTTCATGAACTAAGCAAAACCCTTTTGAATATGTCTTATCCTATTTGTATTTTGTTCATAATTGTTTCACATAACACAACTTGCTAACCTTGTGAAGCTCAAAGTTACAACCCTTTTTCATGGTCACAAAGTGAAACAAAGAAAATAGCGGGGTCTCTTTTTCACTTCTATGGTTTTAGACCTAAAAGGAGAGAGGCTATTTTCCACCTTTCACTCAGCAACAACCCTTGAGATTCCAATGCAAAGGAGATTTAAATCTGAAAAAGGGTGTGTTCTATGGGTTTGAGTAATGTAAATGAGGGGTTCACAACCAAGTTTAGACTTGGAAAGATAATGAAATGAATGAGGAAATGAATAACCCTAGTTTGATACGATACTTTAATGAATGACCTAGAAATACGAACAAACAAAAATAGGAAATAGTAAAACTGAAAATGTGCACCTGGAAACTTTCAAAGGAATGGAAACAACTATGAAATTCTAGGAATACTAACTTTTTGACCACCTAGGACTCATTCACCAACTTGGGTGAATCAGTCCTAGATCTGGATTTCTGTGTAGGAGCCTGTTTCAGGGAAAAAGGTATCAAAATCTGCAACTTGGTCTATCTAACAAAAACAATGGGACTAATTCACCACACTTGGTGAATCAGTCTAGTTTATCATTTTTGGGACTTGAAAATTATAATATTCTCCTTAGCACCTTCTCTTCTCTTCAAGCTTGAGTTTAGGATCCGAACTTGCAAAAATCACCTGCAAAATAGAATTTGGCTAGATTTGGTAATTGGGGGTTTACCTTGGTCAAAACCCTAGTTTGGTAATTAAAACTTCAAAAAGATAATTAAATGTGCATGGAAACTGTAACCTTAAGTGTGTCTAGGAGTAGGAAATTTGAAACAAGATGCAATCCTATTCTAACATGAGAGAATATGATACAAGAATATAAATGAAGAGATTAATGATTCACTTGTGATCATATTCAATCATCCCAAATGAACCCTAATGGTGCTTTAACCTTCCTTAGGATGAATGTAGAGTGACAATGGAGGATGGAATCACTTAGGAAACAAGTCTTTAGGATTGGCTTGATGGCTAGTTGCATCTCCCCAACCTAGAATCCATCATAATTCACCATAGGCATCCATGATCAACCATTGACAATGCTTGATATTGATCTAAAGTGAGCTTGAAGACCTATAAAAATACTTTAATGCTACTCCAAAGCTTCAACCTTACGTTCTCTTGAAACTTGAATGCTCTTGTGAGAACTTGCTTAAATACTCTTGATACTTAATGCGTGAAATGCTTGCCCAAAGTGCTTAAAGATTGATAAAAATGACTTAGAAGCTTGATTTTATAGTTATCAACACCCAATTGATCATTATTAGATCCCAAAGGTTGAAATTCACCAAAAATTTGAATTAAATTAATGAATTCTTGCTCAAAATTGAAAAGGGCCCTACAAAGGACTCATTCGCCACCCTAGGTGAATGGGTCCCACCTTAAGTTTTTGAGGTGGTTTTTTGAATCTTTTGGAATTTTGATAGATTTTAAATGATTTTTAAGTGGAATGGGCCTCAAAATTCCAAAATAATGGTCCTAAGGGCCTATAAATGATTATTTTGAAGGATAATTAATGCAAGGGTGCCAAAATGGTTCCAGATTAAGTGTGAAATCATCTCTTTTTTCAAGAGTGCATGATTTTCTACGCTACATTTAGCCCCCACTTTAGTGACCATATGACTTTATGTGCATATGTAAGCTAAAGGAATCTAAAAATGATACACATATGAGTTCAATAATGACACAAAAGAATGAAGCCCCCATTGTAGTTAGCTACAAAATCACAATGTTAGGAACCACATCCTACAACACAAATCCATTAGTTTTCCAAAAAAAATCCTCTTAGAAAACCTCTATTTAGAGATCATATTCGAGGGTTGGTGTATGCCTCCTTGATTTTGATTTCTTTTCGGAGGTGGAATTAAGGTAGCAGCCTAGTCACATCCAATAGGATAAGTCATATCATAGGGCATTTCCATGTACCATGCCACATGATGATAGATGATAGATGATTGATGATGTCAGGAGTGGAATCACGATTCCAACACAACAAACAACATAAAAAATAGAGCCCTCTAGCACATGTTATGTTGATTTTATTGAAAGACACTTTTTAAGCCTAATGTAGTAAAAAACCTAATTTCAACTTACATAAGAGTGAAAAAGTGAACTAAATTCTTACTATTTTTCCATTTACCTTTTGTAGCTTAATAATGATTGAGGAATAGTGAAAGATGTTGAGCAGACAGGATTACAATCCTATGAGATTGGACATGTTGCGGGACTAGGTGGCATGTAGCAAACATCATCATGAGGTAAGTCGAATCTTCAACCTTTGCTTTGTCCTTACTTTGATCATTTTTATGTATTTCTAGGTTAATTTAGGGCATTGGAAAAAAATTTCACAAAGCGTCCCCTTTTTTCATGAAGTGTCCCACTTTTTCGCAAAGTGTCCCCCTTTTTCACAAAGTGTCCCACTTTTTTGGCAAACTGTCCCTTTTTTTCATGAAGTGTCCCACTTTTTTGCAAAGTGTCTTGTTTCTTCGCGAAGTGTCCAAAAAGGGTTCTAAAGTGTCTAGCATCTTTAGGAAAGCACACTATAGCAGCTTTAGTACACTTTTATGATTATTGATGTGAACATTGAGGGGATTAGACTACTTATAGGATGTATTGTTATAATTTTTCTAGGTGCCCACCCATTCATGTCAATGTATGGGAGGCAGAAAAATCAGTCTACTGAGAGATTTAGCCCCCACCCTTTCAGTGGAGGACACAAAGTTATTACAAATTGTAGGAGTTTATTGGGTGTACCTCATGCCCCCCATGAAGTACCATGATGTGATGCTATTGGTGCAAGAAAAGTGTTGGGATTTTGATACATGCATGTTTCATTTTCCGACTGGTGAGATGATGATCACATTGGAATACATACACTGCATACTCTGAGCTCCCATCTACGATGAGTGAGTACACTTTCGAGTGGAGAAAACATTCCAAGAGATGAAATATGACATGCAGTACTACCTGGATAGACCAATACACGATGAGAGAGTGAGGGCATGGATAGACCTGGTGATGCTTCTATACTCACAAGCCCCACTAGTGAGATGGATTATGATGCTGACAGTTGCACTAGTGCGCATCCCGAATGGGCAAGGAGCACACCTAGAGGGAGGACTAATACATCCGATACAAGGGATGGAAAAGTACCGAACAATATATGCCTAGGGGAATTGTATCCTAGCTCATTTTATTATAATCTTGGTCAATTTTATTTTCAAGAGGCAGATAGTATGGTACATTATATGCTTCTACAGGCTTGGTGCCTTGAGCATATCACTTGTACCAAACCTATCGGCTTCCCATGTCCGACAACCTTAGGTTATCCTTGGGCCTTTTGCTATCCTCTATGATGGTTTTTGTAGTATGATAATTTACACTTCTGGAGAGTACAATTTGACCACCTGGAGGAGGATGATATCATTTGGAGACCTTATCAACTTATGCATAATTGGCCAAATCATGCTTGACAGATGAGGAGATTATAGCTAGACAAATTTTTGACTGGCTGACATGAACACGTAGTACGTCCTTTCTAATACGATCAAGTCATGTAGTAGTTTGGGTAGTTACACATAGCACACAGGGCATGACCCTTCTTTAGGAGATCAATGTGGAGTGCTTAAAGACTTGGTGATACTATACGGTTTACCATAGATGATGTTATTCATAGTGAATATGGGTATTCAAATCATGACATGCCTTTGATCTCTTATGCAAGTGATGTCAGTGCCAAAAATGACTATGAGGATTGGTGGAAAGCATCAAGACTAGCCCCTGTGTTTGCTATGGAGGAGATGACAGGTGATGCAGGACCACTCCCAGATGAAGGAGACATGATGTAGAGGACAAAGCTGAAGGGACACACTACAGGGCTTCAAACATATTTATGGATGTCATAGACGATGACTATGATGATGATGTCGATCCTAAATTTTATGACTAGGGGAGAGGGGATGAGGATGATGACAAGGAGGAAGATGACAAGGAGGAGTGGTCCATGACTGAGGGTGATGAAACAACAGATGAGGATCCAACAAGGTAAAAAGAGGAGAGTCCTCTCCTATTCATATAACTAGATCATGAGTAGCGGCTATAGTAGGCACCAATACCCATAGTAATGTAGGGGATATCACATCCTCCATGCCTATGACATAGGATGAGGTTGGTTTATCATAGCCTACCAGAGATATAGGTGATGATATATTTATTTTTTGTTATGCTTTCTGTGGATGTTCAAAAATCTGTAAACGAAATCATCTCAAACCATTTCATGTTGTTAGCACGAAAGTTAGTTTAAAACAACAAATTTAACATCCCTATGAGATATTCAATCATGTCTAAATATGCAACTAATGAGCATAAACGCGGGTTAAATAGAAGCATATAAAAAACATGATTAAACCTTCATCCCATAGTGGATTGGTGCCACCATTGTTGTGTAGTATGCAGCCCTTTCCCAATCCTTGAACAACCTAAATGATGGTATGAGTAAGATTAATTCTCAAATGAAGAGAATAACCTTGCATGAAGATGGGGATATTGAACTAAATTTGAGTATAGTAAGTCTACTCAAAATAATGGATCCATAATGAGGAGAGAAGCCTCCAATTTATAGATTTCTTAACTGGAAAAGAGAGTAAAATAGAGCAATGTGGGATCATTCAACATCCAATGGCCAAGTGCCATTTGTCAAGATGTGAATGGCTAAAGGTTGTGCACATTTTGGCCAAAGTGCCAATAAATGCAATTAGGTGGCATTTCAAATTTGAGAAATGACATGTGAGAGGGAAAAAGGGATGAAATAAATGCCACTTGGCTCAATGCACAAGGACATGTAAGAGGAATGAATGCCTTGTTGGATGTACAAATCCACTTGGCCTTTTTGAATTCAAAAGAGGAATATTCTCTTTCGGATGCTTTGTGAGGGAAAATAGGAGAATTAATAAATCAAAGTAATTGATTTACTGTGCAAGTTGCATTCTCTAGAGGATTTTAGTGAGAGGGATTAAGTTAATCATGGATTTGATTAGCTTAAGTTAATCATGGATTTGATTAGCTTAATGAAGAATTAGGTGATGTGACAATTTAGACTTAGATTTATGAATTGATTCAAGTCAGAAATTTAGAGGAAATGATTTATTAAATAAATGATTTGATTTATTTAACCAAAGAGAATAATGTTAGATTAAATCAAGCAAGGTTTAATTTAATGAGAAGACTTAGGGATTAATTAAATAAAATGATTTATTTAATTAAAAGAGGAATTACAGAAATAATTAAATAAAATTGATTTATTTAATTAACAGGAGATGAAGAGTGATGAATTTAATCAAATATAGATTGTTCGATTAAATGACTAGAAAAAGAGATGATTTAGGATGAAATGGTGTTAATAGATCAAGATTCAATGTGTCAAACCGAATTGTACATTTTCCATGTCTACACTTTCATGCTTGTGCTTACTCCTTATTTATATATCATGATGTGTACTAGTATTTTATTGTTTCTACCATGTAGGAGCTACAAGGGACTTTAGGTATCTCTACAGATAGGAAGCTATAGAGGTGTTTCCCTCATTAGTTGACGAGGAGGCCACAAACTGAGACTATGTGCCCCCACCCATCATGGATGAGGACCGAGAGTCGTTCGGGCCATATGTTAGACTACGAGCAATGTATGAGATTTTGAGGAGACGCATCCACTGAGCCTATACTTCCCCCAAGCCACAGTTATCCCAAACTCCTACAAATTTTGAGAGACTAGAGGCAGAGTTAGCGAGGCTACAGGTAGAGAGAGATCAGATAGAAAGACCACATTGAGAGGCCCTTAGATAGATATGAGGTTTAGGTTTTCTCTTGGTACACTCAGGGGATTGTGATCATGATTGCACACTAATTTCTCCCAACAAATTGCTACCAGTCAGATGGAACCACTAGGTCCCTAGGGATCTAGTAGCCACGAGCCTTAGTAGTATTGTATATTTGATGATATGTGCAAAAAACTTTGATATATATGACCACCTGATGTTTTATTATTATCTATGCTGGAATGTTAAATGTCAATGTGATTAATTAAATAACCTTTGTAAGATTATTTAATGAATACTTCTATGATTTAACATGCATTATGTGATCTATCAAAACTTATTACAGTTTCTCTTAGATGCAACAATTTAATGAGGTGTGTTATGTTAAATTAAATGCACTTATGATTTAATTGGAGAACATTAAATGCTTATAAGGATCTAATCTAACATAACACATAGAATAAAATTGAATAAAATGAGAGCTAAAGTAATTAAATTAAATTAAATTAAATAATCACTCTAGAGTTCAAGACACACAAAGAGTTACTTGTCAAGAACGAAGCAATGTGAAAGCCTATGGAATATAATCCATTAGCTCTAACAACACTGCTTACCATCCATATTATTCAAGCAGATTTAGATGTAATATTGATGTAGATGTGTGGTATTGATAGGATATTTGAGGGGTGAACTATCCATGTCTATTAACATATATGCACCGAACCCATAATTTTTCTTAATTATATAAGTTCCCAACCAATTAGGACTGCATTTTCCTTTTTGAGTTGGGTTGACCTTAACATTTCACTAATTTTCATACAAGACCAAATAACCTTTATTAAATACATGAGGGATGACATGATTACTGTGCTTGTGTTGTAACTACTTAGCATAAGCTTGGAGGTGCTTGAGAGTATTAATGTGTTGTTCATCAAGCATCTCAAGTTGATGCAATATTTGTTTTTTCATAATTTCATCGTCAATGACCTCCTGAAGATAAATCCTTAACGTAGGATTTCTAACTCCAAGGGCATCACTGCCTCGGTACCACAGACAAGGTAATAAGGATTTTTTCTTGTTGATCACCTGACACTAGTATGGTAAGCCCATAATGCATATGTCAATTGTGTATGCCAATCCTTATTATGGTTATTAATTATTTTTCTAAGAATTGGCTCAATAATTTTATTAGTTGCTTTGGTTTGGCCATTAGATTGTGGGTAGTAAGGTGTAGAAATGTGATGTTGAATATTGAATGTGTCAAGGAATTTCTTCACGTCATTTTTCTTGAATGGCATTCCATTATCTAAAAATAATGTGGAAGGAAGTCCAAAGCAAGCAATAATGTGTTGCAATAGGAATTGACATATTACATCGACAATTGTGGACCAAAGAGGAATACTTTCTACCCATTTTGTGAAACAGTTTGTGGCTTTGATTATAAATGTATGACCAATAGATGAAGGTGGTGAAATTTTTCCAATCAGATCCAATCCCCATACTGAGAATGGCCAAATAGGAATTTGGGCATGGAGCTCAGCAGTAAGAGCATGAAACAAATTGCTATGTTCCTGACATTTATGAAATTTTTTAACATACACAAAGCAATCACTTTCCATATGTCTCTAGTAATATCCCATGCGAATGAGTTTTTGCACTAAAGATCTACCTCCAAAATGACCTCCATAGGCACCTGCATGCACCTCTTCGAGTGCTATGGGGATTTTTAATTTGTTAAGGCATATTAGGAAAATACCATTGAAGGATATTCTGTAAAATATTTCAGCTAAAATAACATATTTGGCTGCTATTTTTTGCAAATGACATCGAGTATTCATTGTTGTGGGCTCGAGAAAAGTACCATCTTTCAAATAGTTGAATATTGTATCATACCATTCACTCGAGTCTTGCTTGGTTTTTGCTAACACTTCTTCAATTTTACCTTCAATGGATGGTTTCATGATTGGGTGAACAATAAATGTGACATATTTTGAAGGATCTTGAGGTGATATAAGAGGTCGTATTGTCCATTGCATTTGCATACCAATTATCTTTTCGCTAGATGTTGTTAATGTTGAATGATTCAAAATTCTCTAATAAGTTCATTGTGAGATCCTTATATTTAGCTAATTCATCATGATTTACTTAATATGTCCCATTTATTTGTTTGATGACTAATTATGAATCACCAAAGATCCAAATATTTTTTGCACCCAAGATTAAGGTAGAATGTAACCCTATGAGCAACACTTCATACTTAGCAGTGTTTTTTGTACATAGGAAATTTAAACGATATGACAAGGGAATAGGCTTTACTATAGGTAGGATTAATATAACCCTAGCACTGGAGCCTATTCTACACTCAGATCCATCAATGTATAATTCCCATGTAGCAATTTTGATTTCCAACACATTATTGTCGAGGAAGGAGTCATTACTAGGTAATGCCAAAGAGGATGGATTGCCAGTGAACTATTCAGTCAAGGCTTAACCCTTAATTGCTTTCTGTGAAACAAACATCAGGTCAAAATCAGTCAACAACATCACCCATTTAGATAAACGTCTATATAAGTTTGTTTTATTAAAGAGATGTTTGAGAGGATCAAATTTCGTCATCACTTATATTTCTACATTTAGCAAATAATGTCATAATTTACTTATAGTGCATACAAAGGCCAACCATTATTTTTATGTTTTTGTGTATCATTTCTCATAATCAATCAATGTTCAAATAATGTAATAGACTAGATGATCTTTACTATTATCATCTAGTTGAGCCAACAATACTGCTAAAGCATGGGCTGAAGCGGTGATATAAAGTATAAACAATTTTATATAAAGTATAAACAATTTTTTTGGAATAGTGGGTTGTAAAACAAGTGGAGTTGCGAGATATTCTTTTAAACTCTCAAAATCCTATTTACAATCATCATTCCATTTAATTTGCACATCCATTTTGATGAGATGTGTGAATGGTAATGTGTGATCGGCTAAAGATATGACAAAATGATGGATAACTTGGATTCTTCCTTGTAATGTGCATAACTGTGAATTTTTTTTAGGTGGAATATTGACGATAGCATCAATATTCTTTGTATCTATCTCTATGCCTCTATGAGACATGATAAACCCTCAAAAAATTCCACTGTCAACACCAAAAACACATTTCTTTGGATTCAACCTCATGTTGTATGTTTGCATTTGCCCAAATATTTTCTAGAGGACATTCAGATTGTCTTGTCATGTTAATTATTTGGCTAAAAATTCATTGACATAATCCTCCAAGATATTATGTGTAATCATGGAATATTAGTGTCATAGCTCGTTGATATGTTGTGCCCACATTCTTTAATCCAAAAGGCATCATAACCCAACAAAATGTCCCCCAAATAGTTGTAAATGTTTTTTTGTATTGATCTTGAGGGTTGATAAAGATTTGATTATATCCCAAAATTCCATCCATGAATGACAAAAAATCATATCTCGTACTCGATTCTACTAGATCATGTCAATATTATGAAGGGGAAATTCATCTTTTAAAGATGTTTTATTGAAGTACCAAAAATCCATACACATCCTAATACAAATGTCAAGTTTTGTAACTGTGACAATATTTGAGATCCATGGAGAATAATATATAGGTTTAATGAATCCAGCATCAAGGAGCTTTTCAAGTTCATCTTTAACAAGTAAAGCTATCTTAGGATGGATCTTGTGTATATTTTGTTGAACAGGCTTGGAATTCTCATTAAGAACAATGTTGTGTGTCACTATCTTCAGATCTATGTTGGGACTATCTGAATACTTCCAAGCAAAGAGTTCGAGAAATTCATGAAGAAAAGTTGCAGTATCCTCTTGTTCTTCATCAAGGATTTTTACGATTTAATTACTTTCTCATTATTATCCATATCCATTGGTATGTAAATTTTGTCCCCTAAAAGGAGTGCTTTAATATTGTATTGTTCTGCCTTTGTATCTTTGTCATGACTTTCACCTTCGACATCTCTCAGCTTGGTAGTGATCATAGCACATGTAACCTTTTCCTCGGGATAAATGGATGATATCTCATAAACTCCTAATATACATCTCAAAGCTTCCTCATCTTCAAAGTACTCTCATGATGGGGGTAATTCCATGTCAATCAATTCAAGATGTTTCACTGTAAGGTTGAATTTTTGCTTGCACATGAGAGTATTGATATTTAATGATGGTCGTTTTGTTGCTTGCATAATTTTATGACAATATCCCAAACTAGTCTTTGTCTCTTGTATGTTAGGTTATATAGGGACTTTAATTCCTTGTTCTTTCCTTTGACACCCTTTACCATTGTAACCTAATTGCTTCACAATTTCATAACCTCTTCCATAAAGGTTTCATTTCTTTCGGGTTTGGTGATTGTTGGTAGTCTATCTCATCAAAGCTTTTCATATAACTTTTATCTTCTTCAGGGGTGGTCGAGTTAGATGTTTTTGATTGTTCTTCCAAGTTCTGCGTTGACATTACCATTGGCTTCTTTTGCTTGTCATATTTTTTTTTGTGATTATGTATTCTCCCATAAATGAGGGTGTGAAATCCATGGAACCCCAATCATCATCGAATAATTTTGACACTGTTTCCTTTTCTTTATTATCTTTTGTTAAAGGTGCTATATTGGATATGGGAATTAATGTGTTGAGAGGACTTGTAGTTCCTTTTTCACTTATAGGAAATTTTTAGGCTTGGATTCCATTTCAACTTGGTATACCTTGTTGTTATGGACATACTTCATAATACGATGAAGAGTTGAAGGCACCACATCCATCTCATGAATCCATGGTCTTCCCAAAAGAATATTGTATGAAAGGTCATGAGGCATAACATGATAGGAGTTGTAAGGTAACCCTTCTGACTATTATAGGTAAAGTAATTACACCGAGCGGTTGCCTTCCTACATTGTCAAATCCTCGAATGGATACGGAGTTGAGTTGCATTGTTGATTTATCTAACCGTGACTTATATAAGAGTTTTACACTACACACATTAAGGGAAAAACCATTATCAACCATGGTACTTTTTATGCCTATTCTCTTGAATTGAGCAATGACCATAAAGGCCTCATTTTTTTATCACAATGTCAAAGGGGACAACTCATGTTGATGAAATTTTGTGTCAACATTAGCGATATTCATTCCTCGTATAAGAGCTACCACATCATTCGCATTTATACCAAGAAGAACCACTACTTGTTGTAAAGTTGTTTGAAGCATACTATGATAGTTCAAGGAATTTTGATTTAAATCCTATAGGGAGATATTTGCATGAGTATTCTTAAGTTGTTCAATGAGACTATACTCCTTTCCACTATGCGAAGTTAAATGAGGAGCACTAGGTAAGGTGTGATTGGGTAAAGGTAAGGGTGTTGGGGTTGGCTGGTGTGGTTGTGGGTTGTTTCTAGTATTATATGTATGAGAAATAGTATTATAAATTGATTGCTGCAATACATTATTTGAAGGAAGATAGAGGGTAAATTTAGGTTGTGGTTTATACAAAGGTGGGTAAAGGATAAGTTGAGATTGGATTATGTAACTTCTCTTGTTTTTGGTTTCTCATGACAAGCCTTAGTGGATGAAATTTGTGAGAGGAAATCCTCAAGGGTTTCATCTAACATATCAAATTCATGGCTACCAAAATGCTTGAGGGTTAAGTTAACTTTGTTTGGTTTATTATTTTCATGAGAAGCCCTAGTGGATGGTCCTAGTGAGAGGAATCCTGCAAGGGCTTCATATAACATGTCTATGCCATCACTACTAAAGGGCTTGGATGATATGCTTTTCTAAATTTAAGCATTTATTTGATTGGTTATTTTGATGTTGTAAGTTTTTTGTTTTTGTTTTCCAATTAATTTGATCTAAATGAACTAGGAACTAATGTTGAAAATGAAATTTGCAAAAATCTAATTCTATCCATAATTGCCAAGAATGTAAATAATATAAATTCTAATGATTTCGGTGTAACAAGAAGTAACCAAACCAAAATAGAAAAATAATTCAACCAAACAAAAGCCTAAAATAGATGGCGATGGAAATGAGCCACAAGATCTTAAAATCCATCATGAGCACAATGAATATGATGGTTGAAAATCTGAAGAATATTTATCAAGTAAGGACTGTTGTAGATCTAGATGCTGAGAAAGAATAAAGCAAAACGTAGGGTGTTGGGTCAAGCAAAAGAACTGGAGAGAACCTGAAGAGGAAAGCTTATATGATCCCTATTAACATTTAGGAGATTAAGAAAGCAATGTTAAATATGAACAATCTAGAGTAGGAGGTGAGGGACATCCTGAGGAATTTGGCCTAGTGGCTGGACTTTTTCTGGTTTTTTGTCGTGTTGCCTTTGGGCTGGTTCTTTTTTATCTTCTTTGTAGGAAGCTTTTTGTTCTTTGTTCTGAACTATTTATTGCTATATTTGTTGCTTCTTTGTTGTTAAAGGGTTTTGGGACCCCTTCAAAACCTATTTTTACCTTAATAAAAAACAAAATCCTAAAAAATAGAAATTTATTTATGTAAATAGTAGCTAAAAATTTGCACTGGGATTGATTCGCCCAAGGACAAAAATGAGTCCTAGTAAGGGTTTAAATTGCAAAATTTTCAGAATTTTTTGGTTGATTTTTTTGTTTTCAATGTTGTATGATCTAGATCTAGGATGCAAATGCAGAATTTTATCGATATTCAATGAAACTAAGTGCAATAAGGCAAGCTAAATGAGCTTTTCACCAACGCAAAGATTGAAACCCTATAATGCAAATTAACCAATACAAAACCTAATGCAATGTTAATGCAAGATAAGTTTAGGATGTAAATGTACTCCAAATCAAAATTATGATGCTCTAAATGTAGGTTCACCAAAATAAAATGAAGAAAATAGTGGGGTCTCTTTTCACTTCTAGGGTTTTGGACCTAAAAGGAGAGAGGCTATTTTCCACCTTTCACTTAGGAATAACCCTTGAGATTCCAATGCAAAGGAGATTGAAATCTGACAAAGGGTGTATTCTAGCAAATTGAATGGTGTAAATGAGGGGTTCACCACCAAGTTTAGACTTGGAAAGACAATGAAATGAATTAGGAAATGCAAAACCCTAGTTTGATATGATACTTTAATGAATGACCTAGAAATGAAAACAAACAACAATAGGAAATAGTAAAACTAGAAATGTGCACCTCGAAACCTCCAAGGGATTGGAAATAGCTTTGAAATTCTAGAAATGTTGACTTTTTGACCACCTAGGACTCATTCACCAACTTGGGAAAATCAGTCCCAAATCTGGATTTCTATGCAGGAGCCTATTTTGGGAAAAAGGGTATCAGAATATACAACTTGATCTGTCAAACAGTAGTAATGGGACTCATTCGCCACACTTGGTGAATCAGTCCAGTTTATCTTTTTTGGGACATGAAAATTATGATTTGCTCCTTAGCATTTGCTCTTCTCTTCCAACTTGAGTTTTGGATGCAAACTTGTAAAAATCACCTAAAAAATAGAATTTGGCTTGATTTGGTAATGGGGGTTTTCCTTGGTAAAACCCTTAGTTTGGTAATTAAACCTTGAAAAAGAGAAGGAAATGTGCATGGAAACCCTAGCCTTAAGTGTGTCTAAGACTAGGAAATCTGAATCAAGATGCAATCCTATTCTAACATGAGAGAATATGATGCAAGAATAGAAATGAAGAGATGAACGATTCACTTGTGATGATCTTCAATCATTCCAAATGAACCCTAATGGTGCTTGTACCTTCCTTAGGTTGAATGTAGAGTGACAATAGATGATGGAATCACTTAGGAAACAAGTCTTTAGGATTGGCTTGATGGATAGTTGCATCTCCCCAACCTAGAATCCATCATAATTCACCGTAGGCATCCATGATCAACGCTTGAAAATGATTTATCTTGATCTAAAGTGAGCTTGAAGACCTATAAAAATACTTTAATACTGATCCAAAGCTTCAACCTTACATGCTCTTGAAACTTGAATACTCTTGTGAGAACTTTCTTGAAGACTCTTGATACTTAATGCTTGAAATGCTTGCCCAAAGTTTTTAAAGATTGATAAAAATGACTTAGAAGCTTGCTTTTGAAGAAATCAACCCCTAATTGACTGTTATTTAGATCCCAAAGGCCGACATTCACCAAATTTTTTAATTAAATTGATGAATTTCTGCTCCAAATTGAAAAAAGGCCCCAAAAGGGACTCATTCACCACCTTGAATAAATGGGTCTGACCTAAGGGTACTCATTCACCCAAGGTGGTGAATGAGTCCCACCTTAAGATTTTGAGGTGGGTTTTTGAATCTTTTAGGATTTTGATAGATTTTAAATGATTTTTAAGTGGAATGAGCCTCATAATTCCAAAATAATGGGTTCTAGGGGCCTATAAATGATGATTTTGAAGGATAATTAATGCAAGTATGCCAAAAAAATTTATCATTTCAAAAAAATAGCAAGAGGTGAACTTTCATATGCAAAAATATTATTATTGAGAGCATTCAAGAGAATATTTCTTCATCATTTTTTGTAGCATTCAAGATCTGAAGCATCATGTCAAAGTTATGTTCACTCATGCATGTTTTTGGAGCTAACATTGTGATGTAGGTTTCAAGATCAAGTTCAAGCATTCCAACATCAACTCAAGTCATCGATATCCATATCCAATTCACCCATTTCATCCAAGTTTCATTCCTTTAAAGATCTCGATTCAATAGATTTATTCAAGGGTTTGGTAAGTTGCAACAACCAAGTGTTCATTCATCATACCCCCATTTTATCATTGCTTCAATTCAAGGTTTAATTATCAAAATGGGGTTTGACTAAGGTAAACCCTCATCTAACAAAATGAAACAAATTTCCCCCTCTTGTGTATGTGTAGGTTCATAGGTTGAAGAAAACTTGAAGATCTCTAAATTTCAAAATTTAAAAGTTGCATCTGTTGTCACCTTTGTTGTCAAGATAAGAAAACTTAGATCTCAAATTTATTTTTGACTGTCTGATAGTGAAACCTAGATAATCTAGAAGTGTAGACATAGGAGAAAAGGACCAAAAAATTAATTTTGAAAAGCCCTACTTGGACCCATTCACCCATGGGAAAATGAGTCCCATGAAAGCTTTCTGAAATACTATTTTGTGATAGGTGCATAGTATTTTCCCTTCCTGGATCTATTGGTCATAGGAATTTTTTTTCTCTTAGTTTTATGCTTAATCTATAAGATCCAAGTGTTAGCTTGAATGTTTGAGTTGAATTTAAATTTTTAGTTTTTTTCCCAAAAGTGTTGTTTGAACTTTACTCCCATTCTCAAAG
Source organism: Sequoiadendron giganteum (assembly GCA_007115665.2). NCBI lineage: Eukaryota > Viridiplantae > Streptophyta > Pinopsida > Cupressales > Cupressaceae > Sequoiadendron > Sequoiadendron giganteum. Next base: position 283,045,119 of record CM021104.1, read on the forward strand.
CACAAGGAAATCTGAAGATTCTCACATTGAGTAGATCCACATAATGGTTGTTGGTCAATTATTTTTGGGTATCTCATTTCCTAAGGAAAGTAGGAAGGTAGGTCTATTCTCACCCTCTTGACTTACCTTCCCATTTTGGGAAACCCTATTTTTTATATTTTTCAATATTATATATTTTAAATCAAATACACAATTGATAATTTAAAAAAATATATTTGAAAATTTTAATCTAAAATATAATAAAAAATATTTTTTATTAAATGATATGTGTTCTTATCTTTTCATATTTATATATCTTAATTTTTAGGTAATTTTCTATCTTGTGAGGTATATATGATTAATATATTTTTTGACACTTGAATAACTATGAATTTGCATGACAAAAAGGTGTAAGACTAACTACTTATGCGTAAATCATATTTGATACAAATTTCAAATATAAAATCTAAATAATAAAACCTAAGTATTTAAATGAACTCCCTCTCACTCCATCCTAACCCCATTGAACCAAGAAAATTCATGTTCATCAATAAAATAAGTTCAAATTTTTAGAGGAGAAAATATTGTATAGATTGAAACAAAGTTTCTATAAAACATTCCCAATGTAATACATATGTCTATTTTTCCTAATTACAAGGATTACTAGACCATCACAACTTACCCCATTGTCTTAATACACAAGTTTTCAAAATTTCTCTATTTAATAAATCATATATAATATAATTTATCTATTCTTTCCATCTAACTAATTTGACATTTTTTACTTGTAAGAAAAACAATTAATTGATAGTGATGTTTCATTTTCCTAATAATATTTCAACCATCCTAAATTCATCATTTAATATAATATTGACTACATGAGATATTAATTAATATCATTGATTTATTTTATTTATATTCAATTTAAATGGATATCTATCATTTAATATTTCTTTTAGTGGTGTTGCTATGCTTTAATGCTACTTATAGCTATGTTCCCACTTTTCTTTTGGCATAGATTGGTTGTATTTATTCTTAAATTTTAATATAGTTACATATTTACAACTTGTTTTAAAATATTCAATTTTAAATTAAAAATATCTGATAAGAGTGAATTAATTTTTTCACTAATTATAATTGCTTTTTATATGCTTTAATTATTTATTGTATTGAGAAATATGAATTTTGATATGTTCAACATGGTTGACCAACAAGTAGATGCACTAGTGGTGATTGTTTTATTTCCCTAATATTTGGCTTGCATTACTTTAGTGAGGTTTTAGAGATAATTACATTATTATTCTTAATAAATCTAGTAACTCCTTCCAAGTGATAAGTGCAGATTATAGTCCATATTTTCACACTTTTTCTCACCTCCTCTAGAGAGGTGTTCTCATTTTTGATAGATATAGTGTGATATAAATATAAATATTAGTTATAGCTACACAATTGTATATCACTTAGAATTTATATATATGTGATAATTATAATTCATGTAATACAATAGGAATCTACTAATATTCACTTCTTCTTCTTTTTTCTTTTTATCCCAACATTCTTATGTTTAATTTGGACTAAAAAAATACAGATGTTATGTTCAATTGTATTTGTTTATAATCCTCTTGATTTTTCTTGCTCTAGAAATTTATTTATGTTCTTGGTGTTAGTATATTCACCTTCCAAAGCCTATGTATTGATGATTATAAGTATTCATGTAGAATATAAATAATAGTTTTTGTAAGCTTGATGCAAAGTTTACTTTGATACCCATGTGAAGGTGAGTATAACATTTATTGATTATTATTCTATAAATTTAAAATATTATCTCAAGTAGGTATTTGGTTTGGTGTTATAGTTGAATGGTAAATAATGATAATTATTGAGCATATTCCTTAAAGATATTTGAACTCACTATTAGTTTGCACACATGTGTAATCAATGTATTTATAGAATGTTATCGTTACTTTTCAAAATATTAAAACAATAAAGTCAAGGAATGATTATTGTGCTTAATTTTCATATTTTTTTAGTTCACTATGGGGTGTTAGATTTTTCCTAGTTAACTTTAGCAATTAGTTTTGGACCTATTATTTTAACTTCTAGTTTTTGGATAAAGCTTGGTGGTTTCATATTTTTTTCCTATGTATTAAGGAAAGGGAGAGAAGTATTATACCATTTTAAGCTAAAAAAGAATGTTATATTTTCAATTTACTACCCTATTAAAAAGATGGATTATTGTATTGATGTAATATTTTTATTGAGATTAACAACAAGTGGTGCTTTCTTTTGTAGTGGGTTTTTTTCATGAAATTTAAGTATCATTTTATATTATGATAATTATATATATCTCTTTTTATTATATTTCATTTTTTTATGAAATATTGTTTGTTCAAATTAAATAATCACTATTTTTTTATTGTTTAATTTTCCCATTTACCAAATTATCACCATTTGGTATAAGACGTATGCCTTTATTAGAGAGGGACAATATTTATTGAGAGATGTGCATTTTTTATGGTTGTAGTATGGGTATTTTTATTTAATATTTTTATAAGTGTGATTATGATTAAGATTATCAAAATCACATGTTGATTAGCAGTTACAAAGTTCATTGGATCTTGTGATTAATTGAGAAGGTTAAAAAAAAAAATCTCTTAGAAGAGGGATAAATAAAGATATTTGAGATAAAAAGAGAAGACTCTTGATGTATTATATGACAACTAGTTAAAAATAACATAGAAAGAATGAGGAAGGCTAAAGTTATTTCTATCTAATTCAATTCTTATGAATATTTTCAAATAATCTTATGCATACAACATGTAAAAGAGAATAGTTGAAACTATCAAACTAAATCTTTTATTAATAAGAAACATTTTAAAAGAAAGGTTTATTCTCTAAAAGTTAAATAATGAGAATTGGTTTGATAGTACTTGAATTATTTTAATTTAATTTTTAGTTAACCTAGAATCTATTGATGTTAAGATTGATGAAAAGGATTTATATATTCTTATACTCTTCCTTTTACATGAATATTAAAAAATTTAAATAATAATTAGTAGTTTTTTTAATTAGAGTAATGTCTAGAAGGGCCAATACCCATATACAAAAATGCCATGGAGGCACCATGAGGGGGATCACAAGAAGTGAGACACCCAAAAAAAAATATAAGCTACTAAAAATCAACTAGAAATAGAAAATAAAAGAGGGAGCACAAGAGAAAACTAGCATGAGACCAGACCAGCTATTGGTCACCCAGGAGCTTAAAGCAACTAATAGCCTACCACTCCTTATCCAAGAATTAAAGTTTCTCCTCAAAGCTAAAAGGCCCATTGTGAGTGGGTTGTGTCTCCTTCGTATTGCGTGAGGCAAAGCTACCTCCTTTCTCAAAAAATTTCTTGGAGTTACCAACATCTAGACTATCCTCAGTAACCCTTTTACCATGACTATTCCAAATTTCCTATTGAAAGACCTAGATAGTGACCACGATGTTTTTGATGCTCTCTTCCCTAAAGTCACCAATATCTAAGAGGCACTTTAGGGTCTTATCTTGGTTACTGTGTATGGTGGAAATTTCCTCTTGTAGCTCCATCTTATCACCCTCCATAGCCACCATTTCTTTGATCTATTAAACCTCCCTCTCCTAGTTTTCCCATTTTTCAAAGGACTTGTTGAGCGAAGATAGAAGACCCCAATGCCCTTCATCCTTCACCTCACTTGACCAGTCCACTTTCTAATTTAACACCTTCTCCTCCAACACCTGAATTTTTTCCTTGGTCATGATGAGCTAGGCCAACAACCATTTGAGGATATAATTCTAGACATTGACAAACATCGAGACATCATTCAATTTATTCTTTAGGGGAACACACTAAACACATACCTATTTTTCCAACTAGGGCTCAATAGAGGTGTCTTCCAAATTAACACAAAGTTTGGGGGAGCTCTAAGAATTGAGGGATTGAAAGGGGAAACTGCATAAAAATCATCATAGCTAGGGGAACCAAAAAATGAATTAACAAGGGTGGATTTCTAGGAATCATCATCTAAGTTCTCCATACAAGAATTAGAGGTAGTAATATGGGTAAGGTCAGTGAATGAAATATTTATTTTAGGGTTAGCAGAGGGGTCGTCAATGATTGGGATTTTACCTCTCACCATGGTAATATAATGAGAGGATGATAGAGTCATCACAAAGGAATTATTGGAAAGGGGATCCTCCAAGGGTTTGCTAGGGTCTCTAATGAAAAGGGAATTATTTTTTATAAATGTCGGGGAAAGGGGTAGAGCAGCCTGGTAGCAACATAAACACAAGATTAATCATAGGTGAATAGGGAGGGTTTTCATTTTAACTTGCACAACTATAATAGAATACTCAAATCAAGATAGGATCTAGAAATAAAAAATCATATTTACATTATAGAAAAAATTATTTAGCATAGTGAAGAGATGGGCATGGAAACGTCTAAAATAGCCCTCCAAAGTAACATAACTCATTAATACCTCCAAAAACCTACTCTACACCTCGGGAAGGTATTCTCGAAAAAAACCATTTTACAATTGATTCACTTTTTCACCCTCCTTCAAGAACCTATCCATATCCTTCTAATAGTGACCCTTTGACTTCTGAGGAATGAATGCCCCATACAAGGAAATCCCAATGAATTTAGAAATGAGCCCCAAATTTATGTGGAATATGTGCCCACCAATGGTGGCATTTCCCTCATAATTCAAAAAAGAGAAGGCTTAAGAAAATACTAGCTAGAAGAGATGGAATGCTATAAATTCCATCTATACCAACTATCCAAAGGATCTGACAAGGAGTCCAGCTCAAGCTTTAGGTTTTAGTAATTTTTCATCATTAGAAAGTAAACCATGCACATGTCTAGGGATTTGAGAAATATTATCCCATATAGTCACTTCAGAATTCGACGAAGACATTCGACACTTTGTTCCCCTCATGGAACATGTGAATAGATATGTAATTATCAAAATTCATCATAATATTACAATCCAATAGAATGGGGTCTCGAAGAGACCAATAAGGATTCACCATTCCTCTTAGCATCATTATTGTATTCCTTGAATCATATTCGATTGCTAGGTTGGATTAACCTACATTCTTGTCTATACAAATGCCATGGTATGCAATCGCCACTTCAATAAAACTTGAATTCGGAACTCCCAAATTCACCACATATGCCAACACCATATTCCCATGAAGGTATTTGATGAAACCACCCCCACACTGCCTAACTCAATGTAATATTCCCATTATTATACTTGAAAATTTACAGTTTTTTTTAACCTCAAGTAATTATACTAAGATGCCTACACTTAGCAATAATTTTTATCTTTTCAAATATAAAGCTAGCATGCACATTTCAAACAAAAATCATTCCAAACTTTCCCATTGAATTCTATCTAATTATTAAAACTTTCCAATATATTGATCATAATACATAATTTCATGATAAGATTTATCTTTTACAATCTTTCCATAAAAATGGATACATAAATACTTGTATAGCTTCCATAAGCTTACTAGTGTTGCAAGAATGAAAATATGGAAGGTGTTGTTATTGATGTCAATTGGTCAAATATTTATCTACTAATTGTTGTTGGTTGTATATGTCAAGGATATTGAGAAAATTGTAATGAAGATATGTTATAGGTGTTCAGTTGTTTATCTAGATTTTCGTTCGGATTTTGTCCTATGGTTGTGTACTTTAGATATATTGTCTATGATTGTTAGAAGATGCTTTATCCATACTTTTGGTTGATGATTCATTGTACAATACAATTCTTGATCACCAGTTGTGAACTATAGTTTTTAGTGTTTTTGGTTGAGGTTTGGGTGAAATGTTGTTGGTCTCGATTTCACTTTGATGAAGTTTATGACTTGTAGTTCTAGAACTGTGTTGCCTTGATTCTATTAAAGATAGTTTCGACATTTGGAATATTATGTAACCTAGGTGAAAATGTGATTTTCATATGATTTTCAATGATTTGAGATGCAAAAATGCAACCTATATGCACTTTCACTAATGCAAAAATTTGAAACCCTAGAATGTCAATTAACTAATGTAAAATGAAATCCAATGTTAATGCAAGTTAAATCTAGGATGATGATGTAGCACAAATAATAATAAAGGTGTTCTAAATGTAGGTTCACCAAAATGGAACCAATGAAAATGGGGGAAAGCGTGATTAAGTGCTATCCCACCCACTTCCAAAGTTATTCCATTCAAGGGTAACCCTAGAGATATCAATACAAAAGAGAAAGAGATCTTGCAATAGGGATGTCCTAGGGACTAAATTTGATCTAATAAGGGTTTCACCACCAAGCTAGGGCTTGAAAAAATCTATGACATGCAAGATGAAATGTAAAACCTAGTTTGATGCAATGCTTTAATAAATGACTTAGAAATGAAAACAAAGGAAAATAGAAAGTATGCACCTGGAAACTTGTAGAGACTTGAAATTCTACAAATATTGAAAGTTTGGCCTACTAGGACTCATTCACCATTTTGGGGAAATTAGTCCCAGTTATGGATTTTTGCATAGGAGTAGGTTTTGCACAAAAGGGTATCTGAATCTACAAAGATATCTTAAAAAACCTACAATGCGACTCATTCACCACTTGTGGTGAATGAGTATAGTTTGGATTTTCAAGAACTTCAAGATCTAGATATGGTCTTCAATGTTTGCTCTTTCTGCTTCTCTAGGTTTTTAGATCTAAGACTTTGATTTTAGGGTTGTAGGAGAAATTTTAGTAAAGATTATGACCTTGCAAATGGGGATACAACTCCAAAAATCTTGTAACATAATCTTCAATTATCTTCAAGTCTTCAAGGCACCTAGATCTGCAATCACACAAAGAGAGAAAGAGAAAAAATGTTGATTGTTAGGGAATAGGGGTTTGCCTTGGTCAAACCCATTTTAGGTAATTAAACCAAATGATGAAAAAATGAAACAAGGAAATGAAACATGATACACATAATATGAAACATGACAATGATACCTTGAATGATACCTTATAGATTATGTCTTGTAAATCTTCAATTGAACATGAAATGGCCATCAAGGATTTAGATCTTGATCTTGATAATAGGTGTAGAACAATGATTGATCTTGGATCTTTAAAGCTACATCAAAAAAATAGCTTAATGACATTCTTGATGCTTGGTAATATTTTATATGATGATATATCTTGAATTACTACAATAATTGATGAAGAACCTTGTCCTTGAATACCTAACAGTGATCTTGAGTGCTTCTTTGATGATCTTGTAAAATATTGGAATCCCTAACTCTTGAATGCTTGATTAAATAATGATTTGAAAGCTTGTTTATATAGTAAATCCACTCAAATGACTATTAATTTGATCCCAAAGGATTACATAGAAGAAATTATAACTTAAAACTCAGTTTTGCTGCTCAAAACCTTAAAAATAGGCTAAATGGGACTCATTCACCCAAGGTGGTGAATGGCTCCCACAGGGGCTAATTTTTGTCCTAAAGTATTGAGGATTTAAGGAATTAGGCTTATATGTTGATCTTGCAAGGTTTTTAGTTAAAATATTCCCTGGGATACATAATATGGGATCATAGAGCCTATTAATGATGATATAAAGGTCATAAATGCAAGAGGGACCAAAATACAATGTGGAGTGTAAATAAATACACTTTCCCACCCTAAATTATTGAAAAATGGGATCAGGGGCAGAGGCCCTAGCTTGGTTAGCTAAATATTTCCTATTGTAGGAGGTTGGTCACGAGGTCTAGTCTCCCCTACCCCCATGGTACCAGAGGGCGTGTGGCACCAGCACTGCCAATCACATTAAAAAATTTATGAGGTGCACTACAATTTATAGGGTTCATGCTACCCAATTCATGTAGTCTAAAGAAAATAGAAAAATTGGATCTATTTAGCTTAAAAGGGTCCTAAATCCCATGTGAATGTGTAAAACACATTACAACACTAGATTAGGCAATATCAAATCCAATTTATCATTAAAAATTCCCAAGGGATACTTTTTCGATGACTCCAAGATAAAAAAAAAAGTAGTCTTTTCCCTAGCACCATATAAGGCCCATGGGATAGATGGCTTCACGACCCTATTCTATTAAAAATGTTGGCAATTTATAGGAACTGACCTATTCCATGCACTTGAGGAATCTTGAAATTTAAGTACCATGATAAAATAATTCAACCTCACTCACATTGCAATCATTCCTAAAGTACTAGTACCCAATTTTTTATTAGATTTTAGGCCAATTTCATTATGCAACACCATATACAAAACTTCTCTAAAGTCATGTATCTCATACTTCAACAACTCATTTCAAAGATCATCTCAAAGGAACAAGTGGGTTTCATCCTCAGAAGAGAAACAATAGAAGGTTCCTTGGTATCCCAGGAAGTCCTACACCCCGTAAACACACATTATCTACCTACCTCAATAGTGGAATCCAACATCACAAAAGCTTATGACAGAGTGGATTGGGATTTCCTAACCCAAGTACTAAAAAAAATTGGCTTCAAGTATAAATGGTGTAAAAGGGTGCTCTCTTGTTTGCCAATAGCAATGTTGTTAGTTTTAATAAATGGATCACTTGTACTTTTCTTCAATTCTACCCAAGGATTTATATAGGGTGACCCCATATCACCCTTCTTATTCATTATTCTAGAAAAAGCACTAAGGTGATCCATTCACAAAGCTAGAACTCAAGGCACTTTGAAAGGTATATCTCTACCCCTCACTAATACAACAATTTCTCACTCCCACTTTTCTAGATGATACTCTCTTGTTTTGGAAATCCTCCCTAAAAGAAGAAAAACAATTCAAGACCACTCTTGAAAAATATTATTTAGCATCCGACCAAAAGATCAATGCAACAAAATCAAATATTTATATCCTCAATGTATAGTCAACTGTGAAAAGACACATTATGAAACTTCTTAGATTTCAACTAGTAGAATTACCTTGTTCCTACCTTGGTATACCCTTCTTCTTGGTAGAAAATAATGCTTCATGTTGAAATAAATTATTTCATAGCATCTTGTACAGGCATGAATTTTCACCCCTAATGCAAATTCCCCTTTACCCCCTTACACTTTAGAAAACCTAAGGCAGGGGCTTAATTCCACTTAAGCCTGATGCTCACATCACACATGGTGCCCTATTTGTGTGTCGGTGGAGGAATTTCTGTCGGGGATGCCCATGCAGTGTGCAGACATCTACGTGGTGCACTTACGTCCCTAGCAGATTCCTACGGTTGGACTTTGCAGAGACATTAGAATTCCTATTGGAAGTCGAAATGTAACGCCTCCCTTCGGCTGACTGACCCAAATATGGTTGTTTTCATCCTTTTCCTTCATATTCTTCACCTCTTCATCCATTAAGATGGAGGGCACAATTTTTTGAAAGATCTTGAGTTCATTCTCTCCATTTCATTCATTCATTCAAGCTTTGTAGCAACACTTTACACTCCATTGCAGCAATCTACCATTCCATCACTCTGATAGTGCAAGCGCAAGACAAAAACCATTGTAGTAGAGGCTTGATTTCCTCTCATTTTCTCCTCCACAAGCCTTGAGCACTTTGGACAGAGGTGGTAAGCTCCTCTTATCTTCTTTATTGTTTTAGTTGAGTAAGCATGTATTATTTTGTAGTGTCTTTTATTTATGTAGCTTGTATTTTGTTCTTTATCACATTATTTATATCGTTGCAAACTTGGTTATCCATGGAGGTGGAAACACCAAAGGGGGGGTCTGACTGAGGCAGACCCCTGAATAGCCCCCCAATAGTTTCCTTCTTTTTTTTGTGTAGGTGGAGATATCTTGGAGCAAGCTAGTGAGAAGATTGTTGTGCAAAATCATCTTCATCACCCTTGCGGTAATTTAATTCCTTTATCATGTTCATCTATACATTTCACTCTTCTTAGTCTTGTTCTTCACTTCTCAAAACTTCTAAATTAGGTTGTCAATCATTCTTCTAGAATTTATCCTCATCTCTCTAGTTTTTTGGTCCTATGGATTCTAGTGCACCTGTGAGATTCCAGCACATTGTGTTGTCATCCCAGAACCGTGCTTCTATCCTCTAGCAGAGAACTATTTGAGATGCAGATTTGACCTTGAAGATCGACTTGCCTAGTCTCCCCTTTACTCTCGGGTTTATAGAGTGGTCGAAGGACTTCATAGTCCTCATCATTCTCATCACATCTATCCTAACCTTCCTTTAAACTGAGGTAAGTTGGGGCAGCCATACTACTCTTAGCCTTTCATGACCTAGGGCCTTGCAGTGGTTGGTTCCCCTCTCTTACATTTTTGGTGAACCCAACATGAACCAACGTCTACCCATTTGTTGGTGTTATTAGCTTTTCCCTTGTACCCTCTGATTGTTTTACTCCTATGTGTTGTGAAGGTTTATGAGCATCACAACCCAGTCTACAACCTCTCAACACATTGTTAGGAGAAGTCTATGACACCTTTAGATGGAGAAGATGAAGGTCTCTTCTAGTTTCACTACCAATGTTTTCTCTGGTTTTGTAGTTGGTTTATCCATGTAGGACCATGTATTGCAGGGCGAATCTAGATTCCTTGATGAGACTAATCACATCCCTACCCCTCCTACATCACCAACCTCCTCATCCGTAGATGAGAATGAGGTCGTCCATATCCCTTCTGAGTATGTCATCAACCTTAGTATAGTGTTAGGTGCATTAGAAAATCACCTAGAAGGAAACCCAAAGCTGGCTAGGGCTGCTAAAGTAATTAGTGAAATAAGATATATGGTAGGAAAAGACCGAACAGGTGTATAAATTTTGGCTAGTCTCACTGGTGTAGCTGAAGCATGTGCCTCGTTGAACTATAGTCATATGGTATGAGGAAGCCTCTTCGAAGAAAATCTGAGATAGATGGAAGTATGGATGCCCCCCACATCTATATACATAGCTGACATGGTCCCTTCAGTCAGTGTGCCCACTGCTTTAGAAAACTTTGAAACCGTCAAGGTAAACATAAACCCTCTAGGTTTTCACTTCATCCCTTCCGTCACCTTTGATGGCAGAGGATCAGGCAGAATGATTAGTGGAGGCTTTGGTGGTTGTAATTTTAGTGGCAGAGGTGGTATTGGCAAAGGAGGTTTTGGTGGAGGTCATGATAGTGGCTTTGGAAGTGGCAGTGATTCTGGCAAAAGTCACACCGGTGGTGGCATCGGTGGCGGGTCTGGTGGTAGTCATGGTGGTGGTCTAGGCGATGGCTCTGGAAGTGGTTTTGGCAGCTCTATGCCTTCTAATGACCCTATTCTGAACACTCTTCTTCAAAATATGGGGAAGATATAAAATCAGTTGGTGAACCTTTCCCAGGCTTCTACCCAACCCATCTTTCAGCCCTTCTTCTGACATAGCCCATTGCCGGTGGCCATTTTAAAGACTCCCTTCTAGCAAGGGATGGAGATTCCTAAATTCAAGAAATATGGTGGTAAAGGGCATCCACAAACACACATGTCCACCTTTAACATGTTATGCAAATATTTTTCCATCACGATCCGTTGATGGCAAAACTGTTTCCTCGATCCCTCAAGGACACAATGCTCGAGTGGTACTGTTCCTTGCCTAACAATTTTATCTTTTCATTCGATCAACTTGTGAACCAATTCCTACGATAGTTCCAAGCCAACATCAGACCGAAGATGACTTTCTTTGACCTTCTTTAGTGTAAACAAGGAGAACACGAGAAGCTTACTGATTTTATAGCACGGTATCAAACTCACTCTTTTCACAAATATCATACCCATTACTTGACTTCGATGTGCAAAAGGTGTTCATAGGGAACTTACAAAGGCCTTGGAAAGAGAATTTTTCCCTTATGAAATACCCTTCTTTTACACACTTGTGTGTAGCTCTATGGGAGTACCAACAGACGGTGGTATATTTCGGGGGTTCCTCCCCGCGCTCCCATCCTAAAGGGAAGTCTATAATATCAATCTCTGGAAAAGGTAAAGCCATCGCAAATATAGTAGCTGCTATGGATAACAACAGCCTCAGGCGCAACTGAAGTTTTATGAAGTTATCAGAATCTTATTCTTCCATCTTGAAAAAGTTGTTAAAGGATAAGATCCTTAGCTTGCCAACCCCTAAACCAGTTAGAGAACCATATCCTAACTAGTATGAAGAAAAAACATATTGTCAGTACCATCGAGTTAATGGACATGATACTGAACACTTCATGGTAATATTTTTCTTGATGGGAACAAACAAAACACAAACAAATTAGTGGTGAAGGCTAATAGTGAACTGCAGATATACACATACCCATTTCAATCACATTCTTCCAACATGATTATCGATCCTATTGATTATGTTTCTTACCCTGAGGCATATGTTAACATGGTTATTCTTACTCCTTCTCATTGTCTTGCAACCGGTTCGTCGCCTGTGACATTCACTTTGTAAGATGTACCAGCAAATGACAAAAAATCTCCACTTTACATTCCCACTCGCCTCAATGGCAACATTGTGACAGGAGTCTTAGTCAACCCCGTGAGTAGAGTGAATGTCATCACGAAGGAGACATTACTCTTAGACTCCCTACAAAGGGAAAAATATGAAAAAACCAAATCCATCATCCGTACACATGATGGTCTTTCTCTTAAACCTTATGGATCAATAACGTTGTTTGTCCTAGTTGGACCTAGGAGTGTAAACACAGTCTTTGATGTTATTATCGAGTCATACCTATTCAGACTGAAGCAAGGTATACCTCGGCTTGCTTCCATGAATGAGATCACCTTTGTAATTCATAAAGATCTTAAGTTTTCCCATGAGGGTGTTGTGCACATGGTGCATGACACTGGATACCAGCCTGTGGTATCTCATGGAGGATACTTGCTAGATCCCTTTTTGCCCACTTTGGTCAATTGACTCCCACAAATAATGGACCTACTTTAAAATAACTATGTTAAGTATAAAATTGGAGGCAAGGGACAATCGAAGCTGACCCTTCCTAGAGTAGAGCAGCTAGCTACCTCCTCCTCCCAAAAGGGAAAGGAGAAGCTCGCTCCCTCTCGAGCTGACTCATCTACTCCCCTTTCTTGGGAGGAGTATTGGATGGACAAGCTTGGGCTCTACCCATTGATTCTGATGATGCCTTCTTGGCAAAAACCCAGTATTAGGATATTGGATCTCCCTAATGGGTTTCCTGGACCCTGGTATTATTTGCATAGTAGAAAGAAAGGCTCATGAAGAGAATTTTCCCCGTGACCTCTTCCCATTTCCCTAAGTGGAAAGAGGTCCACCACTAAGGTGTTGGAGTCAATTCCTCCTATCGTTTCTGAACTTTTTCCTTGTGCTCCCATTCAAGAGTCTGTACTTTCACTAGAAACAGCTATGGAGGACACTCCCATGGCTGAGCAAGAACCTTTTTTCCCTTTTCAAACCCCGACTTCTAGTTCAAAGAGTTGTAGAAACCGCCTTATGCATGAACATAAGCACCAACGAAAGGATCTCCTAGCTGAGCAAGCCTCCTTATAGAATATGGGGGAGGAGATGATCACACCTCCTTTTGTTTCTTCCTTTCTCCCCCCTTCTACCTCTATCCAAACTAGCTATGAATCCCTTCTTGCTTCCGCTGCAAGCACACATGTGCCTAGAAAGGTGCAAGTGTTTATCATTCCTTCAATGGATCCACCTTTGTTGATGTTCATTTTGGATGTCTCACCTTTCTCGAAGCCCATAGACATGATTAACACTTTGGTTGTGCCTAATGTGGCTCTTTCCTCCTCTCCCTTTACCCATCTCACTTCATCCATGGGGAGTACACATCCTCCAATGAAGAAGAAGATAGAGAGTGGTCCCTCTAGCAACAAAGGATGTAAGAGGAGCCCACCTTCTCCTAGAGGTGGCCCCATGCTAACTTATTCTATCTTGGTGGCAAAACCAGTTCCAGCCTCCCCCGAGTTTTTCATCGCTCCTGAATCGCTCAGTGAGCTTAGTGGTGAACCTTGGGTGTGAACTCCTTCATCCGTCAAGGTGAAAGATGGCACTCCCGTTAAGTGTATTTTTAACTCGGTGGACAAATTTCTGACCTTATCAACGATTTTCATGAAGTCGTTGACCTTGGACCCACAAGCGTTGAGTGACAGAGACCTTATAGGTCCCTCTGCCTTGGCCCTTGTTGCAGGAGGATCAGAAGCTCATCCCCTTAACATTACATTGTTGCAGGCTCGTCATCCTTCCCCCTATGATGATCTAGAGTGGGAAGTTCATGACCTCTTGCTTGACTATTGTTAGAGGGAAACCATCTTCTTGATCTTTAGATTAGATGTGTGTGTGTGTGTGTGTTGTGACATGTGTTCCCTTGTGATCATGCTATATGTTCCTAGATGACCCTTGTCACCCTTGTTGGTGCTTGGATACAAGCATGGTGTTTGTGTCGTAAACCTTACTCTATGTGTATCTTTATTCCTCCATGTTCATGATTCACTTTCAGTAAATTGGGGATGATGCAAAGCATCGAGAGCATTTAGGCCTCCTTCCATGTTGACCCAATTTTTTATTTTTTATTTGTCTTTCGTGCATTCTTGCAGATCTGGTTGGGGATTGATGATATTTTGCCTCAAACCGTAGTTACCTATTATATTCATAAATAAAGGAAAATCTAACCCCACAAAACCAGATCCCTTTGTGCTCGTTGGGTGTACTCTCTTTTCTTTTTTTTTTCTCTTGATCTTTCTCTCTTCTTTGCTTGAGTTGTCCCTCCTATGTGTGAAAATGCCACTTCTACACTACTTGGTCTCTAAAAATCACATTCGTTGAAAAAATGAATCCTTCCTCAAGACCCTTCATACCGTTCTTCTCTAGAGTCACGTATTCTCAACTTAAAACCCTAATGGAACATGTTTCCTTCATCATGGGTTCATAGAGAAAGGATTTGAGAACCTTCCTTTGAAGTGGGAACAACTTTGATCTTCCCCGTGTATGGGTGCATATCCTTCCTTTCAAATTCCTTGATGAAGTGAACATCTTTCGAAAGGACTCCTTGATGATGAATCAATTGGAGAAAGAAGATGTTAACTTCTAAACAAAGTGTCCCTTGAGTTGAACCCTCCTCTTCATGTTGGGTTCCCAAGGGATCCCTTCGAAATCCTTCATTAATTCTTATGGAATCTAGCTCGGGGGCAGCTCGACTAGACCAATTTCACATCTTCGCGTCTAAGTCTAGGGGTAGCCTGACTAGACCTTTTTCATATTCTTGCATCTAGCTTGGGGACAACTCGACCAAACTTTACTTTTCAAACAACGTGTCTCTTGAGTGGACCCTCCTTCCTTTTAAAGGATTCCCGAGGGATCCATTTTAAATTCTTCCAACTTGGCAATGGTTTGTGTGACTATCCGTTTACAGGCCTACATGGCCGCCTCCTGACGTGTTCTATCTATGGGTAAACATGTCACCCTCTCAGACTCTACAGAGTCCCCTTTACCCATTATCCCTCATGTGAGAGTTCTTGGGTGATACTATCCTGGAAGTTCTGCAGCTCTAGAAGGTGCCCTTCCTGGTTTCCTTCATGTGAAGTTCTTGAAGGATACCTTATTTACAGGACCATGAGCCTGTGAGGCTCTTTCATACTTAAGCTTTATAGTTTTGTAGAACTATTGGGTCTTCTCTTGAACTTCTTAGTTTGCTAGACCGTGCTCTACTTCCTCTTCAGTTCAGGTACATACATCTCTTACCTTGACACTTCTTACTACTCTACTTTATTGAAGCACTCACCAGTACTTGTACTCGCTAAAGTGGGGGAAAAATGTATAGGCATGAATTTGTACCCCTAACACAAATTATCCTTTACCCCCTTACACTTTAGAAAACCTAAGGTGGAGGCTTAATTCCACTTAAGGACGCTACTCACATCACACTTGGCACCCTATATGTGCGTCGATAGAGGAATTTTTTGTTGGGGATGCCCATGCGGCATGTGGACATCCATGTGGCATGCTTATGTCCCTAGAAGATTCATGTGGTTGGAGTCATGTAGATACGTTACACTTCCTACTAGAAGTAAAAATTTAATGTCTCACTTTGGATGACCAACCCGAATATGGCCTTTTTTCATCCTTTTCCTTCATATTCTTGACTCCTTCATCCATTAAGATTGAGGATACAATTTTTGGTAAGATCTTGAGTTCATTCTCTCCATTCCATTCATTCATTCAAGATTTATAGCAACACTTTACACTCCATTGCAACAATCTACCACTCCATCACTCTAATAGTGCAAGTGCGGGACAAACACCATTGTAGTAGAGACTTGAGTTCCTCTCATTTTTTCCTCTACAAGCCTTGAGCACTTTGGATGGAGCTGGTAAGGTCCTCTTATCTTTTCTATCATTTTGGTTGAGTAACCACATACTGTTTTGTAGTGTCTTTTGTTTATGTAGCTTGTATTCTCCTCTTTATCACATTATTTCTATTATTGAAAACTTGGTTGTCCGTGGAGGAGGAAACACCAAAGTGGGGGTCTGACTGAGGTAGACTGCTAAATAGCCCCCCCAACATTTTCTCACTTTTCTGTGTGCAGGTGGAGAGATCTTGGAGAAAGCTAGCGAGAAGATTGTTGTGCGAAATCATCTTTGTCACCCTTGCAGTAATTTAATTCCTTTATCATGTTTGTCTATACATTTCACTCTTCTTAGTCTTGTTCTTCACTTCCCAAAAAAATTAAATTAGGTTGTCAGTCCTTCTAGAATTTAACCTCGTCTCTCTAGTTTTCTATCAATACAGATGCCAACGCACCTATGAGATGCCAACACACTGTGTTGTCATCCTAGAACCGTGATTTTGTCCTCTGACAGAGAACTATCTAAGATGTAGACTTGACCTTGAAGATCGACTCGCCTAGTCACCTCTTAACTCTCAGGTTTGTAGAGTGGTCGAAGGACTTCATAGTCCTCATCATTCTCATCTTGTCTATCCTAACCTTCCTTTAAACTAAGGTAAGTTAGGGAAGCCATACTGCTCTTGGCCTTTCGTGACTTGGGGCCTTGCACTAGTTGGTCCCCCTCGCTTACACATTGAAACCAAAATATCTTCATGGAGAGGCCGATGGTTATCTCTCTCGGGGTTCATTTTAATGGTTAAATCAATTTTATCAACAATCCCTAACTACTACATGGAAGTTTTGAAAGCCCCCAAATATGTGATTGCAGAAAAAAATAAAAATCAGAAGTTTCCTATGGAAGGGAAACATGGAAAAAAGAATAAAATTCCATTGATAGCTTTGGATAAATTCTGCACTAACAAATATAAACATGGGGCAAGGATCCATGGTATATCTACTAGGAATCAATCATTAGGGGCTAAGATAGTCTAGAACATTTACTCCAAACCCCAATATAAATGGTGTAGAATAATGCAGGAAAAATACTTGGACACTGATTCACCTAGTAGGATATTCACCAAACGGATCCAGATTGTGGAACTTCTTGATAGAATATAGAAAAGTGATTATCCCATATCTAACATGGGAAATAAATAGGGGTGAAGAAGCCTTGTTTTGGGAAGACTGATGGAATGGTTTTCCACCTTGGAGGCATCACCAATATTGAAAATAGAACAATAAGTTTTTCAAAGCCATTGAGGCAACAAAGTGAAGGAATAATTTAGAGTTGTGGGTGATAACATAGGCCAAGTCACTTGGAAAGACTTGAACATGTTGCCAATACCTTTTGATCAGAGATCTGCACTTCAAAACCTTATAGAGGGAAGAATAATATACAAATCTCACAATCTAGATAAGCTAATATGCCCCCCCATAAAATAGGAGAATACCTGATGGCCTCATACAATAGGGAAAACCTACCATCACATAGTGCTTTCTCCTTCTACTGGAATGCAATGACCCTTCCAGAAGCAGGTTATTTTTTGTGCAGGGGCACCTAAGTTTTCATGCCCTTTAAAGAGGGTTCAAAGTTTGAAATTTTATTTTTCCTAATTCAATTGGATGTAATAAGGTCTTCCAATACTATTTTTTGTGTGTTTTAGTTGTTTTTGAGTCATTAGGGGTGAGTTAGGGTCTAGTTGCAATATATTGTCAAGTTGCACAATTATTGTCAAAGAAACTTTTGTATTTTGTTGTGAACAGGTGGAATATGAACCATTGGAAGTTGAACCGTAGTTAGTGGCCATTTGGAATCTATTGGAAAGTGTTTGAAATTCCTTGTGTGGTCAAACATAAGTTTTATTAGATGACATTTTGAAAGATTGAATCAATGAAAACTCTACTTCTGCATTTCCAGTACGTAATTTTATGTTATAGTGACTTGTATGGATCTATAAGATCCTATCATGGTATAAATTCAATTGGGATTGATAGAGAACCGAGTCTACTTTCTGTTGCACTTTGTTTTATTTTTTCTCATCAATATTTTATCAAGTTAGATTCATTTCTTCTCAAACTAGTCTAAACCCTAAGTAGGGTAGCTGGGAAGGAAGAAAAATGTAAATCTCTCCATTCTAATAATTGAAACTATTCAAACTCAATGGAATGGTTTGTGTGAGATTTTTCTTTAGTTTCAAAAACTTGGAGGGGAAGAGAATGGTATTTTGCAAGTGTGAGGTTGCTTCCCTAGCCTTATATCTTTATGTATTAGGCCTGATAACCCTAGAGGCTTAGCGTCTTTGTTGAGAAGATCTTGGAAATTGAACCACCTAATATAAATTTATGATTCATGCCACATATGACATGATTGAAGTACTATAAGGAGAGTGGAGACCCCAAAATGCAAATACCCTACTGCTACCAAGACAAGTTGCCATTTAGGTCTAGTTACAACAAGACGACAATCAAATTTACTCACCTAGTTTTGATATATGTTTAAGTATCTCCAAAATGGTATCTAAAAATATGTATACATTTTGAAGACCCTATCTACCTCACAAGTTATTTCAGAAAACTCATGTTTGAAAGGCTACAAGGAGAAATAAAGGCTTGTGAAACAAAACTTGCCAATTTATGTCTAAAATATTGAAAGAGTGATTGATTGTGAGTGATAAGAGTTTGACTACCCTTTCTCTACATCAAATTACAAAGCTTCTTATAAGATGACTCCACAACAAAATGAAGAAATTAATAGGCAAGTACAAGAACAACTTGACAAGGGGCTGATTAGGGAGAGATTGAGTCTTTGTGTGGCTCCCATAGTCCTAGCACCAAAGAAAGGAGGTGAGTGGAGGATGTGCAATGATTCTAGGGCCATCAACAAGATTACAATAAGGTATAGATTTCCCATTCAAATAATTGAAGACCTAATGGATTTTTTGGGTGGTTCATGCTACTTTTCCAAGATTGATCTCAAGAGTGGTTATCATCAAATCAAAATAAAATTTGGTGGTGAATGGAAAACAACCTTCAAGAAAAATGAAGGGTTGTATAAATGGATGGTAATTCCTTTTGGTTTGTCAAATACCCCTAGTACTTTCATGTGCTTGGTGAATGGGGTACTTAAACCTTTCATTGGTAAGTTTGTGGTAGTGTATCTTGATGATATTCTTGGTTTTAGAAAAAAATAAGAGAATTAGGAGAATTTAGAGCTTTTTTTGAGGATATTTCATGAGGAAAACTAATGATAAACTTGAAGAAGTGTGAGTTTTTGAAAATAGAGTTGTTTTACCTTGGCTTTGTGGTCACTAATGGCACTTTGAAGATGAATCCAAGTAAGTTCAAGGCTATCCTAAGCTAGCCTACACCTAAATCAATGGTCGAGGTAAGGAAATTCCACGTTTTTTCTAGCTTTTATAGAAAATGCATACGGGGTTTTAGTCATGTTTGTTCTCCCATGATTGATACAATAAAGGGTGATAAAAGAAAGAAGTTTGTTTGGTCTGATGAGGCTGATAGGAGTTTTGAGTATTTGAAAAAGAAAGTTGTTGAGCAACCCATATTGACTTTGCCTAGTTTTTATAAGGTCTTTACCATTGAGTGTGATGCAAGTGGCCATGCTAAATCTATTTTCCTAAGTCAAGAAAATAGACCTATTTCCTTTTTTAGTGAAAAATTGAATGAAGATAAGAAAAAGTATTACTCATATGATCTTGAGATGTATACAATGGTGCAAGCATTAATTAAATGGAGACATTAATTTCTTCCTAAGTATTTTATGTTGCATACTAACAATCATGCTCTCCAATTTTTGAATAGTCAAGATAAACTGAGTAGTAGGCATGTGAAATAGGTTGAATATTTGCAAGGTTTTACATTTACCATTAAGCATAAGAAAGGGTGGGCTAACAAAGTGGCAAATGCATTGAGTAGAAGAGATATCATGGTGTACGAAATTTAATTGAAAATCATAGGAGTGGATTATTTGAAAGGTATGTACATTGACGATGCATATTTTAAGGATATTTATGCAAGCTGTAGGAAGCCTTGTAGCAGGAATAATGAAAATTGGCTTGATTTTGTGATCCAAGATGATCTATTGTTCAAAGGGGCACAATTATGCATTCCCAAGTGTTCAATCAAGGATAACTTAATCAAAGAAAAGCATAGTGGTAGCCTTGCAGGTCATTTTGGTTTGGATAATACCTTCGACTACTTGAAGAGGCACTACTATTGGCCAAAGATGCAAACTAATGTGAGGAACTTTATGGACAAGTGCACTATTTATCAAAGGGATAAAGGATCTAGCCCAAATTGAGGGCTATATCAACCTCTTCCCATTCCCAATAGGTCTTGGGAATCAATTAGCATAGAATTTGTGATGGGGTTGCCTAAAACCCAAAGAGGTTTTGATTCAGTATATGTTGTTGTGGATAGATTTTCCAAGATGGAAGACTTTATACCTTGTAAGAGCACAAATGATGCTTCATACATTGAAATAATATTCTTCAAGGAGGTTGTAAGAATCCATGGTTTTCCTCTTAACATTATTTCAGATATGGATTATAACAAGTTTTTTAGTCATTTTTGGAGAACCTTGTGGAAGAAACTTGGTACTAATTTTTCTTTCAGTTCTGCCTATCACCCACAAACTGATGGGAAAACTAAAGTGGTGAATAGGAGCCTTGGAAATCTTCTAATATGTCTAGCCAAGGAGCAATCAATATAATGGGGTCTAATTTTTCCTCAAGCAGAGTTTGCTAATAATGATTCAGTGAATAAAATTGTTGGAAAAAGCCCTTCTAAGATTATGTATGGGTTGCAGCCTAGAGGTGTGTTTGAGTTAAGGGATGTCACTACAACAAAATAGGCAATTAGTGCCTCAAATAGTGCCAGATTTTAGTGCATTTGAGTTCATGAATTGGGGACTTCTGTTGGCGCAAAACTTGGCACAAAATGCTATGTTCACTTCGACACTAGATTTAGCATTGGATTTAGCATCGGATTTAGCACCGGATTTAGCGCCAGGTTTAGCACCAACTTTTGTTGCTTCTAGTTTGGCTTCCGATTTTGCTTCTGGTTTTGCTTCTTGTGTTGCTTCCATGTTTGCTTCCATTTTTGCTTCCGGTTTTGTTTCCGATTTTCCTTCCAATTTTGCTTCCAATTTTGCTTCCAGTTTTGCTTCTAGGTTTGCTTCCAGTTTTTCTTCCAATTTTTCTTCTAGTTTTTCTTCTAGTTTTGCTTCCATTTTTTCTTCCAATTTTGCTTCTAATTTTTCTTTCAATTTTGCTTCTAATTTTTCTTCCAATTTTGCTTCTAATTTTGCTTCTGATATAACATCTCTTTTTGCATCTAGCTTTGCTTCCATTTTTGTGTCTTTTGTTGCTTCTAATATGGCTTCTATTATTGTGTCTTTTGTTGCTTCTAAAATTTCTTTCATTATTACTTATTTGTTTGCTACCAAAATTGCTTCTTTTTTGCTTCCTAGATAATGCCATGTTTTGCTTCCAAGATTGCTTCTAGTTTGCTTCTAGTTTGGCTTCAATTGTTGCTTCCTTTTTCACTTCAAAAAATGCTTCTTGTTTTGCTTCCATTTATTAATTTAATATGTTTTATTTCAATTTAATTAGTTAAATATATCATGCCTCTTAAATAACTCATATGATTAAATAACAAGATAATTATTATAACATGATCATCATTTATAATTAAAACAAGTGAGTCAAATATCTATACAATTGCTTAAAAAAAGTGAGTCAAATATGCCACTAGATTAATAACATGTCCAACAGTCGACATAAGTCAAAATGATACATGTACAAATGATATAAGTAAAAATGATAAATTATATAGCTCAAAAAGATACATGTCCAAATGATATAAGTCAAAATAATACATGTGAAAATGATACAACTCAATAATATGGTACTACAGGCTGTGAAAATGATACATATGATAGTAACCATGAAAAGAGGCATCATAATGATATATCAACAATGATACATGATGCAATCTATATGATCATGAATGTCACTGGATACTACCAACAATTGCCTCATCATCATCATCACCATCATGATCATCATTGCCGTCATCATCATCATCATCGGCCTAGGTATATTTTTTTTCTACATCATCATCATCCTCTGCCATGTGATTTGTACTAGAAGACTCATGTTCTGCAAAAAAAAATATTTAAAATGAAAATTTATTATTTATTTCATGCAATAATTTATTTTTCTATTATATTTCTACTATTATAACATGTGAAACAAAACAAAAATCATATTACATCATATCAAAGTGCACATACCATAATAAAATTTCAAAAACGTTACAACTAATATGTCATTCCAATGATGTAAAACATGCAACAATTCTAATAAACATTAGTAAAATATGCCAACATTTGGTGGAAGAGGAAGAAAGATGGTTGGAACTCTTGAGGCCCACCATAATGGATTTCGGTATTCAACCATGAGATCAGAAAAAGAGAGAGTTGATATCATGTATCAAAACATTAAGCATGCATTCTTTCAGCTAGCGGAGAAGGATATGATTACTTTGCTTCATTTTCATTTGCATAACCATATCATGGTGTGAACCAAGAAGACCAAGGATGTCCAATTTTATGTGGAGGTAATGGATGTGGTCCAAAATTTAGGAGGGGCAAGAAGGTCAATGTATGATCTTGATGAAATTGAGGAAGAACAACAAGAGAGGGACAGAAAAAATAAAATCAATGCAAAGTTTCAAGGATTTGTCAAGCGAGTAATAGAACTATGGGAGCAGCCTCATCTAAAATATTTTGAACTAGAGTTTGATATACCATTTAGAGAGCTTGGTTTTCATGGAGTTCCTTTCAAAGTGTCTTCTTTTATTGTTCCTATGGTAAACTGTTTGGTAGAGTTGGTGGAACTACCTTTCTTAGTAATCACTATTAGTGAGATTGAGATTGCTAAACTTGAAAGAGTAGGACTTGGGAAAAATTCATTTGATATGGATATTGTTTTCATCCAATAAAATCATTGCAAGAAAAGTTAACCTAGCATCAAATAACCAATAATTTTGAAAATAACATTAAAAGTTTTAGTTGTTGCTATGTTAGGGTTAAAATAAAATTAAGGAAACAATGTTCCTTCAAGTGGCTTGATGATTGCAAATGAGGATTCATTTAATTTCAGTGGAGTAAAATGAAAATTAAAAGTATTGGATTCATATAATATATGTACATTAAATATTTTATGGTTCAAAATTTTTTTTGTTGCCTTTTATAGCTAAATGCTACACTCATTTTAGGCATCAAGAAAATGCATCCTACCTAGAGTTTGTGTGACATTGTTTTTGCCCTATAATCATTTTCAAAATCATCACCCTCAGCCTGATTTAGGATAAAAAATCATGATTCAGAGCATCAATACAACACAAAAAAAATTCAAGTGTACTTCTGACCCAAACTCAAAACATGAGAAGATCCACTAATCCTTCACTAAGTTCACTACATTTTCACTTGATTCTTCATTGGTAAAAGGCATAAATCCATCAAATCTTGATTCTTTTCTCTTACCAAACCCAATTTTACCTTAAAATTATTTGATTTGATTGAATCAAAATAAAAACTCATTGAGAAACCTCATAAACAATCACCTCATCAGACATTCACACCAAGACACCCAATTTGCACCTTGATTTCATATTGCTACAAGCACTAAAACAAAAAATCTTGACTCCAAAACTTTACCAAGTCCCAAATTCATCTTAACCATCATTATTCTAATAGGAACAAATCAATATCACTTCCTCATAACACAATTTCATCAACTTCACAACTTCTTGCATTCATGCCCTCAATTTCTTGTAATATTCCTTCATAACAAAAATGGGTATATCTTTTGACCCTGATTAAATATCCCAAGACCAAATATATTTTTGAGGACCCATTATGGCCTAATTAAACATACTTCAAGCTTGGGTTTTGTTTTTTTGAAAAAAAATAACAGAACAATACACTGTTTGTAGTAAAATGCACCAAATTAGATAAAAATTACAAAGAGACTACCAATAAATCAACCACTAAACACCCCAAACCCCTAGGAAGAAGTATAAAAGGTATCAAAACTTAAGAATCAATAATTTTTAGGGACTAAAAGGCTCCACAAAATGTTGAACCTCAAAATCACTTGCCACATCTTCCAACACATTTTTTTATGTCTTACCAACCTTATTTTACCATCATCTAGCCTATATACATGTTGGATCTCCTTTATCACACTTGTAACCATCAACTTCAAGGGAAAATCACAAAAATTATGATAAGAGCAACATCAAAAATTTCAATCTTAACTCCCTTGTTCTTGTAAACACTCAATTCACTAAAAATATACAAAAAAACTCTCTAAACAATCCATCCCACCATTATACTCGACCTACATTGGTGGGATGGGAATGATAATCTTCACAAGACTCTCAAACCCTTGACAGGGTTTACTATCACAACACAAAAATTTAGCCTCTAAAAACTGATGGAACCTCTTTAAAACTCCTTTAATTGATTATTAACACCTTACACCAAGAAAAAAAAAATGTTAAAGCTTATAATTTGTTGTACAGTCTGTACAGGGACTGGTTCAAGAGTTTAAACACCAAAAATATAGGAAACATGGATTTTATTAAACAAAATGTTTCAAGAATACAAAAGAATGAATCGTTGTTCACCTTACAAATACTTTATATAGATGTTTCCCATACAAAAACTGACTTTTCAACTGCCTACATCGACCTAACCCTTTACTTTCCCATTTTGTCTCTTCATATTCTGATTTTTTTGCCTTTTCTCAAATTTAGCAACTTTTAGCATTTTTTTGCAATTTTGCTTTTCTTCATCCTTTTGACACCTAAAACCTATTTGATACTCAATTAAAATTAAATAGGCCTTATCATGACCTTCTACAATGCTTTTACAATTGGAAATTCAAATTTTTACAATTTTGACTAATGGAGTCATATATTGAACAAGGTGCTCCTGCACCACATCAATAATGAGCAAATTAAAAAAAAATCAAAAGTGAATAATACATAATCTATTTTGTAAAGTTAAAAAGTCTTACAAAAATACATATAAAGCTCCAAAACATTTTCCATTTGTTCTCTAAAGTTTAGTCCAATCAACCAAAGCAAGAAACATATATCTTATTACCATTTAAATCAAAAGACGATATCTAGTATACAATTCAAAACATTAGCATATGAGCTAATTTGTTAAAGTACATGTTCTCCTTCAAGTACTGATTCCTTGATAAAGTCAATTTGGTCCTCAAATACATACCTATCACAAGTTTCAAAGGAATCTATCATGAGAATCTGACCATGACTATATGTAACAATCTAAAACATTCATAATCAGAGACAAGTGCTTTACAAATTCTACTACACATTGATGCATTCTTCATGCTCAAATGAGTGTTTAGAGCTATGATAACCACATTCATGTCTTGATGGAATCTCACTATCTAAGAAAGAAGTCAAAGTGCCTTGGAGCAGCAATAGTATTCAGCATCGACCATATGGTGTCTACATTTAAATAATTTAGAATGGTCAAGCTCACTAAAATGTACCTTGTGATTGGAAATAAATAGACCATAACTCCCTATAAATTAATATGAAATTGGCAAAGAAAGAGAAAACAATCCCTTGCAAACTAATTACAAATTAGTAGCCTGAGAAGCTTCTTAGAGGCTTACACAAGAGATAAATCAAGAAGCTCAGAAGACATGCATAAATTTGATCATAAAAGTAATGCCATGGTAATTGTTTGGCTCCACAACATAATAAATTTGTTTGAAAATATTTCTCAGCCACATAACATTCATGAGTTCCAAAATCAGAAATCTAATACAAAATTGATCACTTGACCTTGAAGTTTCAATTAGTATGCTTAATATAGGATTTTATTTTGTAAAATTATATTCCAATGGCATGTGAAGTGCATGGTGAAGCATATTATTGAACTTAATCCTCTAGTACATTACTTATATAATGATAATTTTCATTCCCCCAGTGGATGGCCTAAGCAATGTGTTATGAAACATACCATCTATCTAATACCTAAGACTGCCTCTTTGTAATGATTTTATAACACTTCAATTATTGGGGAATGATGAAGAGATCAATGAAATTGTGGAAAGAGAACACTTCATTTCTAAGAACAAGAAAAATGAAATTACAATTACATACATCAAAAGGAAATAGAACCATGTTTATTTTCATAATTGTGAACCATATCATTAGTGCAGGGCACCATGTAACTTCATGCCTCGATGGGGCAAACTTGTAAAATTTGAGTATTCATCATATTGTGATTGTATAAAGGTCATATTTGGACAATTTAAAATTCATTTGAGTCATTAATAGGTTTCTAGGAGGTCTATGAAGTCAAAATGCAAAAGTTGTCATTTGTAGCAAAAATATGCAAATTTGCAAAATGCAAAAAAGTGGAATGTGAAGAGTCATTTTGTAAAGGGAAGGTTGTTGGTCAATTTTTACTGAAGGGGAAGTTAGATAACTGTTATATAAACCTTTCAAGAGCCTTTTGAAGGCGTGGAAGAAGAGAGTACATTGTATTTTGAATAAATTTTGAATAAAAGTGCCATGTTTTGTAGATTTTAACATTTTCTTATTGTTCTTAGGCATGGTACTGGTCCATACAGTACTCTCAAGATTTATTTTTGGTTGGGTTTGATATAGCTTTGAATTAGATTTCAAATAAATCTGGTCTGATCTGATTTTTTTGAGTTTTAAGCTTTTTAGAGCCATTTTTCAGAGGGTGGTCCAGAAACCCTCATTTTAAGGGTTTGAGATTCAAATAAAAGCATAAAACACCATTCCAAAAATTTAGGCCTCTGTAAATTAGTGGAATGGGTTATTTTAGGTTGTATTTCAATTATGTTTGTGTTTGAAAGTGCAAGGGTAGTCAAGTTATAGGAGTTCGATTGCTGCCCTAGTGATTTTTCATCAATTTTGAGCATGAAGGCATAGCTACAAGTTGGGATTTACTACAAATGCAATGTTAAAGGTTTGGAGATGGTTTGGATAGAATTTTCAAACCTATTATAAGGTTTTTGAATCATTTACAAAGTGGTTTGTGGTTTGGAGCCATTATATCCAATAAACCCTCTTGCATATGAGCCAAAATTAGGCCTCTAGGACAATGGGACAGTCATTTTTTGAGGGTTCCTTTACAAACAAACTCATTATGTTTTTTTATATGTTTAGGAAGGCCAAAATTGGTTCTTGAAATTTTTTTTTTTTTTAGATTCAATCTGGTTTAAAAGATACACCCGATTTTGTCTATGTGGAACACTACAAACAATTTGTCTTCTTGAGTATGAATAATGCAATAGTGAAAGAACCAGTGTTATAAGAGTGTTTTTTTGGCTTAATCCTATCAATAATATTTTTGTGTCTTAAAACCTCTTTTTGGAGTATTTAGAGCTTGGAAAACCATGTTTCATTAAAGTAAATTTGTGAATGTTGAGCATGAACGCATAGCTACAAGTTGGAATTTTCTACAAATACAATATTAAAAGGTTGGAGATGGTTTGGATAGCATGTTAAAACCTATTATAAGTTGTTTGAAGCATTGGAAAATTGGTTTGTGGTTTGGAGCATTTATTTCCATTAAACCCTCTTGCATATGAGCCAAAATTAGGCCTCTAGGACAGCGGGACAGTCATGTTTTGAGGGTTTCTTTCCAAAATAACCTCATTATATTTTTTAATA
Source organism: Sequoiadendron giganteum (assembly GCA_007115665.2). Classification (NCBI taxonomy): domain Eukaryota; kingdom Viridiplantae; phylum Streptophyta; class Pinopsida; order Cupressales; family Cupressaceae; genus Sequoiadendron; species Sequoiadendron giganteum. Next base: position 283,073,255 of record CM021104.1, read on the forward strand.
TGTTTAATAAGGAAGAAATGGGTTCTTGAAAATGTTTTTTTTTTTCGGATATTCAATCTGGTTTAAAAGATACATCCGATTTTGTCTATTGGAACACTACAAGTAATTTGTCTTCTTGAGTATGAATAAAGGAATAATGAAAGAACCAGTGTTGTAAGAGTGTTTTTTTGGATTAAACCTATCAATTCTATGATGTTCAAAGTTTGTTAAAGGTTCAATAAGATTTTGGTGTCTTAAAACCTCTTTTTGGTGTATTTGGAACTTGGAAAACTATGTTTCATTAAAGTAAATTTGTGAATGTTTAAGTGATCTTGAAAAAAATATGTTTGTGTATTTGAAGACCTTTGAAGCCCACCATGCTCTGCATCAATCATCTCCATTTTTTTATTGTTCAAAGAAAAATGAACATACAGAAAAATAGTGCAATTGTCTTGTGAAGTGGGTTCTGAAAAATGAAAATGAAAAATGCTTGCAAGAAAGGAGAAGGATATGCAAAATATTACAAACCCATGGTTTAAGGTTTCTGGGTCGAGCCCCAAATGTGGAAGGATTTATTTTTCTTTCTGAGAAGTGAAAGATCGTGCCAAAAGGCTTGCACTCATTTTTCTAAGAGCTCGTATCTGTAATAGGAGTCACGGGTTTTCGAAAAACCCCAGATCAAAGACAAACCCAAAATGCCATTGAATAGAGCTCGCGACCATAATCATGAAGCCATGAAGGAGGCTCAAAAATATAATAAAGAAAATTTTACACTCTATTCTTTTTGGAAATAGAAAAAATATTCTAGAGAGGCTGTGACCAAGCTATCACCAGGGAAGAGAAAAAATGCATAAATTAAAACATATTTCATCATTTGATCAAACCAAATATGGAGATTATGATTTGTAGAAATAAAACACCCATTCATTCGTATATATTGAGTCCAAATCAAGCTTGTTTTGATAGAAAACAAAGGTAAGATACAAAGAAATGATGCATAGAAACTTACTTAACTTCTTATTGTTCGAAGAAATGCGAGCTATAGAAGTGATTTGATGCCAGCCTCAAGACAAGCAAGGCATCGATAGAGTAAATAAAGAGAAAACTACATGAGAATCTAGGAAGGAATTTCTTTGAAAACGCATTCAGATAAGTGGAAACAAATGATGAACCATGAAAGAATTACCTGATTCGGCCTCAACAAAATTTTATGTGAAGAAAACTCTCAAAATCAGTGATAAAATTGACAAATACTCCTTCACAAAGCTGGAGGTTTCAAATGCTAATGATGGCGACATGTGCAGGGCAAGGGAGCTCGAAAAAACCAAGTGAAAATGAGAGTTAAAAATTAGGGCTTGGGTATTTTTTTCTAACTCATCATGGTGGCAAAAATATAGATATAAAAAAAATCAAATATGTTTAATCATTAAATATTTTAATATTCAAACAAATTTAGAAAACAAAATACATATATTTTATAATAAAAATTTACTATTATCTATTAAATTTATTAATTGGTATGTTCAATTAATAATTAAAAACTATTGATGTTATTTTATATAAAATAAAAAATATGATTAACAATTATTAGTTTTAATTTTAAAATATATATAAAAATATATTTATTTAAATAAAAGTAAAATGAATATGAATTAAATATATAATTTAATCATTAAATTATGATTTTAATATTTATAATTTAAAAAAATTGTGTGATTTTGATTGTGATTGTGATATTACATTAGATTTCTTGCACCCTAAGATTTGTTTTAATTAAAATAGATCTTCCTCTTGCATTTCTTCCAAACCATTCATATTATTATTGTGAAAAGTAAATTCTAAATAATGATTAATATTCAACATATAAATAAATAATGTGTTAAGTTCATGCTTTTACCTCTATACCATTGGATGATTGTTAGAGAGGTGTGGTAGCACGATATACCGCCATACTGTGGGAGATTTCTTACTGCCTGGTGGTAGTGCGGTGTATACTACCATACCGCAAGAGGCTTCTGATTGTCTAGCAATAGCACGATATACCACCACCCCACAGAAGCCTTCTAGTATCTGAGCGGTAATGCAATTACCACCATACCGCGGAAGTCTTCAACCTGTTGAGTAGTAGTGCAAGGTACATGCAGACTTGGTTGGTAGCTAAGGTGTGCGCCGAATAGTGGAGGACATTGCTGACTTAGCTCTAAACCCGATGCTAAATTTGGTGCTAAAGTAGGCGCTAAATTTGGTGCTAAACCCGATGCTAAATTTGGCACTAAATTCGATGCTAAACCCGACACTAAATTTGGTGCTAAATCCAGCACTAAATGCAGTGCTAAATCTGGTGCTAATTAGTGCCTGATTTAGCGCCTACTTGTTCTAATCAGTGCAAAAAAGCCAAAAATGGCGTTAGCCCAAAAAATAGCATCGACTTTTTTTAAAAAATAGAGAAAAATACATTAAAACAGTGGGTGGAAGCAAAAAATGGAGCAAAAAAGGGATCTAATCACAGGGATTTGTTGTAGTGTGTTAATGGCATGGCGAGGGGAAGTGTTAAAGGAGAAAAATTTGTTGAAGCTATGCAAGAAATACAGTAACAAGTCAAGAGTAACCTTCAACAGAGTGTGGAAAAATACAAGAAAACTACTGATCAAAAAAGGAGAGAGGTTCACCTCAAGGTGGGATATTTCATTTTGGCTCATTTGAGGAAGAAAAGGTTTCCTAGGGGACAATACTCCAAACTTCACATGAAGAAGGTAGGACCATGCAAAGTGGTGCACAAGTTTGGAGAGAATGCCTATGAGATAGAACTTCCTCCTAGAGTTTTTATTTCTCCTATTTTTAATGTTTCTAATTTTTACCCGTATAAAGGGGATGTTGTTGTAGGTGATAATGTAGGTTTATCAGTGTTTCTAGATGAATATTGGATCAATGATCTTCTGCCAAGCCAAGCCTTGGATTTGGAATGCATTTTGGACAAGAAGGAGCTTAAGAAGACAAGGAGAAAGGTCCACTACCAATAATTTGTCAAATGATGAGGTCTTCCTGTCGAGGATGCAACTTGGATGACTGAGGATGATATTATCAAACATGGTTGTACAATTGTAGGTTTTTCCCCAAGTGGAACTTGAGTTCTCTTTGTCTCGGGAGTATGGTTTAGGGGCACCTAGGCTTTCATGCCCCAAGAGAGTTCAAAAGTTGAATTTTTTTTTTTCATTAGTCAATTAGATGTAATAAGGTCTTCTAAAACCATTTCATGTATGTTTGAGTCAGTTTTGGGTCATTAGGGGTGAGTTAGGGTCTACTTGCAAAATATTGTCAACTTGCACAATTGTTGTCAAAGTGACTTTTGTATTTTGTTCTAAACGAGTGGAATATGAACCATTGGAAGTTGAAATGTAGTTAGTTGAAATTTGAAATCTATTGGAAAGTGTTTAAAATGTCGTGTGTGATTGAAGGAAAGTTTGATTGGATGACATTTTGAAAGATTGAATCAATAAAAATATTTTTTCTTCATTTCCTTAACGTAATTTGTTGCTACAGTGACTTGTACAGATCTGTATAATCTTATCATGCTCTAAATTCAATTGAGCTTGATAGGGCACTGAATCTACTTTTTGTTTCAATTGGTTTCATTTATTTTCATCAAGATTTGATCAAGTTAGAGCCATTTCATCTGAAAGTGGTCTAAACCCTAGGTAGGGTAGCTAGGAAGGAAGAAAAATGTAAATCTATCCATTCCACTGATAGAAACTCCTGAAACTTGGTTGAATGGTTTGTGTGGGATTGTTATTTAGTTTCACAAACTTGAAGGGGTAGAGAATGTGTTTTCGCATGTGTGAGGTTGCTTCCCTAGCCTAATATCTTCATGTATTAGCCCTAGGAACCCTAAAGGCTTAGGTTCTTTGTTGAGAATCTCTTGGAGATTGAACCACCTGATAAAAATCAATGATTCATGCCATATATGACATGATTGAAGAATTGGAAGGAGAGTGGAGCCCCTGGAATGCAAATACCCTACTACTACCAAGCCAGTATCTAATTAGGCCTAGTTACAACAAGAGGATAGTCAAGTTTTAATGCATTTCATACAAAGTACCTCACCTGATTTTGAGATATGTTTAAGTATGTCCAAAAGGGTATCTAAAAATATGTTTACATTTTGAGGACCTTGCCTGCCTCACAAGTTATGTTAGAAAAGTTATGTTTGAAAGGATACAAGGAGAAATTAAAGCTTGTGAAACAAAACCCACCAATTGATGTCTAAAAGCTTGAAAGAGTGATTGATTGCTAGTGATAAGAGTTTGAATACCTCTACTCTATATCAGTTTTTCCTTCTTGCACTACAAGACAAAATCCTAAATAGTGATATACTATCAAAAGTGGGAATATCTGGCCCCTTCCAATGTGTGTGATGCTAGGAAGCATTGGAATTTATGTTGATCACTTATTTATAAAATGAAATTTTTCCCAACAATGTTTGAATCTCATCTAGAAGAAGTTGTCCTGGTACTCCCCTTTACAAGAATCTCTCTGGGTTGTGCTCACTAGTTGGCTAGTACTCTACAAGAACTCATTTGTTTCCTACATTTGGAGAGTTACACTGGAAATTTTCATCTGGAGTATCTGGTGGGGAAGAAACAAATGGATATTCAGAAAACAAATAACAAGGGTTGATTAGGTCATAATGGCCATGGAAAATTCAATTGCAGAAGTTGTCAATGCATTTTTCCTCAAAACCAAGATAGTATCATTTATGTTCACATATTGGGATGCATCTCTCCTTAAAGGATGGAAATTTTTATCACTACCATTCAAAGGTATCCTCCACCAACCGAGAAATAAGAACATAAATAGAAAATCAATTTCATGGTCACCCCCGCTATGAGACTTCAACAAGCTAAACTTTGATGGAGCCTCTAAAGGAAACTCAAGAAAATCAAGAACATGAATAATTATCAAGGGTTGGAAAGATGATTTGATAGGTGCTCAATCAATCAAACTACCTCAGGGAACAAACAATGTGGCAGAGGCATAGGGCCTACTCTTGGGGCTCAAAATGGCAACTGCTCACAAAATTACAAAACTACAAGTAGAAGGCAACTCCCTACTAATTATAAACACAACTAAAGATAGAAAAACATGGAATTGGAAACTACATTTCATCCTTCAACAGGTATGGATCGTACTTGGAAAATTTGAAAATATACATATCATGCACACCTATTTAAGGAAATGGTGGCTCTCAAATACATCATCATTAAAGCATGTGGTACCAAGATGATGGTTTCTAGATAAGTAACCTCACATGCCAAAAAATCACGTCAATTATAGGCGTCTCTCCTAGTATTTTGTTCCTTCAAGTGGAGTCAGCACTTGATCACCCTCACCAATGAGTTTGCACTCTCATACCCACCCAACTGCACACACTTAAACAATGTATCATTTTCTCTTTCTTCTAACATGTTTCTTGTAGGTACCAAAGATATATTATAGAAAAGAGTGAACCACAAGAAAATATTTTCACACACTCTACTGGGATCCTCACACAAGCTTGAGTAATGTCTTAACACTAGCACAATTAATGGAATGCAAGGATGTGACAAGGGTTCCTATCTCTTGCCACCTGGCACATGACAATTCAACTTCTCTGCTAGCTCAAACTTAAAACACCTCCCACACATTCTCATCCCACACTTCTAAAATTCTCAATCAAATCTGGCCAAATCAAGGGGAGAAAAGAGAGTGTGGTGCTAGAAAATTTGTGTCAAATTTGTAGAACAAAAGAAGGAAAAAGGGAAGATGGAGTACAAACCTGGAATCTCCGAGTTCCCATGAAAGTGTAGGCATGGGAAAGGAATTTTGAAGGCTTCCTATCACATGAAAATCTGGATATTGTCTTTGATTTGGGCTGCTTAAGAGAGGAGGACTACATTCACATGGTTCTGAGAATACATAAGCCCACCAGCACAAAGAGCCTTGCTTCCCTCACAGGTTATTTCCATCTTTTTCTCAATTTTGTATGATTTTGTCCAATCTCTCAGTGATTTGAAAGGAATTGTAGAAAATTTTGTGAAGGAAATTTTCTTGATGGACAATGCACTATTGAAGGGAGTTCAAGAATACGACCTTCATAGAGGGAAAGACTTTGTTGGTGGATTATTCTCAAGTACCTGAAATAGTACCAAGGGTTTGCATAAATTTGCATGACAATCAAGCAAGCATTTGAACACAAATTTGACCGCATTCTCCTTTGTTCAGTGCGCCAAAACACAAATTTTCTTTGCACAAGTATGGACATAAACGTAAAAGAAAAATATTATGCCATATCCTTCCTCAGAGCGCACTCACAACACCCACTAATCAAAGGATTTCAAGGAAATTATTCTCAGGTGAATGGGTCTCCTCCAACAGTTTTAGACCTGAATGCTTCTAGGGTTCAAGTTGACATAGAAGTGGCAACAATGAGGGAATTAGAGAAAGGCCAGGGTGAAAATTCTATCGACTTTAAGCGAATGGAAGAGTAAGGGTGGGTCTATTTCAAAAAAAATGTTTTTTTGATCAATCAATACCTCTACTTCTATAAAATCCCTACATCAAGATAAGATACTATGCATACTTCTAGTTACTTCGCATGTCAAGCGACATGAATTTTTGGAGAAAAAACGTGTCCTCAATAAAAAGCAGTGTATTTCAGTTATAAAGGGTGGGGGATATATGTTTTTTGTAGTACCAGTCCCAAATGCATATGTATGAATATGTAAAGTGGGTTGGGTGGGAAATCTCCTCCTAGGAAATGTCTCTGATAAAGCAAAAAATCAAATGTTATTGTATGGATCTAGCTTGTCTCAACCATTCTATTAGCAGGAAACTCACTCTAATTTTGTGCTATCTACCAAATTTCCAACCTTTAAAAAGGTAGGACCATACTTCATAATTCCTCTTTAAATTAATATAATTATAGGCTCTATGCCTTTTATCAAAAAATAAAAATAAAAATAAAAATTATATTATAGTCCATCTAAATGGACTATAACTCGGTTTCATTTGATCAAAGTGTATGACTGAAGAAACTATATTAAGTAACACATGAAATCATATTATCAACTTAACAAATCATTTTCAATTATTCTTAATTTTAAATTTTCATATGATTTTTAAGATTGGTATTTATTCAATTTGCATAAAACATTTATCCATTACTCAAGAAATAAAGATTAGGTTTTCATATCAGGGTTCTATGAACTTGAAGTACTTAAATTAGGTTATCTTAATACTATGATTTATGAATGCATCAAAATTAGAAATTCATCATCAATCATGTGAGTATTTGAACATAATCCATCTATTATAAGCATGTTATTTCAAGCATGGAGCCATAATGAATGAATGTCAAACATCAAAATCATCACAACATGATAATAATAAATTTCTTAAGGTGTCAACATAATGAATGCAAAAATAGTCTACATAATAGGTCTATAATAGGAGTAGGCCTCACAATATGTGTATATATAAATATATAAGACACACACACACACACATATCTATATAAAAATATATATGTCTGTATCTATGTTTGTATGTATCTATGTATGTATGTGTGTATGTGTATGTGTATGTGTATATGTATGTCTATGTATATGTATATCATGGATAAATTTAAGAAACTCCCCCCTCAACGAAGGTGTAAAATAATATCGAATCTTTCCTTTTATTTGAAAAAATTAGTAATTTCCTTGGTGAATCTTATGCACATTATTAAAAGAAATGTAAAATCCTGGCGAATCTTAATGAATAATTGGTAAAAAAATAATCACATTGGCGAATCCTAGTGAATAATCACTAAAACAATTAATTATAATGGTGAATCTCTCATTTAAAAATTTGTATAGTTGGTCGGTGCAGTTCCCCCATTTTTTTAAAAAAAATTTAATATTGAAGTAGGGGCTTGGGGGTAGCAGCCGCTAGCGGGGTCAAGGGGCAGAGCCCCTTGCGGGGGTCAAGGGGTAAAGTAAGACTAAATGAAACTTGAAAATTTTACCATCGATTAGCTTTTAAATCGGACAGCTGCAAGTTCATTCTGTGAGCGAATATCGGCGTGAGTGAACATCATCGATGGGACACTTAGGGATGTCTCACCGATATAGGATGATGGTGTATTTCATGAACTATTGGCAACAGTGAACAGTGGAGATCAAACAGAGCTTTGATCGGATGTCTTTCAGAGAGCTTGGCACAAATATTGTAGATTCCCTTCATGATTCTCTAGAATTACACAAGTGGTGTACCTATGCCTTGGTGGACCCCAGGTGGAGTATTGAAGCCTTATCAGCGTGAGTGAACATCATCGGTGGGACACTTAGGGATGTCTCACCGATACAACGATGATGACGTATGTCATGAACTATTGGCAACAGTGAACGGTGGAGATCAAATTTCGGGCCTCAACAACCTTTTTAAAAGGCGCGTGCATATAAAGTCACGGAATTGACTTGCAACCATTCGATTAAAAAGCTAATCGATGGCAATAAATAAAAAACATATTCAAGGCTAAAATTTCCCTAAAATGAAAAGGTAAATTATTATTAGTGGCGATATTTCCCAAAAATTAATTGTAGGAATATAAAATTAATAGCAAATATAGTTAATATCTATAATTACAGTATAAACTATTGGCGAATCAGTTCCAATGATGCATTGTTTAAAAAATTATGCATTGGCGAATTAATCGAGACAAATTTATTTTTTTGTAAAAACCTGGCTATTCAACATCCTTTCTAACTTGTATTATTCGCCATTTTTGGAGGTCCCAATTTCAAATATTCACTAATTGGCAAAGATTTGCCACTAAAGTTTTCCCTGATGTATATGTATATGTATATGAAGATATATATTCCTTGTTTTATCCTTCCATTTTCATTTGCATGTATCATCACTATATTTTTTTCCTCTCATCTTTCCCCACCTTTCTAGTTAAATTTTCTCTAATAGATAGCTATATTCTAACTATGCTTGCTACAGTCATATGTCTCCAATTAGATCTAGGATTATCATCTACCCCAACAATGATGTTTTTTAAGTTCCTTGCTCCCTCTTTGTTGTGTTGGCCTTGCCTTAACCAAAATTTATATTTTATCAGAGAGTGCCCACTAATGTTTTGGGGTTCCCCATATTGGAATGTATTTCCATAATCTTCTACATTCTTGCACCTGTGTTTTTCTATCTCTGACTAGCTTTCTAATAATTCAGTTTCAAGGCTTCAAGAAATCATCCAACATTGGTACTATGTTCAGAATTTGACCTACACTTTGAACCATAAATTTGATTTCTCTTTTCATGAAAATAAAAAATTCCTTCCTAGCATTATTTTCTCCCAATCTTAGAATCCCCACAATTTATATGTGGTGACATTCTATTGAATTGTGAAGTTTATTCATATCATTAAGTGATTTATTTTAAATTTTCCCATTAAATAATGAGGTAATATTATTTTTAATTTCCTTAATAGGTTGTATTACAAGGAACCTATTGCACATATTTTTGTTACTATCCTTGTTAGCATCCCCTTCCTTGCTTTCCTCGGTACTTTGACCTCTAAATTCCTAATTAGCAATCATTTCTTTCTCATAAGAGTTTGGATTTAGCTATCCCCTTAGCTCAAGTCTTAAAGAATTTGATATCCTCAATTCTTGATGTTAGGACCTTTGACAAGTTGATGGAATTTTCTTTACGATCATACCTAAAGGGTATTCAATATCATAGAACCAAAAACCCCACTACCTTAGCAATATTTTGAGTTTCCATTTTGACATTCCCTTTGATGTTATGTATGTCATATCCATGATCCCCAATCCTCATTAGCATTGACTGTTGAAACTCTTACCCCAAATTCATTTCTAAGAAAACCATGGGCTTTCAAGACTTCCTCTTCTCAACACTACTCTAGATGGTAATAGGCCAGATATTTCTTATTTAATTATTCCTATATACTTAGAAGACTAAAAGATGATTAGACTCCTACAAGCTATCATGATTGAATATCATAACACAAAACATATTATAGGAAACCTCAAACAATGAAGATTGTTAAGCAATCATTTCATGCATGTCTACACCTTGCATGTGTGTAAGAAATGTTAACTACATACTTAAAAACTACCATGTTGGAGTGCATATGTAAATTTGTATTTATCAACTTAATATGAAGTTTTACAAGTAGATAGTGAGTTTATGTCCTATTGATATATCTCGTGGTTAATCACACCTTTAGCATGGGTGTTTATTTAGTGACAATTCATAATATGTTAGACGTCCTATTAAAGAAGCCTTATGGAAATACCCTTTTGGCTTTAAGTAAACCCAAATATGATGGTGAGTCAGGCCACTCAGAAGAGTCACCTCATTAATGACAATATTTTTAGTGATTCCTACCCATCATCTACATTAACATTGAGCCCTTGGTTTTAGTCCAAGTCTATAAGCTTTGTGACATTACATGTTTGAGAACTAGCATAAACTAGATTTTGTATATTATTTCCTCACTAGTCCAAGCAACACTATCATTTCATTGAGAAAAATATTTGATTCTAATGATGGAAATGTGATTGTGGTTGGGAATTTCCAATGCATAAAAGAAATTTGTTTGCTTCATAGTTAGTATTTGTGTTGTTAATTTTATGTTAATATTCTTTGAACTCTCACAACAACCAATGGTGTAAAGGTTTCATTCCAATTTGTATGGCCTTGTACAATTGGGGTGGTGCAAAAATACCCACTATCAACTTAGTTGATGGACCATAGTCATTAATTTTGCATCACGTTTCATACTCCGGAACATTAGTCAATATTTCATATAATACCTTATTTTCTCAAAAAAATCAATTTATTACTCTTAACAAATTATTATAAACTAATTTGAATTCTCCCAATATAACCTTTTACCTCCATTAAACATGTCATGTTCAATGATCAAATGTTTTACCCCCTTCAAAATCTATAACATTGAAACACTAATTTGAAAACTAAATTATATCTTGTAGTCAACTCACCCGTTCAACTAAGGTTATGACAATCATAACACACATTCATAGATGTCAACAACTTAACTAAACTAAAAATTTATTGACCAAAATAATTCCAATACTTATAACGACTCCATTGAACGATCATGATTTGCGACCTTTTAAATCTCTGACATTTAAATACGGATGAAGAACTAAAGCAAAAGGTAAGCTACTCATCCGTTGGGCCAAGGTTAACATAGTGGTGACATGCATTCGCTTATGGCAACAGTAAAACATTCAAACAGAAGCAATAACCGCCAGCAGGACATTACAACCAGCATAAATATATACATAATCAAACCTTACGCAACAACAATTTGTGCTCGTACCTAACATTAAATAAATTATAAATATTAACCAACAGAAAAAAAAAAAAAAAGTTCGTTTGGATGACCATGTTCGAAGTTGGATAGTCAGCACTCATATCTTCTAGATAGGAAGCGCCATTTAATAGCAGGTTCATAACTCCTCACAAAAGTCGTCACCGGTTTTGCTCATGTCTAAAGCAACTTAGATTTTCAGCGTCGGCAGCATTAATTAGAGCCAAATGTAATGTTTTTGAGGTCGAATACAAATTTCGAAGCCAAATCATGCGTAAAATTATAAAACTTGTGAGCAAAGCGACACTCTCGAGAGAAGTCAGGGGAAGGCCAGCGGAAATATAGAAGTCGTAACCGTAGAAATGAAGGCATGAAAGCTCAAAGCGATAAGGATTCGACTGATTCTTTGCTCTGTCAAACCTAAAATTGTATCATGCTGTCCATGTATTTAAGAAGAAACTTGTTGTACAGCATTGTCATATTTCAATCTCTCTTAAAAATCAATTATCAGTTCTTATCAATTGCTATTGGTTCTTATTGTGAGATCAGAAATTTTATTGTGATGAGGAAGGGTCAATTTTGCCAGCTAGTGCTAATCCTATTGGTGGTGGGGTTATTAGGCCGTGTGGAAGGCATAACCAGCTCGGAGGCCAAGAAGCAATTCCTTGTTCCGCAGAACAAGGCGAGACAAGCAGTTGGAGTTCCCCCGCTTACATGGAACCGCACGGTTACGGCTTTTGCCCGTAGTTATGCGAGAGAGAGAAGAAATGACTGCCTCCTTCAACATTCTGAAGGATCGCCCTACGGTGAAAACATATTCTGGGGCAGCGGCCCACATTGGACACCTCTACAGGCGGTGAATCCATGGATTGATGAAAGGAAGTGGTATATCCATGCCAATAACACTTGCACAGGCCCAGATTGCACACACTATACTCAGATTGTGTGGAGAACCACCACAAGTGTTGGGTGTGCTATTATCAAATGTAAGAACAGGGACACATGGGTTATCTGCAGCTACGATCCCCCGGGAAACTACGTCGGTGATAGGCCTTATTGATGGGCTGAGCATAGCAGGGATATATTTTGCAGTTGGGAAGTGGTAAAAACTATTGTTTGTGATATCATATTTGATTGCAAGAAGAAATAGAATAATAGTACTGTTATTAAGGGAACGATAAAAAGTAGGATAATGGTGATGTTATTAAGAGAAGATTTAAAATCTGTATGAGTTGTTTGTTAATCTAGAGGTTAAACTCCTTTTTAAAGCTTTGAATTAGCAATCAATTCAGCAGCTGTATACTTTCAAGTATCATTATATTTTATTTGTTGGAGACAACACTATACTATCCATAAAACATTGAAGTTGAAGTATCGTTGGATTTATCTTTTTATGTCAATAAAGAAATTTTGAGTTCAAAGGTAGATTTCCTCTACCACTGAATGATGGCACCAGGACTGGAATTTGAGAGACGGTTGTTGCATATTTATCAGGCAACCGAAGTTTTTCCTAATCAAATTCAAGTTAACCGCAGATTTGTTTAACTTGCTATATGAAATAGTAAAATTTATTTCCAATTTTTTTCAGAAAAATTATGTAATTTGTAATTATTTGAGAAAGATTGGTGTTGTATTCAATTCGATTCAAATATAGGAATGATGCCTCCCAGTTAAACCTCGAAAGCCTGTATAGTTCTGTGTCTGTATTAATCAGTTGCAGCAATGCTGTTCTGTTTAAAGCAGTAAATAGGTTTTATATATATGTAAAAAGAGAAAATATATTATTATAAGAGAATCTACATTCAATTATAACACATAGATTTCTAAATAATTATAAGTATCAAAAAAGTTAGAATAAGAAAGTGTCAAAGAGAATTCTCAGTTAACATCCATCCAATCAGATCATAACAATCCATATACTAAAGAAGACTCATACTCCCTAAGGGCTTGAATAAACAAAGTTAAAGCTTGATCATCATAAATAAGTTCAAGAAGTTGCTTAGATTTATTCGAAGGAAAACACTTCCAATCTGTAACATTTCAATTATAATCATTAACAAAAGCTCACTTGTGAAAACAATCAGCCATCATATTCCATTTGCTAGCAATGTGAACAAACTAAATCAAATCAAAACAAGGAATGATGCAATGGATCTACTAAACTATATAGAAGTCATCCACCTTGAAGTATCATCAGACTCTCTTTACTTTAAAAAGAAACTAAAACATTATAATCCATCTCACAAATAATTTTCTACCTCAATTTACAAGCTTTTACAAAAGTTAAAAGAATAAAATGGTCTTGCATTTTATTATTAATGCAATATCCCATAGAAATAGTGAAGAAAAATGAACTAGACCTTGACTATCCTACATATATCATCAATCCCAACAATAATTGTATTACCCCTTGAGGATCCATTAGTATTGACTTTGAAGAATCCTATAGGGGCAAGAGTCCATGTATCAATCATATTCACCTTCTCAAAAATATTCTTTCTAGATCCATTATAATTTGAGCAACATTAAATGAGGAAATCTCCAAAAGGCATGAAATATGTGATAAAAATGAGAAAAGAGATTCTTCAAGAGAACGCTTGATTACAATAGTTTCCTTGAGTGAATTTTTTATCTTCTATGAAACATAAATAATATTACTATGAAGATCTTGGGAGATTCATGAATTACTCTCTAGTCATATCTTCCATAGAATAAAAATCATACCAAGATCCTAGGAAACAACTAGAAAAGAAGACAACATAGGATGATGACCAATGCTTGCACCACAATTATATAAGGAAGTGGAATGTTTAATTGATCGATTTCATAGCCTCCACCATAATCTCCAAAAATCTAAAGAGAAAGGGAATTGAAATTTTTTATGAAAAATGATTTCTTCACTAATACTACACAAAACACATTTAGAGGGACCAATAATATTATATTTTTAATATTATCCTACATGAGGCATTTATTTTGAATCAATAACCATATAAAAATATTACATTTTATGTTAGCTAAAAAATTCAACTTTTTAACAGTAGGGAAAATATCTAGTCACTCCTTTCTTCTTGCAATGGCCTACCCAAAGCACAACGAAAACCCACAACTATCAAAAAATTATGAAAGAAAACATCAAGACCTGATAAGGTCATTTCAATCATCATGCTCAATGAGGAGGCAAGCACATAGGAAAATTACAAAACCAACACTTCTTAACAAATCAAATGTCCATTATTCCTCTAGCCTCATAACTCAAGCAACCAAGCAAGGGCACATTAGGGAATGCACAAGTTACCCACAACCCACAAATACACCAATACCCAAAAATGCACACATACAACAATAAGGAACAAGAGAGTGGTCACTCTCAACCTTGGGAGACTCTACACCAAGGTATTCACTCCAATCCTATTGAGTATGGCAAGTTCTAGGAGGCACCTTTCCTTCACAAATGCAAGGCATAGGTTAGTGCACAAAACCCCTTTACAATTCCATGTTAAGGCATACAAGGAAAGAAGTCTTAGGATCATCTTGCAATTGTGAACACAAACATCAAGCATGCCAAAACCACATGGCCAACAATAATATCTAGAGATCCCAATTTTAAAATATGGGCTTTGATACTAGATGTAATGCACTACCTAAAGCACAAGGAAAAAATTGAATGAATAACTTCTATTAGAAACAACAACCACAACATAGATGATACAACACTAACATGACATGCTTACACAACAACATGCACACAATTCTTGTATGAAACACAACAACATAATGACAAAAATAGCTAGATAACTTCACCATTTCATAAGAAATATGGAAATAGTGAAAGAATAACCACTCATGGGATAGAACTACCATGACGAACATATGAGAGAGAGAGAGAGATAAAAAGTAATACCTACACTATGATTGGTTGTAACCCACGATCACATTCTCTCACAATACAACTCCATAATAGGATAATGGAATCATCAACCTCTAGTCCAGATCCTAACTCACTTAACAAAGATAATCAAGGAAAAACCTTCCCTAGACGATTCTGAAATAGGAAGCACAAACTATTCACTATGTGGAAAGATGATGGGGCACTTCCAGACATCCACATGCTTCCCAAGATGTCTCATTGCAATATGACATCACACAAGAAGAAGGGTATTATGAAACAGCATCCCATGACCTATGATAAATGCTAAGAACACTAACAAGACCAACCATGAAGGTTTACAACCTTCCCAAGTCTTCACAAGGCTAGGTGTAAAATCTCCCTAACCCTATGTTTGATAATCAAACATCTTCTAAAGAATGCATGTAAAAAAACAAAGGAGATACCACATAGTTACTTGGGAAAGATTAGAATTACCTCTAGAACCTCAGGACCATGTGAACAACTTTAATTTACATGGTTTACCCATATAAGGCCATGAAACCTAGAGGAACAAACAATTCATAGGAGATATATTTTGACTAGGTGTTTAAAGCTCTAATCAATGAAAATTATCATCATAGGCAAGGTATAGGGAATAAAAATTATCTAAAAGAGGATATAGGCTAGGAGAACCATTTTCTAACTATGGTAGGGAGAATTTTCATTCTTATTTTTGTATGGAAAACAATATTTCCCCAACACAAAACTAGGTCACTAAACTAGAGAATTCATTTTGAGTTAGTCAACCATCAAAACAAAGCCATCCCACTATCAACTAGATTTCCCTATTATGGTACAAATCTTCCCTGCTACTTAAAAGGCTACCTAAATGCATTGAGGAAATTTCTAAGTGAGTTTGATAACTCTTAAGTAGAGTAGGCCACCCAGATGCAACACCAGGCTTCCCAAACACAATATAAGACACTTCAACTAATTTTAAACCTAAAATAAATGTTTCTAAGTTAATTCTAGATTATCAAATCATAAACATAGCATCATTCACTTATGATCATGCCTGACACCAATACTAAGACACGTAACTAAAGCTAATCCACTAACAAGTTCAATCAATTACAATCCATCTCAAATGAGAGTTTATTTTGTATTCATTTACCATTACATAGATAGGGAAATCAAATATCCATGAAAAATCATCTAATTAATTTTTTTAACTAACTATAAGCGTAAGGAACATGAAGAGAAGGAGATGCGAATGCCATTTTTTATCCTTGATCCTCCAAACCCTAACAGTGTTTTCTATGCCACCCAACCATGTCAAACAAAAAGGTCCACTCCTACCATGCTAGGAGATGTTCACATGGCTCAATAAAACTCACACAAGACACTTGGGATATATTCTAATACTCACATAAGACACTTGGGATATATTCTAATACACACACAAGACATGAAGTATACACAACATTCAAGAATGCAATTTAAGGAATCTCTTCCACAATATGAAGTCTAGGTAAGATAATAGCATACAACAAATGATCTTCAAGGATAAAATAGAAAGATATGTAGCAATGGCCTCAAGAATCTAACCCATGGAATACCACAATACCTCTCATACTATACGAGGTGGGATATAATCATATAGAACTAGGTCACTCAATGACTGATCCAAACTCAATCATTTCCTTAATCTCATAAGGCATAGAAAATAATGCACAATATATCTTCAAATTGACCTAATTTATCATTCCATGAAGTATACCTTCATCCAAAACTTCATAAAACATGATAGTTTGCCTACAAAATTCATAATTTATCAACATTTCAAAAGCCAAAAACTAGGAGTTTTTCCAAATCACCATTAAACAACTTGAAAATTTACCAAAATTAAAATTCTCAAAATCTAAAAAATGAAATATACACTTTTGTTCTATAAGTTCTCAATAACCATTTCTCACTATCAATTTTTCATTTCTAACATTTCCCGAAATTTTTGGCATTATAACTTGATGTATTTATAAAAAAATTAAAAATATTTATAAATAATAAATTAACTAACTAATTTCTAATCTAGAACTGATAAAATTATTTTTCTACTTGAATGGTCACATACAAACCATTCAAAAATAGGAACCAAATAAAATACAGAATAAATGAAGAACTAACCTCATTTTTAGCCAAACATTTAAATGAGAACTTTAAACACACTCCACAAATGCATGAATCCACACACAAGAATGTTATCCTACCAATTCCTATCCAAATGCAATTGACCTCACTTATTTTGACCCACAATTTTCCTCCCGGTCACAAAAATAAGAATTTGGGAGAGAAGACAATTTTTTCCCTCACAAATTTCTTCCAAAAAATTAGAAAAATACAAAAGAAAACCCCTTTTATCCTATTTCAATCATTTTCCTTTTTCAAAGTAAAATAATAAAATATCATTTCACCCTAATTTAATCACTATTTTTCCTATTTTAATCCCTAATTTCACCAAACCCATATAATAAATTTAATTATAATCTAATTTATATTCCACACTTAATTTATGATTTATGTGTATATAAGAATATAAATTAATTCAACTTGGAGAAATGGGAAATTTAACAAGAGATCAGTCACACATTTATTGGATGTCCACAAAAGGGTATGGTATCTAGAATCATACCAATAGTGGTATTTGGGTCAATATAGGTAAAATAACTAGGGACTTGCACTTAGATCAAGTAAAAAAGTAAAGAAATAAAATTAACAACCATTGTGAAATCTCCTTATAACCACCATTGAGGAAAAAAAAAGAGATCCTATTTTAGCCACCATAAAAGGATAAATACCAAAGAAAAATTTTCTAATTTGATAATAAGATAAATAATTGTACACAATTGCAACAATAAATCAAGCTTAACTGCAAGTTCTACATGAAAATTAACTTCACAAATAGTGGCTAAACTTATATAATCAAGATAAAATAATAAATTTTGGCCGACATAAGCAAAGTAAAAGTCACCAATAACTGAAAAAAAGTTCATTCATAATAAATTGTACTTTACATCACTATATGACTAACCATTAGCCATAAATAAGGAAGGAGGAAATTCATGACTTAAATATAACCATATCCCTTTATTCTTTTTATGGCATGAACACTCAAAACCATGTATGTCATGGCAATACACCTAGTGAAAAAGACCTGCCTAGGCCACATGCCCCTCATGTGCATAATTATGGTTTGTACACCAAAAATCCCCCCATGACATGGACATATGTTGAGTCGATCATAGATTCAAGGTTGTATGCCACATGTAAATGTGCCTTACAAATAAGACAAGTGTAGGCCACATCCCACATAGTGGTGTGTCATATGGCGTAAATAGTCGCAAGCCACTCACCGAAGTGAGAGGTGTACATGGTAAGGCACACTCATATACATGCCAAACATAACTTATCATACAAAACATGAGGGCCTCTCTAAAAGCGTGTTATTATCCCCACACTAATCAAAACCAAGTATGTATAGCATAACATAAATGTGTTTTCACGTATGTATATACATAAAACCATGTCCTTGAGCCCAACTCACTATAATTAGCAACACATCATCATTGCCTACACTATGTCAAAACATTAGTGTGGTGTGGCATAATATCCATGGGCACTATGTCTAAACACAAGTAGATATAGAAATCATCATAGTGTTGAATACTCAATATCCACATGTTGGAACAAAATATAGATAAAATAATGGGGTAAGAGAAAACTTGTAATTGGTAACCAATATCAATTTCCAATGTCACCATCGAGAATAATGAGGAATATTATAACACTATGAGTCACTCAAAGGTCTACTACATAATAAAATTAGGTGGTCTACCTCATTAGGAAGGGTTTGGTCAGCAAACCACTCCATTCCAATGTCACAACATATTTCCATTCCTTCCTAACAATGGCACAATCTTACTTAACCCCACACATGTTGACTTATCAACCACCCTTAGGTGTGCTCTCAATATGGTGAGAAAAAAGAAAACACAAAAAAGATGATTCCACCATACTTTTATGCAAACACACCATCCATGGATGGGTACCCAATACCATAATTTCATTAATACAAAAATCATGTACAGGGTGTTCACAATACACAACATAAGGACCAGTATGGGGTATATTCACATCCACAAGAGAATACAAAACAAATTCCTTTCCAAATTCATCTTTTAATGCAACTAAACCATTTCCTTGCACATAATTAAACTATAATTTCCATAGAATTTTCAATAATTTTCCACTATCATCTACTAGGATTACTCTTTCCATGGTATAAATAAAATTTATTCATATTTTTATAACTACAAATATCACAATACATTCCAATTTATCTCAATGATACATAAAATTAGACATAATAAATCATGCTAAATCAATGAAAACATATTCATTGACAAGGTGGTGCTCCATAACACAACACGCTTATGGAATACATTATCTTTTAATTTAACATCACTAAAATTCAACAAGGTACCATAATTTTACTTAATGATAAAATTTACTTGCTAATGACACACATCAAAGGGATTTTGGTTAGAGGAATTAGTCTTTACCCAATGTTCCATGGTTGTCCTACCAATAATTTTATTCTACCAAGTGGCATACACAATCATGATAAAAATATTTACTCAAATGGGGGTATTCAATGTGCAACACACATCAAGAAAAACATACTTTGGTTAATCAATCACCACTAGAACATCAATCTTCTCACACAAATTAACTTAATCGTGCATTTAAAATTTTTACATCTCTAATTAGGATATAATGAGTTAACATTTATATGATTTTCTAACACGAATTATGTAGTTGGGGACCCCAAGTATCACCAATGTAATTCTCCTACAATGCATATGTCATTCTAGATTTCATGCAAACAATGCAATGAAATAATGAACTTAGTTTTGGGAATTAACAATGCAATTTTTACTAATGCATTCATTTCTTTACAATGATTATTATTTAACTAGTATGCATATGATTCTAGTATTCATTTTTATCTCTAAACTTTACTCAATGTTATTTTATATCATACACAAGTTCACATATACATCATAGGGTAGGAGTTCAATTTTTGGACCTATGTCTTTCACCACCATATTTATTCTAATCAAACATATTTCTTTCATATCTACAAGATAAATTTACATAAAAAATTGCATTCATATGAATCCAAGGTGCAATGCACTATTAAGAAATAAATTTCATTAACCACACCAAAGAGATGGATTACATTTTCAAATCACCACAACAAACATAGAGAAAGATCTCATTACATAATCATAGCTACATCCCTACTTTTCCTACCACTTTTAAGGCACAAACCATGAGTTTCCTTAAGAAATAATTATCACTTCACTTATCCTTTCACACATCAAGCATATGAATACACTATCAACTATTTCACAATCAAATACATCATTCACATGAGAATACATAATACTTAATAAAATATAACAACATAATTGGGTAAAATCACAAAGTTGTGTCACACTTTCGACCAAATAAATAGCTCTGAGTGAAACATTGTCGGCTGGAAAATTTTCTGCCAAATAGGTTTCAACCAAAACCACGTGGCTTATACATGGCACACAGAGTTTTGGCTGAATATGTTTCACCCAAATCCAAAAAAAAAATCCCCTTTCCACTTTGAAATTGCCTTATTTTATATACATGGTTTCGATATAAAGGGTTTTGGTTGAAACCCTTTCTACTGAAACTGTCTATGTGGCATCCTAGTTGGCAACCAACTCAACTTTTTTAGAATTTTCTAAAACTTTTAACTTCAACTAAATATTTCTTTAGTCAGAATGATGTTTTAAAAAAAAATAACTATTAGGATCTAATGTCCTAATCTAGCATGATAGAACCTCACTAGTTACAATATTAACAACACCAACCCTAAGGAAACACCAACCCCCTAATTTAGGAGCACCAACTCAACTATCTAATGGCATCAACTAATTGGATTTACAAATAAAATATTGGAGCTTCAAGTCTCAATTATAATTGATTCACTTGAATCCAGTTCTATGTCATAAGTTTGATCTATAACTCCTCATATGTTGCTTTTCCTCTCTACAAGAATTCCCTCTATCTCTATTGTTGTGGCTTCAACAACTCATTCCTCTCTTCTCTTCTCTATACTACAAATTATAAAATCCTCTATTATATCTTCCTCTTCTACTGATTCTGCATCTACCTCTACATACCTCTCCCTTCTCTTAGCAGTGCAAACCCTAGATGATATTCTCTATCATTCACTCAAGGTCATTCTTCTCTCCTATACTCTTACACAACCATACAACACTTAGTAATTCAACTTTACTCACATAGCTTCTCATATAAGCTATCTCTCATTGTTCCAAACACCACCGACCTAATTAAATGCATTTTCTATTTTTGGCGAGTGGAAATCTTATGATTTGGTTTACTATTAATGCCATATATTTGTATGCTTGATATTTTTCTAGATACGTAGTTGCATGTGCATTAATAGTGTCACTTATTTCTTCCAATCCTTCATTAGAATCTAGCTAGAGTGGTTATATCATTTTATATGCATTAATTCTATTCTTCTAGTCATTTGAGATAATCCAATCATTGAATGCAAGCCATTGATCTTCAAATTCATGCCATGATCTATCATTTCTTATTTACCTACATTGCATTAAAACACAACTATTTGATTTGACTTGCAATAATTGCATCCATAGATCTTTAGGTGATTCAAAATAATGATGTGAATTAGGTAAAAATTTGATCCTTGCCACGTGTCTCATTCCCACAAATTTTCACTAGTCAACTCAAGTCAACACAAGCACTCCATGAGAAGCTAGAAATACTCCTTCAATTTTGGTGACTTTTCATTTCCTTCCCTTCAAGGGTCAAGAGTTGCTCATCCCCATTACCTTATGCTTGGAGTGCATTACAAATCTGAACGAGCAATCTAGTTAACACATGTGTGATGCTTCTTCATACCTATCGAGGTTCAGTCATCAGCCTTACCATTACCTTCTACCTTATCATTCTCATCAAAAACCATTCACCCTAGAAGCTAGCTTTTGAGTGAATGGACTCTCTTTCACCTTAGTGGTCTTTGGGGTTTTTGGGTGTTCATTCAAAGAGGAAAGGGTTGGGGTTGATATTGTGTGCGGGATTGTGCCCTAACTGTTATGAATAGAAAATGTAAACTAAATAAGAATGAAATACAACTATGTTTTAATACACACTACATTATGTAAATAACCTAAGTAATGTAAACAAACAAGTAAAAAATGAAAGGGAAGGAAGGTGTGCACCTAGAAAATTATTGCAAACCTGGGGGAACTCTGAAATTCTGGATATACTAATTTTTTATGCCTAATGGGACACTTGTGCCAAGTTGGGCGATCTAGTCCTTTTTCTGGCAAATTCTTGAAAACTAGTCTAGAGCCCATTTCTACCAAATGGGTATCCAGAAATGTCAAAATCACAAAATGGCCTATTCAGAGGGACTAGGTCACCATTCTTGGTGACCTAGTCCTCTTCATGATTTTTGAAGTTTCTAAGGAGGAAACAAAAGCCCTAGATTTGCAACCTAGTTCTTCAAAGTTTCCCGCTTCTAAAACTTTGATGTTTGGGCCTGAGAGTGATTTTTTGTGGATCATTTGACCTTGCATGCAAGGGTTGATCTTCAACAAGTCTTCAATGCCTTCAAAGATCTTAAAAGTACTTGAACCTGCAATCACACAAGACAAGAAAGAGAAAAATGTTGATCGTTAGGGATTAGGGGTTTTCCTTAGTCAAGCCCCTTTTGAGTAATCAAGCCAAATGGAGATAGAAATTTAATAAAGTATGAGAAGAAGCATAAAAAAATGGATTTTTTACCTTGTCTTGATGAGAGATCTTGTGTTGTTGTAGCAATCAGCCCTTGAATTCTTCAGTAATGGTGTCTTGTTGACTTGGAAGATGAAACCCTAGCTTGCTTCAGAGGAAGAAGGGAAGAGAGATTGAAAGGAGT
>CM021104.1:283098894-283171398 GCA_007115665.2 Sequoiadendron giganteum
TACACTCTCTTAGAGGAGTGTGTAATATCTGAATCTAGAGGACGTTGTGAGATGACATTAGTTTTAAGAAAAGAGTTCATTGTTGGTTGTAAAGGATCACTTTGGAAGGTTGGGTGAGAGGAATGAGTTGGGATGATGTTGATGTTGGAAGAAGGTTTGACGATTTCGATGAAAGGACAAAATCCAAGACCATGGTTGGATGTTTGCATGTGAGGCTTGATAGGGTTGTGGATTCCTTGTTCATTAGCACCACAACCTTGTCCACTATAGACGAGTTGCTTCATGATCTCATAACCTTTTCCATAAAGAATTTTCAACTTCTTTGGATTGGGTGAGGGGTCATTGTTTTCATTGGTGGCTAAAGTAGTTGAGGTGGATTCTTTCGAAGGATTGGCTAAGTCTTTTGTTAACAAGACTCTGTGTCCCTTTGGAGAGTCATTTTTGTTGGTCTTGGTTTCTCCTTTGAGGGAGGGGTAAATTATAAGGAACGCAAAACATCGTCTAAGTACTTTGGTTGGACGCGTTCCACTGGTTTGGTTGGTGTAGTGGCGAAGGGTTTGGATTTGGTTTTCTCAAGGTGGAAGACACTGTAAGGTTTAGGATCAGTGTCAATGGTGTACACTTTTTTGTTGTAGATGTACTTCATCTTTCGATGAAGTGTGGAAGGAACACCATTCATTGCATGAATCTATGGCCTGCCCAAAATGAGGTTAGTTGAAACATCATTTGGCATAACATGGATTGATGTGTCTAAGGTGGCCACTCCAACAGTAAGAGGTAAAGTGATCACACTAGTTGGATTTTGTCTAATACTGTGAAATCTAGGGAGGGACATGCAAGAAGGTTGGATAGTTGATCTATCAATATGGATCTTATCCAAGAGAGTGACACTACACACATTGACAATGGAACTATTATCAACAAGGGTTCGCTTGATCCCTATGCTTTTGTATTAAGATATGATCATCAAGGATTCAGCTTTGTTTTGCACTTCCAAAGGAGGTAGCTCACTTTGGTGGAAAACAATGTTAGTGTTCAAGCCTTGAATCATAGCTGAAATCTCATTGGTTTGTGCATTGGAAGGGACAAGAATCTATTGTAAGGAATCCTGCATCATGTTGTGATAGTGAGGGGAAGCTTGGATAAGGTCCCATAAAGATATTTTAGTGGGAGTATTCCTTCGTTGGTCAACAAGGTCATACTCCCTAAGGAAGGAATTGAAGCAAGGGGTAGTAAGAATAATGGGTGGGGATGAAAGTAAAGGTGACGAGGTTGATGGTTGGGATCGTAGAGTGTTACAAGTGTAATGTGTATGAGAAATGGTATTAGGACTCAATTGCTGCAACACATTAGTTCTAGGTGGGGTGGGAATGAATTCAGGTTTAGAAGGTGGGGAAAGGATGAGTTGAGGTTGAATAATATTAAAATCCCCTTGAGAATGAGATTAAATGTTATCCTTGGTTTGAATCATGATATCCTCCCTAGAAGGAGATAGGTTAGAAGAACGAAAAGCTTTATGTGCTTGGCATTGAAGGAGTGGTTCTTCTAAAATATCTGCATCACTAGTAGGAGAATGATCAATTATAGGATAAGGAAGAATGGGATGGGGAGGAGGGGATTCTATTTGATTTTCAAAGGTCTCATTCTCTTGTTCCATACCATCTACCCTAGTAGGAGAGCATGGAAGAAGTTAATCACATGCTTCATCACAAGGGAGGGAAGCATCAAGAGAAGATTCACTATGATTGTCAAATAGATTACCCCAAAGTGGAGGATCATTTGGAAAGGGAGGGTCAATAGTCTCATGACCCTTGGGAAAGGTATCTTCTAACAACAAACTATCCTCTTTGCATTGAGGGGAGGTATTAGAAGAGGGGCGAGATTGATCAACATAGTTAAGGAGACTAGGTAAGGTAATGTTTAATAATGTGTTTATAATTTCATGTTCTTGTGTTAAACTATCTTCCCAAAGGGGATGAGGAGAATAAGAAGCAAGACCATCATGATGTTTTATGATTGTCCCTTCCTTAATCAAGGTACCTTCACCACTAGAAGGAGAGGTATCAAGAGAGGAACAATTATGATCATCATAATTATCTAAGTTTGTTTTTACTTGTAACACATCATCCTCATAGAGAGGAGAGATAGTAGGTTGTTTATGTTTAGGACAATTATAAACATTTTTATTTGCTAGACTCACATAACTAGGGAATGTATTCAAAGAATCTTTAACATGTTTAAATATTTTATAAACAATATAAAGAAAAAAGGAATATATGAATATGTTTAAATAATTTACAATGCAAGATAAAGGAAATTCCATTTTCATATTGCAATATAAGGTAAGTTATTGATTACACTATCAATGATCTAGAAATTAAACTTTGTAAATGCAAAATTGAAAATTTACAATGCAAGAAATGAGTTAATTTATTCTGATTTTAATAAAATACATGTAATAGAAACACAACCTATTGATATAGGTATGTAATGGCACCAAACAGAAGCTCAAAAATAAGGTTTTCAGCTCTGTAAAGGGTAGTTTCAGAACCCTGAAGCGACTAGGTCGCCTAGAATGGCGAACTAGTCCTCTTGATGAATTTTTTGAGATTTTTCAAAAGTTCTGGGTTGGTACAGGTGGTTTTTGGATGGGGTGATGCAGAACTAAGTAGAAAATGCAAAAATACAAAGAGATTTGATGATTTAAAATGCAACCAAAATGCACTTTTCACAAATGTAATGTTTAAAACCCTAGGATGCACTTTCACTAATGCAAGATGCCATGCAAGATAATCCTAGGTTAAGGAAGACGTTAAGATCAAAAAAGAAGGTGTAAGAAGGTCAGGTTCACCAAAATGAACCACCAAAAATGAAGACACACAGAGGGAAAGAGGATTACCCCAATGAGCTTCTAGGGTTCTTCACCCTAGAAGTTATCCTTTGAGTGAATGGACTCTCTTTCACCTTAGTGGTCTTTGGGGTTTTTGGGTTTTCATTCAAAGAGGAAAGTGTTTGGGTGGATATTGTGTGTGGGATTGTGCCCTAACTGTTATGAACATAAAATGTAAACTAACTAAGAATGAAATACAACTATGTTTGAATACACACTATGTTATGTAAATAACCTAAGTAATGTAGAAAAACAAGTACATAAATGAAAGGGAAGGAAGGTGTGGACCTATAAATGTATTGAAGACCTGGGGGAACTTTGAAATTATGGAAATACTGATTTTTATGCCTGACGGGACACTTGTGCCAAGTTGGGTGATCTAGTCCTTTCTTTGGCAAATTCCTAAAAACTAGTCTGGAGCCCATTTCTGCCAAATGGGTATCTAGAAATGTCAAAATCCCAAAATGTCCTATCCAGAGGGACTAGGTCACCATTCTTGGTGACCTAGTCCTCTTCAAGATTTTTGAAGTTTTCAAAGAGGAAACGAAAGCCCTAGGTTTGCACCCTAGTTCTTCATAGTTTCCCACTTTTAAAACTTTGATGTTCAAGCTTGAGAGTGATTTTTGGTGGATAATTTGACCTTGCATGCAAGGGTTTATCTTCAACAAGTCTTCAATGCCTTCAAATATCTTCAAAGTACTTGAACCTACAATCACACAAGACAAGAAAGAGAAAAATGTTGATTGTTAGAGATTAGGGGTTTTCCTTAGTCAAACCCCTTTTGAGTAATCAAACCAAATGGAGATAATAATGTAATAAAGTATGAGAAGAAGCATAAAACAATGGAGTATTTAGCTTATCTTGATGAGAGATCTTGAGTTGTTGCAGCAATCAGCCCTTGAATGCTTCAACAATGGTGTCTTGTTGACTTGGAAGATGAAACCCTAGATTGCTTCAGAGGAAGAAGGGAAGAGAGATTGAGAGGAGAAGTGAAAATGAGTGGTGCATAATGAGGAATTAAGTTTTTGGAGGTTATTTATACAATTTATTCCCTAACTTTCCTGAAATAACTTCATACTGACCGACCTTAGGGTTTTACAGACCTAAATCCTGACAAATATTAACTTTAATTCAAATTTTATGCCACATGGGACTAGGTCGCCCAAGGTGGCGACCTAGTCCACCTGGGCATTTTACATTGTTTTTCAGGGATTAAAATAATATTATTTATGTTCTTCGGGATTGTCTTAATAAAACACACTAAGATAGGATTTTAATGAGGATTAAGTGGTTATTTTGGAATAATAATGTATTAATTTCATGATGACAAACCTAGAAGAGTTTGAAAATTATTTACAACACCTTACAACACTTCTACACAAGGTTTGGAAATGGCTGAAAATTGGCTGAAAATGGCCCAAAGTCCATAGGCAAAGGTCCAAATGAGAGAAAAGTGACAAAGTCCTCACTTTTTGGTGACACTTGTTGTAATGTGTTTAACACATTCACATTAGGTCTTGGGGCCTTGTTAAATAAATGGACTTAATTATAGCTTATTTAAGGTGTTGTAAAGTGTTGTACCACACCTTCACACTAATCTAGGGTTTTCATTATTAATTGGGCTTCTTTATGCTTTAATTGGCCTTATTTTGCATCCACAAGCCTCATTTAATGCATATTTCCAAGGATACCCAACATAAACCAAGATCCAATCATAATTCAAGTGTTTTTAGGTTGTGTGGCCTAGGTTTAGTGATTTGTGACTCATATTCCACCCTAGGCATATGGGTCCCACCTAAGTCTTGAGGTCTTGATCTTCACATGAATCTAACCAATTTTGAAAAATGTGTCCCATAGTTAGGCCTAATGGGACTCATACGCCTCTTCTAGCATATGAGTCCCATGTGGCCCACAATCAAATTTAATTCAAATTCTTTCAAAGGATTGTATCCTCCTGGATCTGATGTCAGCTTTTAGTGTTGTAATTTTAGGAAATTTGGCATAGACAAGTATAAATACAAGGTTATTTCACTCATTCCTCACCTAACAAGCAATCAAGTGACCTACTCTTTCAAGTATTCATGTGTTATAGAAAAATTGAGTTCACAAGAGCATTCAAGTGTTTACAAGAGCATTCAAGAGCATTCAAGGGTTGATTATCAAGTGTTTTGGAGTATTATTCAAGTATCAAGCATCATGTCAAACTCATCATGCATTGTTTTCTTTTTAAGCTAATAGTTTTGATGTAGGGTTTTATGATTCAAGCTAGCATTCTATTCAAGATCTATCACATTCAAGAAAAATTCAAGATCTACATCCATTGGAGTCACTTCATACATGTTTGTAGCACTTTATTACTAGGGTTTGGTGAGTTGCAACATTACATTTTGTTCATTCATCATTCCTTTATTTCATTTCATTTGATTACAAGGTTTGATTACCAAAACAGGGTTTGACCAAGGCAAACCCCGTTCCGCTAACAAAACAACATTTTTCCCTCTCTTTAGTGTGTGATTTGTAGATCTAGGTTGAAGACATATTGAAGAGAAAGTTTGGAGAAAGTTGTCAAAATTGTCATCTTGCACTAGAGATCATTGAAAGACATCTACAGGTTGCAAATATGATATTCAGACCTAGAAATCAAGTGGAGAAAACATAGCAGGCATTGAAGAGTAGATTTAGACTTTGAATTTCTAGAAAATCCTTACTAGACTGATACGCCACTTCTGGCGTATGAGTCCCAGTATAGTGAATTTTCTAGTTTTCAGGAGTTCCAGACATATCTCTACTAGATTTATGTTCTTTCCCAAAAACCCTCACCTGGGACTAAATCACCCAGCCTAGTGTATGAGTCCTAGTCAACATTAAATTTAGTATTTTTAAAATTTTAGGACTTCATTCAAGCCTCTTCAAATTCCCAAGTGCACATCTCTCATCTCTTAGTTTTACATTTTGATTTACATACATTTCTAGGTCATTTAATTAAGTCTTGCATATCATTAGGTTTAATAATTAGGTCTTGCATTTCATTAGTCTTTTCAATCCCTAACTTGGTGGTGAACCCCTCTTTTAGTTTCTAATCAGAACCAAGACACCTTATTGCAAGATTTGTTTCCCCTACTTCATCTTTGGATAGAGATCTCTAGGGTTTCCTTGAATAATATTGGGAGAGAATTAGTGTTTTGTGTCCTAAACCATAGAGCCATCCATTTTTTCCCATATCAAGGTTTATTATCAACAAGAGCTGATGCAAGATACTTGTTAATAATATAACAAGCAATGACAATAACTTCATCTCAAAACCTTTGTTCTAGACTAGTAGCACTTAACATACTCTTGGCCTTCTCCATGAATGTTTTTTTAATTCTTTTTGTAACTCCATTCTATTGTGGAGAATATGGAGTTGTCTTTTTTCTATGAATACCACAATCTTTACATAATCGATCAAAATCATTAGAGAAAAATTCACCACCATTATTAGTCATCAAACATTTAATCTTCTTTCCAATCTGCAACTCAACCATTCCTTTAAATTCTTTAAATCGATTGAAAAAATCATATTTACTGTCTAGAAAATATACCCACGTCCTAATATAATCATCAATAAATGAAACATAATATGTGAATTTCCCAAATGAAGGAACCTCTATAGGACCAAACACATAAAAATGAATAAGATCCAATACACCACAAGATTTATGAGAACTCAAGTAAAACTGAACACAGTTTTATTTTCCATAAATGTAATGCTTACATAAATATAATTCAAGATTTCAATCAGAAAACCCTTCAACAAGGTTTTTATTTTTCAAGGTCCTTAGACCATTTTCGCCAATGTGCCCAACTCTAGTACCATAACATAGTTTTCTTTTCAAGTAATTCTCCTACAATGCACATATAATTCTACATTTCATGCATGCCATGCAATGAAATAGGGAACTTAATTTTGGGAATTAACAATGTAATTTTACTAATGCATTCATTTCCTTACAATGATTATTATTTAATTACTATGCATATGATTCTATTATCATTATTTATCTCTAAACATTACTTAATGCTAGTTTATATCTCACACAAGTTCACATATACATCGTAGGGTAGGAGTTCAATTTTGGAACCTATGTCTTTCACCCAAATATTTATTCTAATCAAACATATTTCTTTCATATCTACAAGATAAATAATATAAAAAATGCATTCATATCAATCCAAGGTGAAATGCACTATTAAGAAAGACCTTCCATTAACCACACCAAATAGAGGGATTACATTTTCAAATCACCACAAGGAACATAGAGAAATATCTCATTACATAATCATAGCTACATCCCTACTTTTCCTACCACATTCAAGACACAAATCATGAGTTTCATTAAGAAATAATTATCACTTCACTTATCTTTTCACACATCAAGCATATGAACACACTGTCAACTATTTCACAATTAAATACATCATTCACATGAGAATACATAATAATAAAATATAACAACATAACTAGGTAAAAGCACAAATTTGTGTCACACTTTCGGCCAAATAAATAGTTTCAAGTGAAAAATTCTCAGCTAGAAAAGTTTCTACCAAATAGGTTTTGACAAAAACCATGTGGCCTATACGTGGCACACAGAGTTTCAGTTGAATATCTTTCACCCAAATCAAAAAATAAATAATTTTTTCCCTTTCCCGCTTTGAAATTGGCTTATTTTATATGCATGGTTTTCGTAGAAATGGTTTTGATCGAAATCCTTTCTACTGAAACTATCTATGTGGCATCCTAGTTGGCAGCCAACTCAGATTTTTCAAAATTTTTTGAAACTTTCAACTTCAGCTAAGTATTTCTTTAGTCAAAATGATATTTAAAAACAAAAATACTCTTTTGTAGATCTTAGAGTAGTGAACTCAAATATGTAATTTTTTTAATATTTTGATTAGTTTTAATATATTTTATTTTTAAAGTTAAAAATAGGCTAATTATAAATTAACAAAAAAAGTAGAACATATTAAAAAAAATTAAAAATATATGGTGCACTAGAGGAGAGAGTCCTCTTCAAAAGGGTATATTTTTTTTATTGAAAATGATCAAAAAAATAGACAATAGTTGACGTCCAATGAAAACTATCAAATTTTGACAAGTTTGACTTTAAAATTTTATTATGAGAAAAATATACATGAAAATTTCAAACTTTTTTCCATGCACTAGATATTGAAGTTACCTATTTAGAAAAAAAAAAAGGGTAAAATGAATTTTTTTTCTATTTGTTTCTTGACGTCAAGTGAACATCAGTTTTTCCTAAAATTTTGAGCATTCCAAATTATGCTCTTAAATTCATAAAAAAAAATTAGTCTAAACAATTTTTAAAAAATCTGAAAAAATCACAAGATTAAACTTCATCAATATTTCTACCTTTCATTAGTTTATACCATTTTAAAATTCAAAACATAAAGACCACTTTTCTGTGGTCGAAGTTCAAAAAATTGTGTGATGCAAATTTGTGCTTTTACCCAACTATTCCTCTCTTAATTAATATTTTCACAACCGTAATTATCAAAGAATTATTGAAGCAAATATCGGGACTTGATAAGGTTATCTCAACCATCATTCTCAATCTAGAGACAATCACATAAGGAAATTCACAAAACCAACATTTCTTAACCAATCCAAGGTTTTTTAACCATCAAACCCCATAACTCAATAAACCAAACACACATTAGGAAATGCACTAGTTACCCACAAG
This sequence comes from Sequoiadendron giganteum, assembly GCA_007115665.2. Classification (NCBI taxonomy): domain Eukaryota; kingdom Viridiplantae; phylum Streptophyta; class Pinopsida; order Cupressales; family Cupressaceae; genus Sequoiadendron; species Sequoiadendron giganteum. The sequence goes on from CM021104.1 coordinate 283,107,523, forward strand.
CCATAAGCACACCAAGGCCCAAATATTCCCACAAACAACAAGAAGGCACAAGAGAGTGGTCACTCTTAACCTTGAAAGTATCTCCACCAAGGTATTCACTCCAAATCCTATTGATTATTTAAAGGCCTAGGAAACACCCTTAATCCACAAATACAAGGCATGGGTTGACATGCACAATCCCTTTATAGATCCATGCTAAGGAATACAAGGAAAGAAATCCTAAGTCCATCTTGCAAAAACAAGCACTTGAGAACACACACATCAAACACACCAAAACCACATGGGAAACAATAATAACTAGAGATCTCAATGTTGCAACATGGTCTCTAATACTAGATGTAATGCCTTTCCCAAGAAATAAGTAAAAACTTTACCATATAACCTTTTTTGAAAAAACCACAACACTGAATATGCGACATCAACATATCGCAATTGTACAAAATTGTGCAAACAAGTATTGTATGAAACACAACGAAACAATGAAAAAACAACTAGATGACCTCACCACTATATAATAAATGTAGCAATAACTGAATATTAACCACTCTTGGGATAGATCTATCATGATTATTATATGAGAGAGATAAAACAAAACCTACATGATGATTGGTTACAACCCACAATCAAGTTCTCTTGCAACACAACTTCAAGATAGGATGAAGGAATCATCAAGCATCAATCTGCATCCTAACTCATTTAAAAATTTAAAATATTTCAAACCTTAACTATATGATTCCTAACTAGGAGGCATAAACTCTCTCCTAATTGGAATGATGATGGGTCACTTCAAGATAACCACACGCATCCCAAGACATCCCATCACAACATGACATCACACAAGCATAAGAAAAGTCTGGAAAACCATACCATGATCTAAGTGGAATATTATGAACACTAATAATACCAACCATGAAATTTTACAACCATCCCAAGTCTTCACAAGACTAGGTATATAATCTCCCTGACCCTAGGTTTCACAACCTGTCAACTTCAAAATAATGCGCACATAATGATGGAGATGATAAAAAAAATTCTCAATAGAGAAACTTAATGGAAAGCTAAGAATACCACTAGACCCTTGGCACCATGATGAATAACATTGTTTTACATGGTTTACCCTTATGAGGTCTCGAAACCTAGAGAAATGAAAAAATCCTAAGAGATATTTTGAGTAGGTTTTTGAAGGTTTAAATTATATGTTCAAAAATGTTATAGTCTAGTAAAACCACTTGTTAAATATGGTATAGAGCATTCACATTTTTATTTTACATGGGAAATGAGATTGCTCAAAAATAGAACTAGGTCACCCAAGAAGAGATAGTTGATTTTGAGTCTGTCAACCCTAAAAACTAGGTTGCTCCATTATCAACCAAGTTGTTGCAATACAATACTAGGCCACCCCACTATTAACAAGGCTTCCTAAACACACTTAGGAACTTTTTGAGTGAGTTTGGTCACTCTTAAGTAGACCTAATTTCCCAAACACACTAGAAGACACTTAAATTCATTTCAAACCCAAAATATTTCCTAAGTTCATTTTAACTTCCAAAAATATAAACATTTAACATCATTCACTTACTATAATTCCTGAAACCAACATCGAGACACATAACTAAGGATAATCCACTAATAATTTTATCGATTATAATCCATCTCAAAAGACCAATTTTATTTTCATTTATTTATCATTGCATAGATAAAGGACTCAAATGTACTTCAACAACCATCTAGCTAGAAATATAAATAGTTAGATCTAAGGATGAGCTCAAATTTTCTTCAACAACAATCTAGTTCTTAATAAGGGAACTAAATCTTCAAATACATGTAACTAAGGCTAATCCACTAATAATTTCTTGAGATTGGTTACAATCCATCTCAAGAGACTGATGTTAGTTTACATTCATTTACCATTACATAGATAAAGGACTCAAATATCCTTCAACAACCATCTAGTTCTCAATAAGGGAACTAGAGGCTCTAGCTATATAAATAGAAAATATTAGAGACTTCAATGTGGTCAACATAACTTTCTATCAATAGTGAATATGATGTTGACCATCCAAATTTTGGGTGGGCATCATTTTAATTGATCTTAGTCATCCAAGGATAAGGCCTCATTTAATTTTGAATTTTTTACTAATGTAAGGATGAACTTCATGAAGACAGCACAATCATCAACCTCATGCTGTTATCTAAATATTTTCCCCAAGAGAATGGAAAACTATGAAATAACTCTTTAAAATTAAAAGAGAGGAAAATAAAGGATATTATTTTCCTTTCATTAAAAGAGATATTAATAAAGAAGATGCATAAAAAGTCTTTTTTTTAAAAGGAGAAATAATTATATTTATTAAATAATTATTAAAGGCATCCTTTGTAAAAGGGTGTGATGGTTGAAAAGACCCCTTAAAAGGATATATAAGGAATTCATATTAGACATGGAAAAGGATGGAGAATATTCAAGAAAGAATAAAGTGGTTTGATGAGCTATGGATATTGGAGAAGGAGGCACATAGAGTGTTCCCAAATTAGGGTATGGTGTATACTCAGGATTTTCCTAGCTAGGGTTGTTATACATGTTGAGTAGTTATTATGAAATAGGTTCTATACCTATTTAGCAATTACTCTCGGGCATGTTGTATACATGTTGAGTAATTACTTTAGAGAATGTTGTATACATGTTGAGTAATTACTCTAGAGAATGGTGTACACTTGTGTTGAGAACTTTTCTATTGTACTAGCACTTGTGTAGAGCACAATAGTGTAATGTGTTTTGAAAGGAACTGTTTCCTCCTAGATTTTTCTATAGCAAGAGAAAATACAACTAACATCTTCCTAAGATGAGAGTGGATTTTTCAAGTGTTTTTATTCAAATAAGTATTGAAAACCATTGATTCTATAATATAGTGAGAATATTATAAATGTTTCTAGTGTTAATCTATATGAATTATATAGATGTGTTATTTAATTAATATGTTAATTATTTACTTTATAATCCTTTTCTAACTATTATATATTATAGTTTACATTGGTTACTCACATCATTTTAGTAACATTATATCATTTAAATTATCTTAATTCTAACTTTTAATCTATGAAATAAATACTTAAATAAATTTAGGAGGGAAAGTGGCATTACACATGTAAAAACTATATGCTAGCTCTATAGCTCCTCACATAGTTATATGAGACCATAGTATGTGAAACATATCCATCGTGAAGAATGAATAAAAAACATTGAAGAATAGGCACTTCCACCTTCTAGATGATGTTCCCATCATGATCAAGTTATAAAAAAATAAGACCCTATTAATAACCACTTTCTCCATTAACCACTAGTGCAACTCTTAATCATTTTGCAATGTAGTGTTGTAAGAATCTAATCTAATTCCTCTCACTAAGATCTGGAGAATAATTAATACATCCTCCAAATTCAATTCCATCTCAACTATAGGGAGGTGAAATGTGATAGTATTTAAGTCACATTTCTCAATAATAACAGTGCTTGAATGTTTGTGTTAAAGTGTAGTTTCAGTAATGCCACCATAGATCTAAAACCTATGGCCTTTACAATTTCTCACATTAAATAATATTGATGGATATTTTGTGTAAGAAATAAGAACCTATATATTTTGGAGGGTTCTTCTAGATTTATTATTTCATATCAAAGATATATATCTCTCCACTATCACTCATGTGTCACTAGTTGATGATATATCTTTCCAAAAAAATACATTTTTTTAGTTACACCAATCCATTTAAAATCTATTGTGTTACACCATGTTGTATTATTACCTATTTATTTTTAACTTGATGGGTTAAAAATACTTTAATATATATTTATGATTATGTTTTGCATATGAATCTTGATGCAATATGATGGATGGAAGTTTAATTCAATTTTATATTATATAATGATTCTGAAAATGAAATATATTATGTATATGATTGTATTGTTATCAGTTAAGTGTTGTTATGATGTATTAATTTGGATGCAGGAACATGTTCAAACCTCTGAAAGAGAGGGAGAGTATCACTTAGGAGAAGAACTTAGTTTGGTAACCCTGATGAACCTAGTTGAGCATACACACACTCACACCCTAGTTGGTCTAAGTTGAGTCAAGTCATTTTAGGTGGTTAGTAAGTAACCTTCTATCTTGGTAGTGAATATTTTTTATTGGTTTATGATCTTGTTCTATGAGTATTTTTACTAGAGTTATATGATTGATTCTTTATATCGGGTGAGAGTTATTCTTGTGTGTTCTTAATGAAATATGTTAATCAATAAAGTATATACATAGAATGTCTATACGCAAATATTTGCATGTCCATGATAACTCATACATGTGAGAATATGTGTGCATGAGTATATGTACGTAGATGTACCTAGGCATGCTCAGGAATGGGTAACCCATATGTATGGGATTATCGATTAGATAAAAATGACATGTATATACACACACACACACTTCATGTATACACATCAATCTGAGATTACGTGCATATATACATGTGCATATTTGATAATTGAAATAATGATATATATTATATATTAATATGTATGTATATTGTACATTTGTAAAAATATATGTACATATGTACGTATATATGTATATATATATGATTATTTAATATATTCTTATATCTATTGACAATATATGTATTTAATAATCAAGTGAATATGGCTATATATATTAGTATATGTATGCGTATATATAACATGTGGTTTATATATATACATATTAAAATTTTATAATGTTTAAGTTATATATTGATAATGCATAGTATCTACCATAGCGCATAATATAAGGCACTACATACGTATTATGGAAAGTGCATAAGTTAACATTGTTATTAACACATTTAAATTCAAATGAATATAGTGACGTAAAGCACATAAGTATAGCATTGTAGTGTTCATATTTTTGTGGTTAAACTGCCCATAAATCAAGTGAAGACTAAGTCAAATGCAGACTTATTTACCACACATGAAAGGATGAGGATAGTTTATACATTGCAATGAGATTAAAAGTATATTATAGAAAATAAGAACAATTCTTGGTAGCACTATATTTTGAGCCTCTAAGTTGTGAATATGTGGCACCAAGTTTGAAGTGTGTGAAGAAAATAAGAAGTATAAAACTTGCACCATGTATAGGTACAACATTTGGATAAATGTTAAACTCAATAAATGAAGTGTTGGTAGAAATATGAGAGGATAGTCAACTTGCAAACTGATTAGGAAACTTGTATCTTGTTTTTTTTTTCCCTTGAATCTATAAAATATTCATGCTGTCTCTCATAAACAAGTCAACTCAGCCATTGGAAGAATATGGATTGTTATGTGTTGCAAATTTGTGAGTTAATCAGCTGAGTCATTGTATGTGATTAGGAAGGTGGTAGAATCACTAGCTTATTTTTAGCCTTTGGTTGCTAAAATTTTAGTATCTATAGAGGTTCTTTTCCTATCATTTATTACTCTTTACATTTTGATTCCTCTATCATTATTTTGCTATTTTTTTTGTGCATGTGATCTAGAGAGCTTGAGAGTTAGTGATTTTTTTGGCAATTATATTGTTGAGAGAATTTGGAAGAGGCTAGTGGTTGGAAGTAGTTGAGCTTTGGAGTAGTGTTCATGAAAGTTAAGGCTAAGGTTAGAAAGAAAAAATTTCAATTTGGAACTTATATCCAAGCATGCTGATTTTTATTCTTCCTTTTCATATGTTTGAAAGGTTATTTGATTATAATGCCTTTGTTGGAAAAAGATTATTTGAAAGCATGATATATTTGTTCTTATGATCTAGTTATTTCCTAGATTTGGAATAACCTATGAATGCATGGTATTCATTTTATTATAAACTCGATTAATTCCTAGAAAGGAATATGCTTGTGTGATTCTTGATTGAGTCTCAAATTAGTTAGCCCTATCAATGGGATTATGTTTATATTTTGTTGAATATGTGTGGCTAAAATGCTAGTAGAACTATACTAGCTCATTAATTCTATTTAGATAATTCTTGGGATGGAATATGTTCCTATCTTATAGTAATTTTATGATTATGTCAATTTAAGATGTTAGTAGGGCTATTCTTGGGGTTAGTGAAATCCATGGGAAAGGGGGTAACCTAGCTAGTCACTAGAATATGTACATGTATGGTTAGTATGGTTTTACTTGGGGTAAGTGAAATCCATGGGTAAGGTTGTAATCTAGATAATCAGTTTATTATAAACTTGGGTATTCCTAGGGTCGGGGTAATCCATGGTTAAGGCAATTACCTTGTTGACTATTTTATTATGTTATCACCATAGGATAATTGTGTGTTATGTTTAAGGTCAATACCAAATCGATATTAAGAGTGGGTGGTCAGGTAACTCTCACTTTAAGTATTGGGTGTCAAATTCTTTGGCCAAAGTAGTTTAAGTAGCCACTATTTATAATGTTAGTTCACTATGTTCCATGATTGCAATCTATGCAAGGAAACCAATGTGTGTGGTAGCTCTAGATATATAGTACACAACACTATGCTTAGGAAGATCATGTTTATGGGATTATCAAACCAATATTTCCATTGAAGAGTAGGGCCATCTTGCCAAGTTTGGTAAATGTGCAGGGGACCGTAGTAAGTCCATGGTTGGCAAAAAAGTTCTTGAGTGATGCTCTCCCTCATACAATTGGAAACTAGGCTTTGACAATCTAGCACCAGTTTGAGGGCACCTAGAATGTATACACCAATTGATGGGAACATCTAGGAGGTATGCACCAATATTAGGGACATCTAGATTTTTGTACTATATTTATGTATATTTATTATTGAGCTCATAAAAGCTATGTATGTAAAAATGTAACTCTATTTTTCTTGAGGATTTGTAAATGAGAAATATTATCATGCAATTATGTGATGTGAAATCATTGCTTGAATTATTAAAATGATTTTATGTTATGCAATGGGAAATTTTGGAATGATTATGTTCCAAATGTGTATCTATTTATTCATGTGAAAAAGAAAAAAAATGGTGTCTCATAAAGTTTGTAACTTTAACTTTAACATGTAAGTAAAACATAGTAAAAATAATGGGTAGAACAATGGGCATGTTACACGTGGTATCAGAGCTACTAGGTTTAGCACTAGAATCTATGAGTTTTGTATGCTTTCATCCAACATTATATGAGTCTAATGTTTGGAAATTCTTGTGTTAGGATGGTGCATCTCAAGATGACTACAAGGAAGTCAGTAATCAGAAATGAACACTACCTACAGGCCAAGAAGGAAAGGGATGATCATATTGTTCAAACCATAGAGGGAACCAACTATGAAAATGCTATTTTTCTATGTGACACTGATACTTTAAGTAATTCCCTATCAAAAATAAATCAAGAAAAGAGAAGGATGCATTAGGCTGTCAACTTTGTACTTCCCATCTCTCTTGCCAAATCAAACTCTTTAAATTTCTAGGGATATGCCCTCGAAACGTAGTGTTAGTCTTGCAATGATACTTAGGGACACTCTTGTTCTTCCTATGCCAGAAGTTACTATAATAGACTCAAGCGGGAAATTAGAGGGATATGTTCCTCAAAATTATATATCTTAGGATAGGTGTGAGGAAAATTTCCCTTTTGACAATATATTTGAATAAAAATATGAGAGGTATACTCCATCATGTTATGTATCAAAGAGTAAATTTGAGGGATAATCTCCCCTTGAATAGTTGAATAGTCATTCAATGTAAATGTTGGGATATTGAAATCCTATTGAAATGAATGAAAATCATGTTTTGGGCAAAAATTATGTATACACTCAAGTTGGGAAATTTCTTTTTGAATGTTTGTTCTTTGGAAATGTTTTAAGTGTTATGTAAACATTCCAAGAATCTAATTGAAAATAAAACCTCCAGATGAAAATTTTCTTGTTGAAAATGGTAAGGAATAGAACTAACTTTGGGGAAATCCAAGAAGATGGCCAAGAATCTAAAAAAAAATGGGGCTAAGTTGGACTGTCTTTTAGCAATAATGGATGAAACTAGATCAAGAATAGGAAACCTCGGCAAGAGGTAAGAGGAAAAGAAAGGTTGGAATATGAAGTTCCTAATAATGATGAAGAAGGGAAAAATTCCCATGGATGTCTCAGCCTAGAAAACATCTAGATGATAAATCTTAGTCTAGGTTGGAAGGAAGCAAGCAAAAATGACTTGCTAGTGAGTTATCACAGGACATGAGAAAGATCACTCATTTGAATTTTGAAGGAAGTACCAATGGGGATGTGTTTGAGGCATGACTCGTCAAGATGGAGAAGTATCTGAGATTAGAAATTAGTCTGAGGCCACTAAATCCATTTGGGTTGCTTTCCAATTATCTGGTGAAGCATCTAGTTGGTGGATGAATAAGAAGATGGAGCTTGGTCTAAGTTCCCTAAGGCTCACATGGTGTGAATTTGTGGAAATTTTCCAAAAACATTGGTTTCCTCAACTCTTCTTTCATCAAAATCTTACCAACTTCCAAAAATTGAGGCAAGGGGATTCCTCGGTTAACAAGTATTGGGTGAAATTCACTCATCTCTTAAGGTACATACCCATGTACCAAAAGGATGAGTAGTTTTGTATTATGAAGTTTATCTTGGTTCTAAATGCTCAGATAGGTGGTGAGGTAGATGTACACAGTTCTGCTACCATGGACATGGTATATGAGAAAGTAATTAAGTAGGAACAAAGGCTTGAGTCTATCTCGAACTACTATGAGAAGAATCGTAAGAAGGTCAATTGGTCACAAGTCAGTCAAGCTTCAAGGAAGCCTAGTGAAGGGAATGAATACAAAAGGAAAGGGGACAAAGGATCCCATAATAAGAGGAATAATTCAAGAATTGACCAAAGGGGAAACAAAAACAATAACAACAATGCTAGAAGGAATGAAAGCAATTTTAGAAGACCTATGACAAGGATCAAATCATTGAGAGGGTGCTATACTTGTGGAGGAGATCACTTTGCAATCTAATGTCCCAATAAACCACCAAAGACACATCTACAAGGGAATCCACTACCTTCTCAATGAGAAGCATTCTAGTAGAGGATTCATACTACATTGGAAAACTAGAAAGTTGAGTACTAGATCACTCTAGTGGAAATATTAGGTACTTTGTTTGGTACACCTATTTCCATTCTTATTGACACTGGTGCCACTAAAAAATTTGTTTCACCTAGAATAGCTAGTAGTATATCTAGAAAATTTGGCTATATGGAAAAGTCTTGTATGATTGAACATGACAACTAGAAAAGAGGTAAGGTGGAGAAATTTGTATTTGAAGCAAGGGTTGAGATTCCTAGCTTCTCCTCAGAAGTGAATCTATATGTAACACCCCTAGAATCCTATGATGTCATTTTAGGGATGAACTGGCTATGGAAACATAGACCCAAAGTGTATTTTCATCCTAAAATAGTAGAATGTTTAGATGGTCTAGGTAACTAGGTGTTGTTGCAAGGAACGCCAAGGGAAGTAAACTTGTGAAAGATATCCACCATGCAAATGCATAGGGCGAAGAAGAAATTTTTTCAATTTTTTACTGTAAACATGGAGAAACTTGAGGAATGTAATGAGTTAATTTCTCAAGATGGAATTTTATATTATGGACCTCAAGAGCCCCAAGATGATAAAGAAGGGGAGGTAGTGGAATCTATAAAAATGGATATGGAGAAATATATTATTCTATGAAAGTTTCCAGAATTTTTTTTGGAGGAATTACCCAGATTTCCTCCTAAGGGAGTGTTTGATTTCTCCATTGAGGGTATGTGCAGGATCATCATGGAAAAAACCGGCCCTTAAGTGGCAATAAAAATCCAAAAACTCAGAGTTAGGCAATTTGACGTAAAAATTTGAATAAGTTATCTATATTATTTCAAAAATATGTAAGAATAGAATCTATAGAAAATTGAATGTAGTTTCTAAACTACTAGGTTTATTTAAAAAAATAAAAAATCTATTTGGTGAAAATTTGAAATTTCAATGCAATAGTACTTAAATTTTAGGGAAAAAATGAGAAGTAGGTGTCTGTCTGACCACCCTAACCACAATAAAATGATAATATTTTTTTATAATATTTTAGATGTAAGTAGAGAACTCATGTCCCGATGTGGTGCATATTTTTTTATAAATTGTTTCCAAGTAAATAATTAATTATTAAATTTTTATTAAATTTTTTTTTAAATATAAAAAATTGTATGTTTGACCACCTTAACTTGGTCAAAACTTCATGAAATTCATTTTTTTGTTTTTTAATCCTATAGTATGCAAAGCATAGAATGTGATGCATGTTTTAGATTCAAAAAATGTGATACCGTTTGAAAGCTATAGATTTTTTCAATCAAGACTTTAGTCATTATTCAAATAGAAAATAAATAATAATTATTTATTAAATTCAAAGTAAAACATAATTTATATTGGTGGAAAGATAAGAATCTCCTTAAAAAACCCTTTTCATTTCATCAATTTTGGGTAAAATAAGCATTGTGAGCCACATGAGCCATTATATCACTTACATATCACCAATTTTTGGCCCATCATGATCCTGCACATACCCTTGACATAGTTCCAAGGTCAGAGCCTATATCCAAAGTACCTTATAGGATGACCACAATAGAATTAATGGATTTGAAAGCTCAATTAGAAGAATTTTTGTCTAAGGGACTAATTAAACCTAGTGTTTCACCATGGAGAGAGCCTATAATCTTCATGGAAAATAAGGATGACACATTGTTATTGTGCATTGATTATCATTTTACTAATAAAGCAATGATAAAGAATAATTAGAAGTTGCCACATATCTATGATCTCTTTGATTAGATGCAAGGAGCCATAGTATTTTTGAAGACTGGTCTACATTCAGGTTATCATCAACTAAGGATAAAGGGTGAAGATATATCTAAAATAGCTTTTAGGATAAGGTATGCTTATTATGAGTTCACAGTCCTACCTTTTAGACTGATGAATGCACCTACAACATTCATGAACCTAATGAATAATGTATTTAGAGACTGCTTGGAAAAAATTATGTTGTTCTTTTTAAATGATACTCTTATCTATTCTAAGAATGAAGAGGAGCATCTCAAGCATCTAGATATTGTTCTCCAACAGTTAAGAGATCATAATTTGTTTGGGAAACACTCTAAATGTACTTTCTTTAAAAAAGAAGTGTAGTACCTAGGTCATGTGATTTTATTTGATGGGATTACAATTGATCCAAGTAAAATAAAAGAAGTACTTCAGTGGCCAATTCCTAAGAATGTGCTAGAAGTTAGAAGTTTTATGGGTCTAGTTGGTTACTATTCAAGGATAGCTTTTCCCATTACCTCCTTACAGAGAAAATGGAAGAATTTTGAGTGGATGAAAAAATGTCAAGTGTTGTTTAATCTACTCAAGGATAAGTTGACTGTTGCATCAATACTAAAGGTACATGATCCAAATGGTAACTTTATTGTTATCACTAATACATCAGGAGAAGGTTTCGGTGGATTATTGATGCAGGATGGGTGATTCATAGCATATGAATCAAGGAAGCTTAATCCTTATGAAAAAAATTATGCTTCACATGATTTGGAGTTAGAAGCTATTGTTAATGCATTATAGATATGGAGATACTATCTATTGGGAAAACCTTTTAAACTAAAGAGTGATCATCACAGTCTGAATTAATTCTTTACTCAATCAAATCTAAATGCAAGGAAAAGAAGGTGGTTAGAGTTGATATCTAACTATGATATTTCAACATCAATTATATCAAGGGGAAGGAGAATCAGGTTGCAAATTCCTTAAGTCATAGGAGGGATATCTTCTCCATGATATCAATTCAAACCTATTTCAAGGGTCAAGTGTTGTAAGATTCCAAGGGTGATGAATACTACAAGAAACTCAAGCATGCACTTACAGATAATCTACAAGAGTCAAGTTATGAAATATTTCATTTTGAATCTAATGGTTTTCTAAGATTTAAAGGAAGAATATATGTACCTGATTCTAAGGAATTGAGGAATTTAGTGTGGAAAGAAGTTCATACCACACCATATTCTAAACATCCTAGTGTGACTAAGATGTTGGTTGATGTGAAGCCATTATATTTTTGGAAATGAATGAAAGGGGATACTGCAAGATTTGTAGAAAGTTTCTTAGAATGTCTGACGGTGAAGGTAGAGCATCACCACCTTGTAGGTCTTTTGTATCCTCATGAAGTTTCTTAGAGTAAGTGGAAAATCATTAGCATGGATTTTGTCCAAGGTTTACCAATGTCAAGGAATAATGCAATGCCATTCTGGTAGTAGTGGATAGGATTACAAAGGTGGCTCACTTTATACCAAGGAATTTGATAGGTGGAGCTCCTATTATATATGGAAGTTCATTCAAGAGGTATTTAGGTTGCATAGAATTCTTGAGAAGACTATATCAGATAGGGATGCTCATGTGACTTCAAGGTTTTGTAAAACCATGTTTTCTTCGCTTAGAACATAGCTGAACATTATTTTGACATATCATCTAAAAATTGATGGACAAACAGAATGAGTGAACCAAGTTTTATAGGATCTACTAATGATGTATTACCTAGATCAACAATGTAAGTGAGAAGATTAACTAACATTGGTAGAATTTGCATACAACTCTTATCATTCTATTATCAAGATGGCTATGTTTGAAGCATTCTATGGTAGGAAGTTGTAACCATAAAAAAACTAAGCCTTTCCCTTGCTTGATTTGGGTATAATTAATGGTAAATTGAACTTAATGTCACCTTGATCTAGTGTTGTGAGGTGTTTTACACATCCATATTAGGTCTTGGGCCATTTTTAAGATAAATAAACTTAACTCTGCTTTAATTTAATATTGTCAAATGTATTTATTTACATATTCACATTAAATTTAGGATGCTTGTAAACTAAAGTGGACCTAATTTAGTGTTGTGATGTTTTTTACACATTCGCATGGGATTTAGGGCCCTTCTAAGATAAATTCACCCATTTTTTCCTTAATTTAGTGTTGTAAAGTGTATTTATTTACACTTTCACATTGATTTTTTGTCTCCCTTGCATTTATAACCCTTATATCATCATTAATAGGCCCCTATGACCCCATATTATGCAACCCAAGGCTTATTATGATCCAAAACTTGGCAATATCAACATATGAGCTTAATTTCTTCACTCCATGATATTCTAGTAGGCAAAATAGCCCTTGTGGGACCCATTCACCACCTTGGATGAATGAGTCCCATCCAGGTGGGACTCATTCACCCAGGATGGTGAATGAGTCCTATTTGAGCTATTTTAGAGGTTCTAAGCGAGAAAAGTGGGTTTTTAATTCAAATTTCTTCCATGTCGACCTTGTGAATCAAATTAATGGTCATGTGAGTGGCTTTCCTATATAAACAAGATTTCAAATCATTATTTCATCATATAATTATGTTATCAAATAAATAATTCATGAGTTAAGCATTCCAAGTCTTCATAAGGTCATCAAGATAGTTGTCGAGACCACTTTTAAGGCAATCAAGGGCATAATTATTCATCAATTGTCACAGTAATTTAAGATCCATCATCATTTCATGCATATCAAGAATTAATAATTATATTGAGCTATTTTTGTGATGTAGCATTGAAGATCCAAGATCAAACATTATTTTACTCCTATTGTTAAGACAAGATCTACATCCTTCATGGCCATTTCATGATTAAATTGTAGATTTACAAGACATCATCTACAAGGCATCATTCAAGGTACCATTGTTCATGTTTCATGCCCTATTATTCATGTTCCATGTTCATTATTTCATCATTTGGTTTAATTACCTAAAAGGGGTTTGACCAAGGCAAACCCCTATTCCCTAACAATCAACACTTTTTTTCTCTCTCTTTGTGTGATTGTAGATATAGGTGCTTTGGATACTAGAAGATCATTGAAGATTAGGTTACAAGCTTGTTGGATTTGTCTCCTCATTGACAAGGTTAGAATCTTCACAAAAAGTCACTTACAGCCTTGAAAATCAGGGTTTCAGATCTAGGAACCTAGAGGAATAGATTGAGCAGATCCAGACTTTGAATTTCTAGAAAAAGCCAAATTAGACTCATTCACCACAAGTGACAGATGAGTCCCACTGTGGGTTTTTTCAGAGATCTTTTCAGATTTGGATACCCATTTGGATGAAACTTGAACCTGTGCAGAGACCTATATCTAGGACTAATTCGCTCAGAATGGCGAATGAGTCCCACTAGGTTTAAAAATTGACATTTCTAGATTTTTAGAGCTCCATTCCATTTCAAGAAATTTTCCATGTGCATACTTTCAGTTTTACAGCTTTCTATTTTGTTTTATTTACATTTATAGGTCATTTAGTGAAGTATTGCATCAAACTAGGTTTAAAAATTGCATCTTGCATTTCATTTTCCTTTCCAAGTCTAAAATTTGCGGTGAACCCTTCATTACATATCATTCAGCCTCTAGGACAACCCTATTGCAAGATCTCAATCTCCTTTGCATTGAGATATCTAGGGTTATCATTGTGTGGAATCTCTTTGAAAGTGGGTGCGAATACATATCATCACCCAACAACATTTTTGGAGGTTCCATTTTGGTGAACCTACATTTAGAATACCTTCTTTTCTTATTTTTATTCCATCATCATCCTAGATCTAGCTTGCATTGACTTTCCATTGCATTTTGCATTACTTAGTTGGCATTATAGGGTTTCAAAAAATTTCACTAGTGAAAGTGAATATAGGTAGCATTTTTGCATCTAAAAATAGAATTTCCACTTAGGATACACATCATACAAACTAAAAAGCATAAAAAATAATTGAAATTTTTTTGAAATTTTTGAAAAAAATCCCTACATGGACTCATTCGCCACCTTGGGTGAATCAGTCCCAGTGCACCCCTGAAACTTCCTTTTACAACATCAAAAACCTTGTTTCTACTCTTTTGTTTGCTACCATTAACTATCTGTTTCAGTTGGTTGACTTTCTATTACACGCATTTCAATAAATCTAGTTTAAATTGATCCATTTCATGCATTGCTCAATTCATAATTTTCATTTACAATTTTTCACTTTCAAATTACCTTGTTTCAAATCTAGAAATTGCATTTCACTTTAGGTCACAGAATTGCACTTTATTTACCTTTCCATAATAGCATGTTTTCTTTTAAGAGATGTGGCTTTGATATGGTTAAAAATGGATTGCATAAGTACAACATCCCCTCTTATGAGTTCAATTTAGATTACAAAAATGAGGTCATTAAGAAACATGTTATTCATCCTTCTACTATATTTGATAACTATGAGAACATCCTAGAGCAAGCGATCAAACCATTGAAACAATCCTTAATATTCCATTGCCTATTGGTGAGGATACAAGCATATACAATAATAACAATCATACTTTTTTTTTCTCTTGGTAACTCTCCTATTAGTGATGAAGGTATCTTGGTGAAAGAACATACAAGCATTGAGAGCCTTGATTGTCCTCATCCCTCTTTGGAAGATATTAGAAAACAAGAAGATGAGATCATAGAAACATTTCTAAACATCACCTTACCTAGTCTCCATTCACCCCTTGCTTGTGAGAATGTCCTAGCAAAAGAAGATGATATCATAGATAGCCATAATTTTCCTTCTCCTAATATCCCTCCTTGATACAAATATGATATGTTGGTATTAGAAGATGCACCTATTGAGAATCATGAGAATCTTGTTCCTCCCTTCCCTAATGCTCCTACCATTTGGAAAGATCTATTTGGTAAGCATGAAAATCATATATTTGTCCTTATCTCAATGCCTCCCCTACTTGTGATGAAGAAACCCTACAAAATATAACCATGGAACATGATGAACATCTTACAAGTTCTCCCACTATGGTAGATAATATGGCACAAGAGAATGAGACCTTAGAAGAAAAGGACAATCAAATAGAGCCTCATCCTAATATCCCCACTATTGATAAACAATACAATCCAACCATTGATAGCTCCCTTACTTGTGATGAATTCATTTTGGAGGAACCAATCCTTGAATGTCAAGATCATTTTGTTTGTAGTTCTCCTAAAAACTCTCCTCCTAGGGAGAATATCATGGTGCAAGAAAAGGAAACTATTGACAATAATGATATTGGACCCTTAGATGAAGATGATGAAGTAGCACTAGATTCTCACTCACTAAGGGATGTTAATATTTTTTAATCTCAACTCATCCTTTACCCACCATCACACAAACCGCAAAATGAAAAAACCTAAATTCATCCTTTACCCACCTAAGAATGATGTTTTGCAGCAGTTGAATCATAATATTGTTGCTCATACATATAACACTAGAAACAATTTGCAACCAAGACAACCAACTCCAACATCCCTCCCATTGCCTAATCCTATCTTGTCTAGTTCTCCTCATTTTCCTTCGCATATTGGAAAGGAGTATGATCTTGTTGAACAACTTAAGAATACTCCTACAAAGATATCCTTGTGGAACCTAATTCAAAATTCACCTAATTATCACACTATGCTTCAAACATCTTTACAGCAGGTTCCTATCCCTTCTAATGTGCAACCAAATTACATAGTAGCCGTGATTCAAGGAATAAATGCTCACATTGTTTTCCACCAAAGTGAACTCCCCCTTTGGAAGTGCAAAAACAAAATGTTATTTTCATGGTATTGTTTCAATATAAAAGAATAGGGATAAAGAAAACCCTTGTTGATAATGGCTCAGCCTTTAATGTGTGCAATGTAAACCTTTTAGGTATGCTTCATGTGGATAAATCAAAAATACAACCTGACTCCTTGTCTATCTGTGGATTTGACAATGTAGAAAAAAAAATTGCTCGGTGTGATCATTTTACCTATTACAGTTGGAAATATCACATTGTAAACACTGATCCATCTTATGCCTCATGATCTTTCATATAATCTCCTTTTAGGCAGACCATGGATTCATGCAATCAATGGGGTGCCTTCTTCTCTTCATCGTAAAATGAAATTCATCTACAACAACAAAGTGTACACACTCGAAGAAGACACTAACCCAAACAATTGTTTAAACATTGAGAAAAAAAAGGAGAATCCTTTAGCAACATTTACACCAACTACACTAGTAGAACCCATGCAACAAAAATACAAAGAAAAAAATATCAAGGAAATCACAAATCTACTAGAAGATGATTGGGGTTCCTTAGAATTCACACCAAAATCATGAGAGAATACAAGATCATAAACAAATATTTAGACAAAGGAAAAGAAAAAGTGGTAATGTCAATGCAAAATTCAGAAGACTCTTCGAATGCATCCACCTCAACCACTTTAGAAAAAAAGACAACAAATTACACAACAACCTTTCACGAAGTTGATTACGAACAACCACTAGATCCAAAATCAATGAAAAAGAATTATGGAAAAGGCTATGAGCTTATGAAACAAATTGGGTATAGTGTAAAAGGATATGGTGCTAGAGAACAAGGTATTTGTAACCCTATAGAGCCTAACATGCAAGAAACAACTCATGGTCTTGGTTATTGTCCTTTGATATAAATAAACAAACCTTCACTTATTATAAATACTCTAACAAAATATTCTTCTAATCCAAGTTTAACAATAGTGCATCTTGAACTAATAGACACTAGTGGTCTTGAATGTTATACTTTGCAAAAAATGAAACAAACAAAGAAATCCTCGCTTAATGTAAATGTCATCTTGCAAAAAACTAATGATTTGAATTCATCAGATTTTACATCCTCGTGTAAAGGAGAGAACAAAATCTCACAATCTAAGGAGTCTTGTATAAGTATGGCATCTTGTACTAAGCAAGAGATATCTTTGTCACAAAATAAAGGAACATCTTGTACTATTGATCAAGAGAGTATCTTACCAAGACTCCTCCAAGATCATTTGATATCTCTCCCTCCAAGAACTTGAAAGAAATTTTATTAAAAGAATTCATTTTGTGCATATCATAGAGCTCATGGTCATGCTACTAACAAATGCAAGGCTTTGAGTAAAAAAAATCAACATCTTAGGCACTTTGTTGCTCTTCCTTGTGTTGGAGCACCTAATTCCTCCAACTAATACTTATTTTCATCCTATTCGGCTCACCCTTATCCTGCACTAAGTGGGGGCAAGGGGTTAGTTAGCCTTGTCCTCATATGTCACTTGTCATTGTCTCTTTTGGCTAGTTGATCACCTTTCATGTACGTATAAGAGCAATCTTGGGATGTGAAAGAAATGCCTTAAGTTGACTCACGTGCGACATACTTCTGATGTAGTTCAATTCAGAAACATATGACTTGGCATAAGGATTTTTGAATAATCTCTCATATCTTCTTCTACTTTAAAGAAATTCCTCACAATAAGGGTGTTAGAAACCACTTTAGTGTGGGGGAATACATTGACACATGTTTCATTATGTGATTTTATTTCTTCTTGTGATGTGTCATTTTCTTGGTGGTATTAGTGCTTTTGATTTCCTCCAAGAGTGTGATATTTCTTTGACTTATTCTCTCTTGGAAAAATTAAGCACAATGTTCCCTAAGAAGAGACCTTGTGTGAACTAAGAAAAATACCTTTAAACATTCCTTACACTATTTTGAATTTAAAATTTTGATTATATGGCCACCTTGCATAACACATTTTGCATGCCCATGGAGCCATA
Organism: Sequoiadendron giganteum; assembly: GCA_007115665.2. Lineage (NCBI taxonomy): Eukaryota > Viridiplantae > Streptophyta > Pinopsida > Cupressales > Cupressaceae > Sequoiadendron > Sequoiadendron giganteum. The sequence continues at coordinate 283,126,183 of CM021104.1, forward strand.
TTATTTGTTCATGAGTTTCAAGCATACAAACTTTTTCCTGCCTCATGAAGCTCAAAAATATTTTTTGTGTCTCACCTTATTAAATTTATCAGGAGGTATAACTTTGGTATGGTTTGAGTGGGAAGCCCAACCAAGGCATGAATTTCCCCATAGCCACTCATGTGTGTGTGAAAGTGCATACCATCCATGAGTGTATGTGTCTCACGTTCTAGGACCTCTCACCCAACGGATAGCCAAGAGTTCCATTGCTTCAGAGTAAATGTCCATTTTTTGAACAAATATCTTAGATATGATCTACATCATTTTGGAAAAACAGTCGAAGCTTGATCCACCCCATTTTTATTTTTACTTGTTTTTATTTCTTTTAGTTATTGACATTGCATGTTTGTGTATCTTCTTTTATTGCATATCATTCACCTCGTGCATGTTCTCTTGTTCTTATGTCAGTTTGAATTAGGATCTTTGATCTTGGGGGCTTCATCACCTCCTTGATATTTGTTATCCTAGACCATTCGCATTGGTACACTTGGACCCCTCTTGAATGTCTACTTTACTCTGAGTTTGAAGCAATTTGATCATCTCACTAAAGTGGGGATTAAATGTAACCACCAAAAAATTAAGCCTTTTCCTTGCTTCATTTGGGAATAATTAGTGGTAAATTTAACTTAATGTCACCTTGATCTAGTGTTGTGAGGTGTTTTACACATCCAAATTAGGTCTAGGGCCATTTTTAAGCTAAATAAACTTAACTCTACCTTAATTTAATGTTTTAAAATGTTTGTATTTACATCTTCACATTAAATTTAGGATGCTTGTAAACTAAAGTGCACCTAATCTAGTGTTGTAATGCGTTTTACACATTCACATGGGATTTAGGGCCCTTCTAAGATAAATTCACCCAATTTTTCCTTAATTTTGTGTTGTAAAGTGTATTTATTTACACTTCCACATTGGATTTTGGGCTCCCTTTAATTTGTAACCCTTATGTCATCATTAATAGGCCCCTATGACCCCATATTATGCATCCCAAGGCATATTATGATAAAAAAAACACCTGACAATATCAACATATAAGCTTAATTTCTTCACTCCCTGACATTCTAGTAGGCAAAATAGCCCCTGTGGGACCCATTCACCACCTTGGGAAAATGAGTCTCATCCAAGTGGGACTCATTTTCCTAGGATGTCAAATGAGTCCCATTTGAGCTATTTTTGAGGTCCTTAGTAGGAAAAGTTGGTTTCTAATTCAAATTTCTTCCATGTAAGCCATGGGGGTTAGATTAATGTTCATGTGAGTGGCTTGCCTATATAAAAAATCTTCCAAACCATTATGTCATCATATATTCATGTTATAAAATCAAGCGTTCAAGAGTTAAGAATTCCAATTCTTCACAAGGTCATCAAGATAGCTTTCCAGATCACTTCTAAGGCATTCAAGGGAAGGATTATTCATCAATTTTTGCAAAAATTCAAGATCCATCATCATGTCATGCATATCAAGCATCAAGCATGTAATTGAGCCATTGTTGTGATGTAGCATTGAAGATCCAAGATCGAGCATTTTTCTACTCCTATTGTTAAGATCAACATCTACATCCTTCATGGTCATTTCATGATTGAATTTTAGATTTACAAGACATCAACTATGAGGCATTATTCAAGGTACCATTGTTCATGTTTCATGTCCTATTATTCATGTTCCATGCTCATTATTTCACCATTTGGTTTAACTGCCTAAAAGGGGTTTAACCAAGGCAAACCCCTATTCCCTAACAATCAACACTTTTTCTCTCTCTCTTTTTTGATTGGAGGTCTAGTTTCTTTGGAGACTAGAAGATCATTGAATATTAGGTTACAAGATTGTTTGAGTTTCCTCCCCATTGGGAAAGTAAAAATCTTCACAAAAAGTCACTTACAACCCTGAAAATCAGGGTTTCGGATCCAAGAAAACTAGAGGAATAGATTGAGCAGATGGAGAAGAGCATATCCAAACTTTGAATTTATAGAAAAGCCAAACTGGAATCATTCACCACAAGTGGTGAATGAGTCCCACTGTAGGTTTTTTTGGAGATATTTGCATATTTGGGTACCCATTTGACTGAAACTTGATCCTATGGAGAGATCCAGATCTGGGACTGATTCACCTAGAATGGCGAATGAGTCCCAACAGGTTTAAAAATTAGCATTTTCAAGATTTCAGAGGTCCATTCCATCTCCAAAAAATTTCCAAGTGCACACTTTCAGTTTTACTTTTTGTTTTGTTTTATTTACATTTCTAGGCCATTTAGTGAATCATTGCATCAAACTAGGTTTAAACATTGCATCTTGCATTTCATTGTCTTTTCCAAGTCTAAACTTGGTGGTGAACCCTTCATTACATATCATTCAGCCTCTTAGATAGCCCTATTGCAAGATTTCAATCTCCTTTACATTGAGATCTCTAGGGTTATCATTGAGTGGAATCTCTTTGAAAGAGGGTGTGAATACATATCATCACACGACAACATTTTTGGAGGTTACAGAAGTGTTGAACTCCTATAAGATGGAATAAGATAAATGATAGGATAATCCTTGAGCCATAAATGTTATAAGAAATGGAGCAAGTTGGTGTTATTAAGAAGAGGCTAATAGAAGCCAATGATAGGAAAAATAATAAAATAAATGCCAAGTGGGTACCCAGATAATTCTTTTTAGAGTTAAACCTTAGAAGAGTTCCATAAAGTTTGTAAATTCATCCAAACTAGCTCCACATTATGTAGGTCCTTTTGAGGTTCTCAAGGAATTCAACTTTGTTGTGTATAGGATTTCTTTATCACCAACTCTAGCCAAAATTCATAATGTTTTCCATGTGTTGTACCTAAAGAAGTACATACTAGGGGATAACCATGTTATTGATTGGAATACTTTATTGGTACAGGACCCAGGTGTGGTAACGATTGAGCCTCTCAAGGTGCTTGGAACATGTAAGCTTCACTTACATAATAGAGAGGTTTTGTAATGCAAGGTCCAATGGGATCAATATGCAGAAGATTCTTCAACTGTGGAAGACTATACTAAGCTGAAGCAAAAGTTTCCTCAATTCATGCTAGATTTTGAGAACTCCTAAAAACAATGATTTTTTATGATGTTATGTTTTTTGTTTATGTTATGCCCATGTTGATACTTATACTCATTGGGGATGATGATTCACAAGGGGAGGAATATTTTACACCTTGTTGTGTTATTACCTATTTACTTTTACCTTGATGGGTTAAAAATTCTTTAATATATATATATGATTGTGTTTTGCATATGAATCTTTATGGAATATGATGAATGAACATTTAATTTAACTTTATATTATATAATGATTTTGACAATGAAATATATGATGCATATGATTGTAGTGTTATCAACTAACTACTATTATGATGTAATAAGTTAGATTCAAGAACAAGATAGAACCTCCAAAAGAGAGTTGGAGTATCACTTAAGAGAAGAGGTTGGTCTAGTAACCCTGATGAACCTATTTGAGCATACACAAACTAACACCCTAGTTGGTCTTAGTTGAGTCAAGTCAGTTTGGGTGATTCGTAAGTAACCTTTTGTATTGGTATTGAATGTTTTATATTAGTTTATGATCTTGTTCTATGAATATTTTTACTAGGGTTATATGATTGAGTCTTTATATCAAGTGATATTTCTCCTTATATGTTCTTATTAGAATATGTTGGTCGATGAAGTATATACATATAATTTCTATACGTATATATGTGCATGTCCATGATAACTCATACATGTGAGTATATGTGTGCATGAGTGTATATAGGTAGATGTACCTATGCATGCTCATGAATAGGTAACCCATATGTATGGGAGAATCGATTGGATAAAAGTGGTGTGTATATATATATACACACACTTAATGTATACACATCAATTGAAGAGTACATACATATATGTGTTTGTATTTGATAATAAAAATAATTATATATATATATATAAATTAATATGTATTCATATAGTACATTTGTAAAAATGTATATACATATATACTAAAATACATCTATATGTATATATATATATATATATGATTATTTAATATATGCTTATATTTATTGGCAATAGATATATTTAATAATCAAGTGAATGTGATTATATATGTAAATATCAGTATATATTAATAAATGTATACATATATAATATGTGGTTTACATCTAATATATATATAACATAATGTTTAAGTTATGTATTGATAGCACATAGTATCTATCATAGCGCATAATATAAGGTGTTGCATGTGTATTATGAAAAGTGCATAAGTTAACATTGTTGTTAACACATTTAAATGAAAATGGATATAGTGAAGTACAACACTATAGTGTTTATATTGTTGTGGTTAAATTGCACTTAAAGCAAGTAGAAACTAAGTCAAATATAGACTTATTTACCATGCATGAAAGGAGGAGTATAGTTTATACGTTGCAATGAGATTAAAAGAAGATTCTAGAAAATAAGAAAAATTCTAGGAAGTGTTATCTTTTGGGGTGATAAGTTGTGAATATTTGGTACCAATTTTGAATTGTGTGAAATAAATAATAATTCTAAAACCCATTCCATGTATAGGTACAACATTTGGATAAATTTTAAACTCAATCAATGAAGTGTTGGCGGAAATATGAGAGGGTAGTCGACTTGCAAACTAATTAGGAAACCTTTAGCTTGTCTTTGTTGTCCCTACACTCAGTAAAAGAGTCATGTTTTCTATCATAAATAAATTGACACATCCATTGAAAGAATATGGATTGTTATGTGTTGAAAATTTATGAGTTAATCATCTGAATTGTTGCATGTGATTAGGAAGGTGGAAAAATTGCTAGCTTGTTTGTAGCATTTGGTTGCTCAAATTTTAATAAATATAGAGGTTCTCTTCATATCATTTGTTACTCTTCTCATTATGATTTCTCCATCATTATAGAGAGCTTGAGATTTAGTGAGTTTCTTTGTAATTGTATTTTTGAGAGAATTCGTGTGAACCCCTAAACCTACAATTGCACAAAGAAGTCAAAAATTGTTAGTGTTAGATCATAATGCATGAAAACAATGAGGGATTCCCCATGAAATCCATTTATTCAAACTTAACTAAGAAATGAAGAACACAAGTAAATTTCAAATGAAAGAAGCTCAATCCTAATTAAGCTAATAACATGATGATTCCATGGGGGAATTGGTGCCAATGGAGTGTTGCAATTGGCCCTTTCCCAATTCCTATGTTGTAGATGGTATGTTATTAGAGAAATGGTTGAATCTCCAAAGAGATTTGAACATAACCTTGTTGCAAATTTGGAGAGATGATGGATGATTGTGAACAAAGAGCAAAATTAGTTCTCAATTTGAGAGATTAACTTTGCATATGAGTTGTGGATGAAGATTGAGGAGAAGAGTCTTCAATTTATAGATTTCAAAAATTGGAAGAAGAGTGAGTTTGAGCAATGTCGGATCATTCAACATCCAATGGCCAAGTGCCACTTGTCAAGATGTGAATGGTTGATGGTTGTGCACATTTTGATCAATGTGCATGATAAATGCCATGAGATTCAAATTTGAATTTGAAAGTTGGCAAGTTTAGAGGGAAGGGAAATGGAGTTAATGTCACTTGGCTGAAGGCTAAGGACATGTAAGAGGCATTAAATGCCTTGTTGGAAGTACCCATTGAATTTGAATTCAAATTAAGGGAAGATTCCCTTCTGATGCCATGTGAGGGAAAATAGATGAATTAATAAATCAAAGTAATTGATTTATTGTGCAACTTGCAAAATCTAGAGGATTTTAGTGAGAGGGATTAACTTAATCAAGGTTTTGATTAATTTAATGAAGAATTAGATGATTTGACCATTTTGACTCAAATAGATGAATTAATTTAAATTAGAATTGAGGGGAAATGATTTGATTTATTTAACTAAGGAGGAATATGTTAGATTAAATCCAATAAGGTTTTAATTTATTTAATTTAATGAGAGGACTTTAGAGAATTTAATCAAATAAAAAGATTTATTTAATTAAACAGAGATGTAAGGTCAATTAAATTAAATTGATTAATTTAATTACTGAAAGAGGAAGACTTAATCAAATAAACAATGATTTATTAAATTAAGAGATAGAATATGATGAAATGTTGAGAGTATGATTTAGGAGGAAATGTCATTAGTAATCTGGATCAAATGTGCTAGATCGAGAATGCACATTTTTCATGTCTACATTTCGTAAGAGGTCAGTGTTTAGAAGTAGTTGAGCTTTGGAGAAGTAGAATTCTTGAAGGTGAAGGCTAAGGTTGGAAGGAAAAAATTTCAAGTTGGAACTTATATCTAGGCATGTTGTTTCCTATTCTTCCTTTTCTTATGTTTAAAAGGTTATTTGATTATAATTCCTTTGTTTGGAAAGATTGTTTTAATGCATGATATGCTTGTTCTTATGATCTAGTTATTTCCTAGGTTTGGAATAATCTATGAATGCATGGTATGCATGTTATTATAAAGAGTTAATTCCTAGAAAGGAATATTCTTGTGTGATTCTTGATTGAATCTCAAATTAGTGAACCCTCTTAATGGGATTATGTTTATATATTGTCAAATATGTGTGGCTAAAATACAATTAGAACTATACTAGTTTGTTAAGTCTATTTATATAATGCATGAGATGGAATATGTTTCTATCTTATAACTAGTACTTTTATGATTATGTCAATTTAAGAGGTTAGTAGGGTTATTCCTGAGGTTATTTATATCCATGGGAAATGGGGTAACCTAGCTAGTTACTAAATTGTGTACATGTATGGTTAGTATGGTTATACTTGGGATTAGTGAAATCCATGGGTAAGGGTGTAATCTAGATAATCAGTTTATTATAAACTTGGGTATTCCTAGGGTTAGGATAATTCATGGTTAAGGGAATTACCTTGTTGAAAATTTTATTATGTTATCACCTAGGGTAAATGTGTTTTATGTTTAAGGTCAAATACCAAATAAAGCTTAAGATTGGGTTGACAAATGACTCATTCAAAGTATTGGGTGTCAAATTATTTGGCCAAAGTAGTGTAAGTAGTTGTACTATCAATTCATTATGGTCCATGATTGAAATCTAGGAAAGGAAACCAATGTGTGTGGTAGCTCTAGATATGTAGGACACAACACTATGCTTAGGAAGGTCATGATTATGGGGTTATCAAACCAATATCTTTGTCGAAGGATAGGGCCATCTTACCAATTTTGGTAGATGTGCAGGGGACTGCAATAAGTCCATGGTTGTCAGAAAAGAACTTCAATTATGATTTTCCTCATAGATTTGGCAACAAGGATTTGAGGATGTATTGCCAGCTTGGGGACACCTAGAATTTATGCACCAAGTGATGGGAACATCTAGGAGGTATTCACTATCATTGGGGACATCTAGACTATTGTAGTCTATTTATGTATCTTTATCCTTGATCTCATAGAACCTATGTATGTAAAAATTTAACTCTATTCTTATTGAGGATTTGTAAATGAGAAATATTATCATGCAATTATGTGATGTGAAATCATTGCTTGAATTATTGAAGTGATTATATCTTATGCAATGGGAAATTTTGGAATGATTATGTTTCAAATGTGCATTTATTTATTCATGTGAAAAGGAAAAAAAAATTATGTCTCATAATGTAAGTAACTTAAAATTTAACTTGTGAGTAAAACATAGTAAAAAAAATAGGTGGAACAATGGGCATGTTACATACTGTGTGATAATTTTAGATTTTATATATCCTAGGTTCATTTTAGTGCATATACATGTGTTGCCTCTAGTGAACAAGCTGGTGGATCCAAGGGATATTAAATTGTTGGTGAATTATGTTTAACTTGTCCTCTCGCATCCAACATTTCAAGAGTTTGAATCATAGACGTATGTTAACCTATACTCCTACATTAAATGTATCTTGCTGAAAATTATAATTATATATCATGGTTTTATATCCCAAATGTTAGTTGTTTGACTCTAAATTAGTGAGGGGGCTACATTTAGGGTTTATTTTATTTTAAACACATGAAGCCAACCTATTCGATCAAATCTAGATGAAAAGCTATTTAATATCAAATGACATTATTTATTGTAATATTTAATTATATTTTATTTGTGTATTTTCTTGATTGAGCTTAGGGAATATTAGTTGCTAGCATGTGGAAAGTGTGTGAAGGATTTTTTGGTCTTCTAAAAAATTGGTAGAATAGAATGAGGTGAGTCTATATGAAGGGTGTATTCAATATTCCTATTAATTTTAGAAAGATTCACATCATATGTAATTAATTCAATTATTTTATTAATGTGTTGACATGTTAATACATAATGGGTTACATGTTTATCTAGTTTCCAAATGTTTCACATGGATTTCAAGTGTAAAATTGGTGAGATATTATTTGTGCTGTCATGTTACATGTCATATAAAAAAATTTAAGGTAAAATTCACAATATTTGATGCAAATGTGAAAGTAGATAGAGATTAAAGATATCAAAGGCTTTAGAGCATGAAGAGATCAAAAGGAATGTGGCTATGAGAATAGGTACCATGGAGCGATTTTTTCCTTTAGGCATTTTGGTATCAGGACCTTACTTCCTTTTCACTTCAGGACAACTTCGCACCCGAAAGACAAAGACTACTCTCGCATAAAGGCATGTAATGCACCACATCGTGGTTGCATGGATTTGTATATATCATTTCCTTTCAAGATCAAGTTGGGACATGTGTCTACTTAGTGGGGATTTTCTTCAAAACCTTTCTCACAAATTTTGAAATCACTCTCCTGCTTGCCACATCAGCCATTTCATCGAATGGGTTGTGTCAACTACAAACATATTTTCTTTTAGGTAGATTTTGTCAGACAGTAGGGAAGGGTCTGTACTTTCAGGAGTGGACTTTTGGGATGGAATCATCACTCATCATGGTTGATAAAATTATTCCTATACAATTGATCTAGGATTCGATCTTCTATGACAATGGCGTTCATTCCATTTACACCTTTGCCTCCCCCCCTGCTTAGGGCGGTGGGCCCCCATAGTCCAAAAACCAAGGGAGCCTAACCAACCAACAGGTGGTAGGGGGCCACAGTCACAAAGTGAATGAGCGTAATCCGGTCTGCCCCATTATGATAGGGACCTGGGCGGGTCCCGAGTAATGGCAAGACCGCGTTCTTCTCGCCCACCAACCTAACAACCTAGTCCTACTCCACCGATTAGGGTCAAGGTAAACTCCTAGTCCTAGTCCTGGTCCAACAAAGGTAAACTTCGCACTATCTAGAACCATTAATGATGCAGTTGAGACTTTATGAGTAAAGATTGTTGCAATCTAATCAATCTCTAGGATCATATTGTGAGCTATCAGATTCAAGCATCTAGAAGCTTCTTCTTCTCAATCATTTGTGGCGGTATCTTCTTCTCTCGGTATAAATAAGGATTGGTAGCAAAAAAAAAAAAATTGGATTTTCTTCAAAAAATAATTAGAGAATATAAATATTGTTTTAGGCAGTTATATTTTTTCAAACATAGGAAGGCTTTTACAGAATGTTTTTTTTTTTTTTTTGCATGTTGTATTTGTTCAGACTATCATCAAATTGGCATTTGACCTATGTTTTAAGTTAGTTTATCATAATAATTTAATCTATTTAAGAAAAATCTTTGGGATTGTGCATTCCATGGTCTTTGTAAAGTTTCTTTTTCACATCTCATTTGTGTTGAGAACACACTGTTAAAGTCTTGTGTTGATATTATAGATAATTATTTTACATGCTATTAGCTTCTATGTTCTCTACCATCTTTCAAAAATTAGATCATGTCCATTGTACTCTTTTATTTTCTATAAAGGATATGCCATTGTTCATATTATTTTGTAAAGGAGGAAAGATTTTATAAACATTTGAGTATTCTTGTTAATATTTAGGGTTTCTTATTCCTATTGGACCTTAATGGATGCTTCCCATAGGGAGATTTAGAAGATTGAACTGTGCTTTCTCTAGCCTTTGTTTCTCATTATCTTTCCAACAATGAAGGGTATGTGGCATTTTGTGTCCATCTCATCAGTTATAAGAGATAGTTAAAGTTTGAAATATTGTAAAAGCTTTGGCACATTGCCATCTTTACATTTTATTTGCATTTATATCTACCCCTTTCCCCAAATACAAAGAAGAGCTGGATTTCTTTAAAAATATCGAAGGTCATTCAATGAGGCGCAAATTGCCCCCCCCCACTTGTTGAATTTCCCATAAGGCTCTTCAGAATGGCATAAGATTTTATGATCAATAGTTTTTTTCTAGCACGCTCAGTGGGACTCTAATTTTTTCAAATGCTTGATTAGAAGTCATAAATATTTCTTAAACCAGACCAAGAGATGAGGTTGGCAATCTCATTCCTAGAGTTCAAACAAGAGCTTCTTCTAGAGGCCATTTCTAGTACTCCTAGCTACCTGCTTCGGCACCTAGGAGGAGAAGACTTACAAGTTACATATCACCTATAAGAAGAAATAGGGTAAGAAGTGTTAACCCATAATTCAGAGCCTTAACTACTCCACCAAGAGTCCAAACCTTCCAAATCAGAATACCTATTTATCTTATCCATAGGAATCTATTTACAATGGCTCACATAGGTTCTCTCGCTCCTAGAAATTTTGTAACCTAGGATAGCGGTAGACCGCTAAAACCACCTACATCTCTGTATGTATGGCCTGCCATACCATTCAATACCCTCGAGGTAATCCTAAAGTTTTCTAGAAAGGATTTTAAAACCCCTTTTGAGCATCTCCAAGATATAGTGGAGGTATGCATAGTTCATAACATCACAGAAGGGAATGTAGCCCTCAGGTTACTAGCTACATCCTTCAAAGAAAGGACCTAGAACCGGTATAGGTCCTTGGCTTTCGGTTTTATCCGCTCTTAGGATCAACTCAATGAAAAGTTGTTCAAGAATTTCATAGAGAAAGATCACTCTTCTTTGTTGTATCAATTAATCACTATCAAGAGGGCCCCACAAGAGGCCATGATCGACTTCAACACCAGGTTCCAAAAGACCTAGCAAAGGATTCTTGTGATAGCCAAGCCTTAGGATACTATGGCCTTCATGTTCTATCTAAAGGCTTTCAATTCGAACATCATAGTCATGATACAGTCTATGGGAGGAGATACTATGCCCAATGCCTATGATTTGGTTGTGCACATAGAAAATAGTTTGATCGACACAAGGAAGCTTTTTCCACTACCGTTGATGCCTATGTTCCCAAAAATCTCTAGTGGCCCTAGGAAGAAGAAACTCCTAGTGCCTCTTCTCCATAAATAAGCACATCAACTGCACCACCATCTATGTATGTATACCCAAGAGGACAACTCAACACGTTGAGCTCTTCTTCATTGGTAGTAGATGTAAATCATATGAATAACCTCATGTGATCCTTCATGAATGATTTCTTCCTCATCCGATGATAGCAAGCAACACCTCCAAAACCTCCCATGTAGAATTATCAAGGAGGAAGGTTATCTTATCAATAAAATTCATAACAAGGAGCTCTGAAAGGAGGAAATTAGCAACCAACACCCAAAAATTAGATATTCCTAGTCATCATGCCGCTTCAGACTATCAGAAATAGTCTGAGCAAGGATTTGGTCCCAAGCCATAACAACTTAGCAAAACATGAGAACGCATGGTGCTTCCTGTGTAATGATAGACACATGCCCCAAAATTTCCCAAAGGGAAATCTTCAATAGGAGATAGTAGAGAAAAGAGGCCAAGGTGTATTTTTGAACATGGAAGAATATTAGTCTCCTAGAGTGGAAAATTCTCGCTCAAGAGCGCAAACACAAGGGATGTCCTTAGAGAAAGAGCTAGATATCTCATCAAACCATGCATTATTTTCTTGGATGGAAGAGGAAGAAATGATATTTTCAAATGATATTCCAACGAATAGTTCCCCATAGGTACAGTCAGACTACAACACAAGGTCCAAAAGAAGGCTCATTGGAGAATACATGCAATGAGCTTCATAATGTCGATAGCCACAACAATCGCAAACACAAGTAGAGCAAGCCTCACATATTTGACCCTCTCAATAGTCACAAGACCCCTTATCACTAGAGGAGGTGGATAAAGCACTAAGACCATCCACGTCAAATCAACCTCTTTCAAAGACAAGAGAAATACCACCATTGAAACCTAAGGTCCCACCAATTGGAACGCTTAATGTGGTAGAACAATTGAAGAAGGAATCTGCTAATGTGTCTTTTGGGGATGTTATATCAATTCCAAAACAAAATACCTTGCTCCATGAGGCATTAAAGAAAGAGGAAAAAATGTCACAAATGGATACAATACCACCATGAAATCAAAATAGAGAAAAGGAGCCTACGTTGGACCCCTGACCTTTAGGAGCCACAACATACATAAATGTGGTGGACAATGCAAACATGAAAGAGGTAAGAAAACTGAAGCCCACACCTTTATTTTTAACACTTATTATGGGAGATAAGATTTTACATAATAACATGATTGATTCGAGAGCTAGTAATACGGTCATGCCTAAGGAAGTGGTCGATGCCTTGAAACATAAGTACGAGCCTCTTGAGAAAGGGATCATGCAATTAGACAAGAAGAAAGTCCCAACTATTGGTTGTATCAAGGACCTATCTTTGACCTTGTTCTCATGCCCAAGCCAAACCATCACACAAGAAGTAGTCATGATAGACATACCCCTTTTTTTCTGGATGTTTCTTTCAAGGGACTTCACAACAAAGCTTGGTAGATATCTAGTGCTCGATATGTCTCATTTGATACTACAAAAAAAGAACATGGTGAAGATGAAAATCCCATCTAAATCCTTACATGCTAAACATATAGTGGAAAAGGGTGATCCCACAATACTCATTTATAATTTTTGGCCAAACTAGGCATTGAAATATTTTTTTCTAACTAAATCTTCACTTTCAGGAACCTATAGCATCTAAATCATGAGGAATTTAAATATGAAGAAAACTAGTTCAATTTGTGACATTTTTTCTTTAGATTATAAATATATTTTGTCAAAAAAATTGGAATTAGATTACACTTCTTTTTCCATCTCCTTCGAAAAATAGTTTTTCTGAGTAAACAACATTTTTAAGGAGTGACGCTCACCGTATACGACATAAATTTTTTTCCATGAAGGATAAAATTCTTTCTTTTTTGAATTTATATTTGTAACTATGATATATAGTGCTTCTAATTGGTCTCATAGTGTTCTATTGGATATTTTTTCCTTAATCAAGTTTCAAACTCAAACCAATTCCAATTCAAACAAAGGAGCGATGCTCACCGTATATAACATAAATTTTTTTCCATGAAGGATAAAATTCTAATTTTTTTGAATTTATATTTGTAACTACGATATATAGTGCTTATAATTGGTCTCATAGTGTTCTATTGGATAGTTTTTCCTTAATCAAGTTTCAAACTCAAACCAATTCCAATTCAGACATAGGTGGACCATATATAATGTAACTTTTTTTGTAGATATTGAAATTCATGTTTTTTTTTATTGGACCAAGGACTTCAATATCTAGTGCACTCATATTTTTCAAAAAACAATTGATAATGTGCTATTTTTCCACATGTGCAGAACAAAGAGGTTGATTTTTGGTGAAAAACCTATGTTTAATAAAACTAAAAAAAATACGTAATAAAACTAAAACATATTAAAATTATATTCATTGGATAGCTCGTTCTGAGGACTACGATCATCCAGTTGGGTCTGTGAAGTCTCCTCCATTTTCATCCTCAACCCGAGATTCGAAGCACAAAATTCTGGACTTTTTTGGTGCCTGAGGGGGAGAAAGGGTGAAAAGAAGGATTTGAGCAAACCCCTAGGGGTTCACTCGAACCAGGGTTCGCTCAAACCCTAGTTTGAGCAAATCCCCCTTCCATAAGCCTTCACTTTTGGCTTTTTACTGGGAATGGTGAACCCCATCTTTAAATGGATTCGCTCAAACCCAAGTTCTAGTGAACCTTCTTTTGGTTCACTCGAACCAAATAGTTTGTTCGAACCCCCAAAAGAATGCTTTTTGCATGGGGTCATTTTTTTCAACTTTTCCTTCCTCACTCAAATTGTAAACCACTTTTGTGGGTTTAACCACAACACGATTTTGTGCTTCCAAGAGACGCATACCTCCTCAAAAAGGGATACATATTATGTAGAAATGTTAGAAGATGAGGATACAAGTGATTGGACCCCCGAAGAGGAGGTCTTGCTCAATCAGTTCATTGATTCTGACCCATTTGAGAACTTTCCATGCTACTAGATTGGGCACCTATGTGATCTTTGATGATGACCTAGTCTTCCCAAGATTGGCAAAGGAGTAGGAAGAATCTATCAAATCGTGCGACAATGGTCTATGGACATTATATTTTGATGGTGCCAAATGTAAAATCGGTTATGGAGCTGGTGCCCAATTGGATTAGAGACCCTTAAAGTTTTTCGCTTCCAATTGCCATGCTTAAATAATGGTGCAGAGTATGAGGATTTGGTCCATGGTTTGATTCTCGCAAAGCAAATGGGCATAAAGAGACTACAAGTATTTAGAGATTCGGAGTTGGTTGTAAACCAAGTCTGCGAAGAGGCAACCACAAAAAAATGTAAGAATGAGGTCTTACAAACACAAAACATGGGATCTGACTGAGAGCTTTGAAGATTTTAATATATAAGTTATCCCATAATCCCAGAATGTTGTCACAAATCTAATGGCTTTGATTGGATCATAGTTTGATCCAACCCCCTAATCAACAAGAAAATAGAGTGCAATATAGACCATAGTCCAACTTTCAATTCTCAATAATGATCAAAACTAGCAAGTTTTGGAGGATGAAATTCATATTGCCTCTTTTCTATAGAAGTTAAGAAAAGCTTATGGTCATTCACAGTTCAAAGCTAGAGGGGCTATGAAAAGATAAGTGATCCAATTAAAAGGCAATAAGCTCCTACAAGGCTTGATTTCCCTTGAAAATCTCTTCAAGTGTGAAGATGCAAGAAATAATACACAAAGATTCACTGCCAACACTAGAGACCATGAAGATCTCAACGCCGAGAATGACAAAAAGTTAAAGGTCGAAAGAGATGTCCCAAAGAAGGACAAGGAGAGACTGAAAATACTATGTTCTAGGTATTATGGGGTCGTAGCTTGGACCTATGATGATCTTAAAGGATATGATCTAGGCATAATTCAACACACTATTGACCTGGTTGAAGGCTCGAATCTTGTCTAATAGAAACAAAGGTTGGTGAATCTGATGGTCAAGTTACTGATGGCATAAGAGCTTGCCAAATTAATAAAATAGAGAATCATATACCCTATCAAACATTCCACCTGGGTATCCAATCTTGTACTGGTGCGGAAGAAGAATGGTGATATTCAACTTTGCATGAATTTTAGGGACTTGAACAAAGCCTCATTACGAGATCACTACCCTTTTCCCTCTATGGAGAAAATTCTACAGACCATAGCCGGATTGGAAATGTTCTCACTACTCAATAATTTTTTAAGGTATAATCAGGTCTATGTAAAGGATGAGGACTAGCACAAAGCAATGTTCACTACCAAATTGGGATGGTTTACATATGCAAAGATTCCCTTCAGACTCTCCAATGAGAGTGCTACTTTCCAAAGAGCAATGGATATCACCTTTAAGGGATTCATCAATTAGATCATCCTAATATATCTGGATGACTTGACTATTTTTTTGAAATCAAAGGAGGATCATTTTGCTCATCTGGAAAAAGGTCTTCTAGAAGCATCAACAGTCTGGGATTTCCCTAAATTCCAAGAAATGTGTACTTGGATTACCTCAAGGCAATTTGCTTGGTTTTGTGGTGTCAAAAGAAGGAATAGCCATAGACCCTAGAAGGGTGAAGGCTATAATAGAGCTACCATTACCAGTCAACTAGAGGGGGCTACAATCCTTTCTAGGAAAGATCAATTTCATTAGCCGATTCATCTTGGACTTTGCGGGCATCATGATACCTATCATGCTGATGTTGAAAAATAATTTAGTGTTTAAATGGACTTCTGAAGGCAAGCTTTCTTTTGAGAAAATAAAGGCAGCCATCTCTAAATCCCCAGTGTTATCTAACTCGGACTTCTCCAAGGATTTCCTACTCTACGTCTATAGTGGCCAGCACAACATAGCTTTGGTACTCACTCAGAGGGACGAAAAGGGAAGTGAACACCCCATCGCATTCCACTCTAGGACTCTCAAAGGATATGAAACTAGGTACAATTTTGTTAAAGAGTAGGAATTTTCTATTGTTAAAAGACTCAAGAAATTATGACACCTAGTATTGGCCAACACAATCACCATCCTCGTCGCCCATCCCAGTATTTGAGAATACATCACCAAAGGCAAGATAACCAAAACAAGGGAAACTGGATCACCAAGATCCTAGAATATGATGTATACATCTGACCAACCAAGCTAGTTTGAGGAAGAGGTCTTTGCAAATACCTCGCACAAAAATCAAGCCCCCAAGCGAAAGAAGAGACCAACCAGGTCTATACAAATCAATTCAAGCTCGACGAGTTTTGGGTGGTTGATCAAACACGATTTATGTAGACTGGGCAATACCTGACCAACTTTCCACCTTGCAAAAGATGCTACTACTGACTACAAGGTGCCAAGTATGTACTAATTGAAGGATTTTTATTTAAAATAAATTATGATGGCATCCTCCTGCGTTGCTTAGATAAGCCACGGGCAGAAAGGGTTTTAGATGAATTCCACAGTAGTCCTGAGGGTGAACACTTCTCCACCAAGACCACTACTTTAAAGGTAATTCATATAGGAAATTATTGGCCTTCCATGTTCTCTAAGGCACATCACCTGGTGCAAAAGTGTACTCAATTCCAATATTTCATTGGCATGCGAAAGAACTCTAGCATGCCATTGAGCTCGATCGTGACTGAGGAACCCTTTGCATAATGGGGTTTATATTTTTTTGGGATGATTAATCCCATCTCCAGTGTAGGCCATAAGTGGATGCTTACAGTGGTCAATTATTTCACAAGATGGATGGAGGATATTTCCCTAAAAAATCCTATTGAAATAGAAATTGTTAATTTTCTTGTCAAGTTAGTGGCAAGGTTTGGTTCGCCTAAAACCATCATATTTGATAATGCATGAACCTTTGTGGGTTTTGGGATGTCGAACTTCACTCTCAAGCATGGGGTCTATTGAAAGTATGGATGTGTTCGGTGGTGTTTTCATTAATGTTTTCATTGATTTCAACATAGTTCAGGTTAAGTAAGTTGTGTATTTGCCAAGTGCTTTTGAAAAAATTTGAGAAATAATGAAAGTAGAATTAAAGTGTGTATAGAGTGTGCTCTGATATTGTGCTCAGCATTTCTCATGTGTTGATCCTATGCCTATGCGGATTTGTAGGTGTGTTTATAATCTTGAATGGATCCTATATCCTGAATTTCAGCTTTTAGTTCAATGGAGAGTAGACGATATGTTCACCGGTATGTGAATTGGTTTGCCAGAACTATTTATTTATGGACTGGGAGAAATTTTTTGGCTCTGCAGTCTTCTAATATTTGGTTTCAGATCTTGCAAATCTAGGAGATGACTTTTTCTGATGGTTTCTATGTTCTTCCAAATTTTCTTCTGGTTTGGCACTCCGAAAGACCTGCTCCAAAGATCCTATTTTTTTTGTTGGTTGGTCCAATTGGACTGCTGAAGAGTTCTCTATGAATGTACCTGAGGTATTCTCAAATATGGTAAAATGACTAGTGAAGCGTGTTGAGTAATCCACGTGTGATTATCTCATTGGAGATGTCTGTACTCCAAAGATCATTGGTGTTTTCATTAGGTTTGGCCAACCTGGTGTTTACACGATACATTAGGTTTTTGCATCGACTTAATAAAGTGTGTGCTTGATCCAAATTGTTGTTTGGGTCCTAAATTAAATATGTAATTGGTCCTCTCTCATTCTTATCCACCACAGGAATGTTGAGTAGCCGACCTAGTTTAATTATTTAATTTGAAATTATATAGCTGACCTTGGTGAATGTTTGTAAGGTTGAAGATGGTATAAAAGAAAATTAAGTTGTGATGAATTTGATATCCATCCATCCATACATAAATCGAGCAAGTGAGTGAGGTGTGCAAACAAGTGCAAAAAGTAGAGTGTGGAAGAGCGAATTGAGGCAACTGTACCTTAAGGTGCTAGATTCCTTAAAGAAATGAGCTGATGACATCTACAATCTTATGATCAGGCTATGAATGTGTGGAACCCTAGTGGTGGATCTTCATTTATCTCCTTTTTATTTTTTTGTAGGCGGTGAGCCTCATTTCTAGATAGTGAGTCCTTCTCAAGGCAGTTAGCCCTTAATCTAGGTAGTGAACCTTTCTATTTGGGCAGTGAGCCCTCTGGTAGTGAGCCTTTGTATCTGGTATTGCATTTCTACTATATTATGAGTTAATCCTCATCATGGTTTTTCCCTCATTGGGTTTTCCAAGTAAATTTAGTGTCTCTAGTGTTTGCTTTCTGTTATTTGCATTTCATGTTTACACTTAGTAATAGATTGAAGTTGAGGTAAAAGATTAATTTTATAAGTAAAGTGATTTTGATACAACTGATTCATCCCACCCTCTCATTCATCTTGTGCATTTCATAAGGGTCTACCTCAAGACTTCATCAAACTATTACCTACAAGGAAACAGGTTAGCAAAGTCGACCAGCAAGAACCTAATTAGGTTAATTAAGTGCATCGGGTCTAAACACCAGAAGGAATGGTACAAACATCTATGAGAGGATTTATGGGCTAACGAGATTGCTCCTAAGCAGATCCTGAACACCTCTCCTTATGAATTATTGTCGGCTTTAAGTCAATTCTCAAGGATTTGCGGAAATAATGATATTTTTCTTAAATTATCCAAGGGTGAGGTAAGAATTCATCCTATGGATGATATTTAATTCTTATTCACTTAAAATATTTAAAATAAATAATTTTAAATTTATTAACTATTTATCATCAAAGCTTGCACATCTCCGACAATCTTATAGGAAATTCAGCGAGTGGGGGAACAATATGCACCTCACTGAATACCTCCAAGATTTTTATAGAAATTTGGCTCTTCTCTGAGTTTGGGAAAAGAGTAGAAAGAAATGTAAACATAAAAAATGGTGATGTGCCAACACTTTTACAACATTTTAAAACCACAAGTTTCCTTCTATGAATGACATGATAGACACAGAACACCACATCCCTTCATTTTTGGGAGGAGAATGAACATAAGAGGCTAGATACAAGCACAGATGTAGTCATTCAATCCACCCGCAAGAAGTGCATATTAAGATCCGACCAAACATAGAATTTTCAAGAATCAATAGAAAAACATTCAAAAGCTACATAAACCCTTCCTCTTAATATAACATATCATGAAAAAATGATAACCTACTAAGAAAATAGAGAATTCCAAAGACATAATCGAGTTTCTATAGATTATAACTTAATCGTGCACACAAAAAGCATGGAAATCCGATAATGAAACTATTCAGATTAAGCAAGAAATAGTTTTATATTCTAGACAAAGATATAAAGAAGGAAATATTGGCAAAGGCCATATCATGCACAATTTCAGATATTTCTCCTAAATAACTCATACTTCAAATATTAAATGAACTTTAAACCAAAGATTGGATCCCAATCCAACAATAGTTTGAGTATATAAAAGACATAACATGCCAGGGTGAAGCAGTGTTCTGTAAACTTAAAAGAAAATATTTCTACTAACTATGAAAGCTAAGGAAAAATTTTCCAAAAGGAAAATTTTAGGAACCCTTTCTATATGTTTTCACTTCCAATTTATAGCCACCAAGGAGAGAGAAATGCCGACTTCACTCAAAAGTAATGACTGCTAGATGTTCACACCTGATAGCTTAGAATCCAATCCTAGATCTTTTAGTTACGTCATTGCAATCTAGCTTATCAACTTTCAACTCCTGCATTTATGTGCTCTAGATATTTTAATAGGATTGCCCCTCGTAATCACTCATATCCTAAAAGAACAACCTGGAAAAGGTCTTGTTGAATGGTCAAGTGGCTCTGGAGGCACCAAATTGCATCCTTCTCTAGAACAAGGCATGACGCATTCCAACAGACTCTAAATGAAAACTCCCAAGGTACAACTCCTCAATAGCGAAGAGATGATGTATCGCATGGGAAGATAGTTTCAAATTCATGAAAAGTGGTTTCAAGAAATCATCTTTCAAGTCAATACATGGTCTGACTCTGAGCTAAGAAGAAATTGATTAACAAAGCACACACAACCACCACGTGTTGCATTGCGCGCCCATTGGAAACACAACCTCTTTGTGCATGAATCTTCCCGAAGACAAAAGTAAAGCCGAAAATAAAAAAATAGACTAAGGAAAATTTTTGCTTCACATTAAATTCATTTTTTCTCACTGAGAGAATAACATATAAGAGAAAATTCAAAGCCTTTTTATTTAATGAAAAATACTTGTGACTTCTTATATTTGAATTTATGAATTTGGGGAAAGACTAAAACCTTTTAAATACACATTTAATTTAACTATAATGAGATTATATAGTGAAACAATCATTTTATCTTACACATCAACATATCATCGTTGAACTATTTAATACTAAATAAATTTTTACTATTTGATTAATTTTTTTCTTCTTAAATGTGCAATAGTTGTCGTAAGAATTATTTAATATATTTTTATATTTTCCAAGTTTTAAGTAGGTAAACTAATTAATTTAATTTGACAAGCTTCTTGATGGTATCCCCATCGTCAACCTTTTTAATAATGAAACATTTATTTCCATACAAGTAAATTTAAATATGTGGTAAATATTTTATCCATTTTAATTACTATGTTAGTACTTTAAGTCAATGCATTAAACCTAGCCTCAATATTTAATTAATGTGATGGGTTCATTCATTTGAACATATATATTCAAGTAGATAATTTTAATATTATTTTCACCTATAAACTGTCAAAGGAAATATTAAGGTACCTCCACTTTCTCATCAGTGTACATGACATAATTAGTCATCCTATAATATTGCAAATTATCTTAGATGATCAATTAGTGTCTTTAATTATGTTGGGCTTATACCTTTTCTTAGATAGTAGCATCGCCTCCATGCTTGTATCACACCATAATAAGATGTCCAAGTATAGGGTGGTGTCACAATTATTTTCAATATAAAATATCTTGGATTCTTGAAGATCTAGTTAAGATTGTGGTAACTCCTAAGTTAGAATATGCCATTTAATGTGTTTTAAAAAAGAAAAATGGTTGTGTGTTATGTCCACAGTAAAATGTGGGCATGAGAATTTGTTCATGTGGTGTCTACAAACATGATTCAATAGATTGTTGACTCCATATTAGAATGGTTCTCCTCGGTAAACCCTCTTGTTGATTCATATTAACAACAATGAGAAATGTCAAAAACAACATACACAGCCATGCATGTGGCCTATATGATGATAGTGCAAATTATTTTCCCTTTTAAAAAGTAAAGTTTGATCTAATGATTTTCTCCATGCAATCCCATATGAAATTAATTGTATATTTAATGTCTTTAAATACCATGACATAGTAACATCTTGAACAAATATGTGCTAAGTTAGCTCATAATGGCTAGTAGAGTAGGAGTAGAAAAGTTAAATTTTGAATCTGAACATTCGAATTTTGTGTTCTTTATTGCACGTTTTAGGTTTGAACTAGATCAATCTTATGTTATGTAAAAATTAACCTTAAAATGATTATGTCAAAACATGAAGAAAATATATAAAAATCAATACAAATGAAAATAAATAAAGAATTAAAAAAAAAAAACATAAACTAAACTAAACCACTTATTAATATATTATTACATTTAAAACATTCCAAAATAGACACAAAGCTAAATGAGATATAGAATGGGTACGTAGATTTCACCATTACAAACATTCAACCAATTATCAATCGTTTGGGTTAGGAAGGCTGCAGCAGACAAAATTGTCTGTAATTCCATACACCACATCATAGCACATGCAAATAAATTCACTCTGAAATAAACTTTTATTTATGGCGGGAATTCAAATACATACGTAAAATGCATATAAGAGGGCAACGACATGCAGTTTATATTGCACAGCAACATGCAAACTTATCTAGACGGAAATCACATTTCACTTATTTATAGGGAGAGTTCATACAGACATGTTACACACAAGATGGAAACGATGGAGGTGCTCAGAGTGAGATAATATGACATAGTAGTAGTAATGGGTAGCGGGAGTTCATTCATGGATTGCATTGGCCTTGGCCGATATATTTGTTATCGCCAAATCTGACATCCTTTTGGCCACTGTAAGCTTCGGGAGAAGTTTGAGGGTAGCCAGTGGGTCCATCCAGGGATGCCCGACGCTCAGGGCCATAGTAGAATACCCCAGAGCATGAAACTACTACTCCCGGCACTCCTCTCTCGTATGCTCTTTTGATGTCGTCTGAGTTTGCCCTCTGCTGTGTTTGGCTAGCGAAGGGATGGGTGTGGAAGTCCGCCACCAGTTTGTAATGCTCGCTGCTCAGCACGGCGTCCTTCTCTGGATTGTCCAGCTCTATATCTCCATCTGCTTCTGCAACAATCATTTCGCTTTAAATTCTGACAAACACAAAGGACATAGTAGTAATATAGCATTTAATATGATATACAAACCCTGGGGGGAGCGGTCTTTTGAGGCGTGCTGGACTAGGATATATTTGTGGGCGTCGGGATAGTTGGAGTCCGCGTAAATCCACCCTCCTCTCACTTGATAAGAATTGGGCTGCTGCAGAAAACTTTCATTCCACGCGCTGCCCAACGCTTCGTCAACATCCCCGTTTGCCAGGATATCTGTGATCTTCGGGGCGTTTGTATTTGCTGCTAACGCTACATTTAAGATGAACAGTGCAGCAACTACTGAAAACAGCGCACGCCCAGCCATTACGAAATTCACCATATTTCAACGTTTGTGTTGTGTGTATACAATGAGAGGAGGTGCAGCTATTTATAGTGAAGAGGAGGCAACTGTTAATAATGGAGAAGTGTGGCAGAGAGAGAGGGGGAGAGCTGCTAGTGCAAGGTGACTCAGATTCAACAATTGCTCCATTAATTTTAAAACAACAGAAAGTGAAAAGGAGATGTAAAACGACGTTAGGATACGCCGAGAGGTAAAGTTGCGTGTCGACATTTATCACTATAAATTGCAGATAGAAAGAGTTTCAAGCTGGTTGGATAAGATTGCATCCTCATCATTTTAAGAGATAAAATAACCAGCGAATAGTTTTATTGCCTCTGTTAGTATAATGACAGGTTGATAATTTGAATCGAATAACAGAGAAACCAATCAAATTGAATAGTAAATGAGCTGTTTAACACTCGCATTGCTACTCAAGTCATGTAACATCAATTTTTTAGTCTTGTCGCCATTTTTTTAATTTGGGAGATTTTTTGTTATGATAACTAGCTATTCGATGATCAACCTAATTATCATATAGGTTCTTCGGTTAAATATATTTTATCCGTTAATCAATATAAAATAGTAACAATGTATTCTATTAAATGTAGTGTGTTGTTATTTTTAAATTGTGTGTTTTATATGTTTTTAATTATGTGGGTTTATTTTGACAAATAACATCATCATGTGTTGTTTTTTATTAAAAAAGTAGAGAAGGGCCCTGATCTCAATACAGAAATAGAAAATCATAGAGAGACAGCTCAATCACCAGAGCTTAAATCATTTAGACAAGAAGGGGGGAGAAGCCCCTTCAGAGTGACTACCAGATGGAGCAATAGGAACCGCAGATGAAATAGCCATGTCCAAGATTGAAGCAGCAAGAACTGTAGGAGAAATAGTCTTGTCCAAAATCAGAGCAATAGGAGCCACAGGGGAGATAGGACCTTCAACAACAGGATTGTTAATCTAAATAGAAGGGGAAGGAGGCACAAAAGACGACAAATATTCACTATCAGTAGAAGGAACATCATCAAGGTACATAGTTAGACAGTCTAGGAGAGCATTCTTCCACCAAGAGGAGGAAGACACAAGATGAGAGCCATGAGGAGAGTCGTGAGCCAAGTGTCCAATAGAAAAATAGTTTCTACAACGAAACAAGATTCCTTCATAATCAACAAGTTGGGGTCCCAAGACTTCGATCCATTAACTTGAAGCTCAACCTCCCTAGGTAATGCTTGAGACAAATCAACCTCTACTAAAATTCAAGCATAGGAGGTGTGAGTGAAGTTCTTGGAAGCAATGTCCAATTTCAAGAACTTTCTGAGAGCATTAAAAATGCCTTCAAAAGCAGGGGAGCACTAGAATTCTAAGGGAAGATAAGGCAATATCACCCAAATAGACATAACATCAATGGGTTCATTCAAGGGGTTGACGGAATGAACCCAAGGCCTCATTGACAAGGGATGAGAATCTCATTCCCATAAACCATGATCTAAGACAGCCTACTATCCTTAGAAGAATTAAAGAAAACAACAAAAAAACTGTTGGCGGAAGGGTAAATATCAATTATACCCTCCACTAAAGTTGTCCAATGCTTCAAGATCTAGAGGTGCAGATCTAGGAGAGAAGGCCACAAACAAAAAACTCTATAGATTACGTCCATCTTTATGTTGTAAATATACATAATAGCTATCAAGAGTATGAGAATTGCAAGGTTTGATATTTATAATATTATGTAGTCTTTTTATGTCAATTTATCTCGTCATTTTTGTTCTAATTGTGTTGTTGAAAAATCATTGAGTGTGATTTATCCCTTCTTTTTGTTGTTTTGTAAAAAGGTTTGAGTCCTTTCAAAAATTCCTTTTACCTAATCAAAAATATTTGTAACAAATATAGTTAGCCACTTTTGAATATTATTAGAGACTTACAAAAAGGGTTAATATAATTTTTTATGTAATGGTAAAATTTTCATAGCACACTAATTTTAAGTTTTATTTCAACTTATTATGATGGAAAAACCTAAAATAATTGCATATTGATAAATGACACAATTTGTGTGAAGTTAGGATCATAACTTGATGCAACATACTTCTCCAGCTAAACTAGAGCGAATCTGAAGAGAAATGCTAAAAAGGCCCCTGTCAACATTCAGGACATAAAGAAAGCAGCGTTAAATATGAACAAACTCGAGCAGGAGGCTGCAAACATCCTAAGGAATTTGGCATGTAGTGGTTGGTCTCTTGCTGGGTTTTTGCTGGTTTTTTGTGGTGTCGCCTTTGAGCTGGTTCTTTTTTTATCTTCTTTTCTTGCAGATTTCTATTCTCTGATCTATGCTTGTTCATGCTTTATTCTTCTCTACTCTGTTGTTAAAGGGTTTTGGGGCCCCTTCAAAACTTGTTTTTTCCTTAATCAAAAACATACTTCTCCATTTAAACAAATTGATACACACTCAACCATATATCATATGTAACTACACATATTCATATACATATGACTTTTATTATGCTCCTTATTTGGAGACATTCATTCCCTGCATCAATATTCGTATTTCCTTATCTGGGTCAATATCACAGTATATTAACTAAGTTGTTAAATGTATCACATGATTTAATGATATGAACTTGTATTTAAAAGTATTCAATGTGCATCATTTTAGATTCAAGGACATGAAAGCATCTATCAATTATTGTTTACATCATTCTCAAAATGCCTCAATTGAATCACGAAAAGAAATATAATATTGCATAGATTCAACATTTAGATTGCTTTCATGATTATATAATGTTTTGCAAGTCATCTTCACAACCATAAAGTTAGTCCAAAAAGGGGGTCGACCTTGGAAAAGTTGACCCTATAGCAATCTCCCCTAAGAAATTTTAAAGTTTTAATAATCTTTAACAATAAATGAAGAGAATATTTCAAGATAGATCAACTAGTGGATATGGAAACTTAGCTAAACTAGATCTATAGAGTAAAATTTAGATTCACACTATGTGAAATCAATCCACATACCTAAACTTTACAAAAAGATAATTATAATTGAACACAAAAGTTTAAACAACACATAAAACATGAACAATAATTTTATTGTATAAAATCATCTAATTCTATACATCAAACTCTTATTTTCACCATTTATTTCATAAAAAAGTGAGTACAACTATCTCTTACAATTAATTTTTTTATAAAATTAATATTTTGATAATTTACTTGACAACAAAATATTTCAATCATCAATGTTACCTATAATATTTTTTAGTGCACTATGTTTTGATTTGAAACATATTTATCATTTTCCCTAGAGTACAAATTCTCTTGCAATCGTTTCGAATTGTTTATAAATATTTAATCAATATAATAATGGTATAAAGTGATGGATCACAAATTTCTATTATTGAAAGTACATGTCTTCAATTACGAGAATAACTTTGATTCATTTTATTATAAAGTAATTATTTAGAGCATGAAGAAATAATCATTTAGATAGTGAAAATTTTCAACCATTTTATTAAATCTCTGCTTCATAATATAAAAAACAAATAAATTTTTAAGTCAGATTTCAATTTTTTAAGTAATGTAAGAAATTTTGTAAAGTAATTTTATATTTTTCATTTTATTCCAAGAGTAATTATTTAGATTATGGAAATTAATTATTTAAATACTGAAAAAAAAAATATTAAATATTAAAAAATGATATTTTTTAAATTATTATTGAATAATTTCAAAAATAAAAATAATTATTAAAATCAATTTTAGTCTTAAAAAATCTTTGAAATCTGTAAAGTAATTTTTATCTCTTTGATTTTATTCAAAAAGTAAGTATTTAGATAATGGAAAATCATTATTTAAATATTGAAAATTTGTAATTATTTTATAAATTACCAATTCATAATAAAAATAGTAATTAATTATTATAATTAAATTTCAATTATTTTAATAATTTATAAAATTTTATTAAAAAAATCCCTTTCCTTTTCTTAATTCCATTTTTTTTTAATTCTAATAAATTTTTAAATCTGTAAATAATATATTATACATTTACATCAACACATTTTTAATTTTAATAAATGATCATATATCTATATATGTGTGTGTGAGTGTGTGTATGGATATATGTGTATATATATATATATATATATATGTATGTGTATAGGTATATATCTATGTATCTATATATACATATATGTATATCTATGTATATCTATGTATATACATGTATATATGTATATACATGTATATATGTATATACATGTATATATGTATATAAATATATATATGTGTGCATATATGTATGTATATATGTGTGTGTATGTATGTATATGTGTTGTGTGTGTGCACACATGTGCATGTATATGTATATGTGTGTATATGTATGTGTGTGTATACATATATATGTATAGATTTATATGTATACATTTATATATCTATATATGTGTATACATAGATATACATGTGTATGCATATACATATATATATCATTTAGTGTAATTTTTTAATATTTTATAGAAATCATATTGATTTTAAATTGTACTTTATTTCTTCAAATTTAACATGAAACTTAGACATTTCAACTAATTTCTTTAATAAAAATGATTAAATTAATAATTAAAAATTGTAATATTTATCCACTTTAGAACATGTAAAAAAATAGATGTAAACATTTAAATTAATATCTTATATAGTTTATGTTAAACTCACTCTATACATTATAGATCTTTAATGTCATGGCTCGGTTTTATGTCATATGTTCTTGTAAATTATCTTTAAAATTCAAATAAAATTTTCTTCACTAGTTAAAAGTGAACCAATATAATCTTCAGTAGCATTTGTATAATTCCGATTTGGGTGGGATTAGTTGGAGGTATCTCTTCACAATTATGCTCTTAGATTTTTTTCTTTTCCCTTTAGAAACCTTGTTTGATGGTCCTATTGCTTAAAATTTTGGCTTGGGAGATGCCATCTACATATATCAATATGGTTCTTAGTTCATTGGTTCAAAAATAGTACCAATTAGTTCACATCCTCAATCACATTGAAGTAGTATATTTCTCCCTTGCAAATGGTTGATAAATTTTAAGGATAAATTTTCTTTGTTCTAGGAGTACCTTCTATCAAGCAAGTGTATACTTTCATTATCATAAAAAACTATTGGTGAATAAAAAGCATTGCATTGCAACTAAAGTCCCTACCAAATGCAAAAATCATGTCAAATAGTAATAGAAATTGAATAGGGTAGAAGATATAAGGAGTTGATTATTGGTGCTTCTTTTGGATTGATCAAAGAGAAAGTTTAAGTTCATTACAAATACTTAATAAACATACAATAGTATATCAAGCACTAATAACAAACAAAAAAGAGTAGAGATTGAGTAAATTAAGCAATGACATTTAGAATTTTAACAAAAAAAATTAATCACATTTACATGAGCTTGAGGTGTTGCTTCCACCATATCAATGGGTATTCCAAAGTGTAACACCCCTCTGTTTTGCTCTTATGTTTAGATTATGATCCTTCATTTTTTTTTATCGCTATTTATAGAGCGAGGAGGATTATATGTTATGATATGGTGATTCTCTATTTTGATGCTATCATTTTTGCATGCCTTGATTAGCATAATGATTATTTAGAAAACATGGTTGTTTGCACATGAGTAGATGATATATGTTAGAATGGTCAGTTCGTGATAAGTGTATTGGTGAAGGGGACAAAATTGCATCACTCACTTGCGAGCACCTTGCGATTCTTTGACTTCCTCTTCACAGTTTGTTTTATGATGATGTTTATATACATGTTCTATTGATGTCTCGTTTATAGGTTTGCAGGTACAAGATAGCGAGTCCACCTAGTTTTACAAGTTTGAGTGTGTTGACCCAAGAATTATGTTGATTGGGAGATAGTAGCTAGGATACTTGTGTCAAGTCTTCACCCTAGTCTCAGTGTGTTGTCGGGTTTAGTCAGTTTTTCTTGTTTAAATGTGTTTATTATTGCTTCGGATTATCATGTTAAAATACTTTAAAAGAGGATTTAATGAATTTAATTATTAGATTATTCTTATTTTAAATGTTAGAGGGTTTTGAATTAATAAATAAATAAATTTAATTTAATTGATACAAGATTAATCCTTGGATTATTTTATTTATTGATTAATTAAATTAGTTAAATAGTTTATATTTAAAAAAGAAAATGTTTTAATTATTAAAATATTTAATTTTGAATATTAGAGGATTTTATGCCAAGAGGGTTGTTGAAGATATTTTATAAATTTCAACAAGTGTTAGAAGAAATTAATGAATTGGTTGAGAAAATTAATTCGTGGGAGATAGTTTTGGCTTTGGGTGAGGAAGTGGAAATCTTGTTCAAGGCAAGGCACGGGATATTTTTGGATGTTGGGAATTTGTAAAAAAAAAAGGAATTCTTGCTGGGATCTCGAGAATTTTTGGGAAAATTTTGGTGTAGAAATTACTTTGGAATTCTTGCATCCTTATAAATTTGCATCGGAAATTCTTGTTGTGTTTGGATTGATCTTGTGATTGGGAAATCATACTACTCTGGAGGAGGCCATTGTTGGTCTGGAACATTTTGCTTGGAGTTGTGGAGGAGGCACTGTATCAAATCTTCAAACACTCAAGCGTTGGTTTATAGGTTATTTCCTTTGTTTTGTTAAGTTTTAATTGAAAGGTTTTTAAACTACTCTGTAGAAAAATATTTGCTGGTGTGAGAAAGATTGTATTTTTGTTGATAATTTCTCCGTAAATAATTTCTCTATTCTATAGAGGCAATTTCTTCTATAGGTTGAAATCATTTCTGGAAAACCTTAGTTAATGGCTATCTAGTAATATAGTGAAATTAGTGAAACTTAGAAGAAATAAGTTTTCTTGTAACTTGTCTTTTCTCGGGAAAATTTCCCTATGATTTAAATGGTAGGAATTTTGGTTATTTTTCTTCAAGATTTGTTTTCCTTTGTGTTTGATTTGGGAAAGCAAGAAGGTATCTGTGCTTGATTTGGTAGAAATTTTGGTTGTTATTCTTCAAGATTTGTTTTCCTTTGTGTTTGATTTGGGAAAGCAAGAAGGTATCTGTGTTTGATTTGGAAAAAATTACATATAAGAGTGAAATTTTAGTTTTTTCGTATGTCTGTAATACTCTACTATAGTTGAATATTTTATTTTAAGAAAATTTTCTCAATTAAACTTGTGGAACAAATTCCTTAAATATATATACATATATGTGCATATATATATATTTATTTTAATATATATACATGCACTTATATATATATATACACTATATATATACATTTATTAATTTTATGCAATCTTTATTTGACTGAAGCCATCCGTACAACGATTTTTATTATTGGAGGTATGTATTTAAAAAAAAGTCTTGATTTTAGTTTTCGGTGGGGGTTTATTTTTCCCCCACTGTACTCGTATGGAGGGGGCGTTTGCTTTGGCAGTGCCCTCCACATATGTGGAGGGAGTGTTGCCAAGGCAGCAAAGCCTCCCCCAAAGCCTAGGGTCAGCTGGTTGTACATGGAGTACAGTTTGACGCCCCTCGAAATGTTTGTTGACCTTAAAAAAAATGAATTTTGTCCACCTAATTTCATTGTTTCGGTCTTTGTAAATATGAAAATATTTGGAATATATATAATATATATAGGGGAGAAGACCTAGCAATTTCCCCCCATTGAATAACCACCACCTCCGTGCTCACTGCACCCCCCCAAAAAAAATTAACTTTGACCCAGTACAAAAATTTATTTGAACAAATAAAAGATTACAACAACACTAATAGCTGCTCATAACACAATGAGTAACTCACCAACCATAATAGACAGCTAAACATGCTTTTGCATTTATAAATAAAGTCAACTTGCACATAAAAAGGCTCATTTACAATTTAATTTAAAACATGCACTATTACAAATACCCCCACTTGCAAAATTTTATCCCTCATTACTTTTTATATTTACAACTACACAAGCACACTTAATGGTGCTTTACATGACATTATCACAATCTCCTATTAACTCTATCGGATTTCAAATGCATAGTCTTCCACACACTCCCTGGCAGATATATGTATTTACTTCATTTCTTGTAGGTACCTACACAATTAAATATAGGTGTAAGGCTCCCCAAATAAACATCAAATCCAAATATAATGTAGAATTCACTCATATCATCTCTAAAAACCTACGTAATTGGCATGTACAAATTCAAATGTTCAAACAAATTCAAATTTCAAACTCAACAACTAAATTGAATGCATTCAATTGCCACATTCGAATTCCTAAATAAGAGGGGGAAAGAAGCCAGTGTCTCTGCAAAATTCAGAGCATCGACAGACATCCTCTGCACATTCCTCTACAATTTTAGGTTGGTACTTCATACATTCTACTTATAGTTATTTTCATGAACTATGCATTTAACATTTATATTTATGCAGTGTCTTCTTACTTTCATCAACTATGCATTTAACATTTATATTTATATTTATGCAGTGTCTTCTTACTTTCATCAACTGTACATTTAACATTTATATTTATGCACTGTCTTTTTACTTTACTTTATAAGTAAATGAAGGGTTCTTTTGTTGTCTTTACAAGATCTACAAAATGAATTATCCTAAGTTTTGCAGCAATTCTTTAATATTGTTTACTATGTTTCCTTTGGTTGTTCAGTACAACAGACTACCATTTGAATATGTTTCCTTTGGCTGTCCAATACAACAGACTAGAATTTGTCACATTTTGTGTCTCTTGTTCATTCAACAAATCGATATATATGTGTGTATCCTTTGCCTATCCTTTGGCAATGCAAATAATGGTACTATTAGATCATTTTCTTCTGCATCTTATTGAATTTGTAAAGGAATGTGTACAATGTTATACCTATAAAACACACATTAAGCAGTGTCTTTCAAATTGTAAATGAATCTGTACAATGTTTTATACATTCATTTACAAATTATGTGTTTGTTGTCTCTTGTTCATTGAGCAGATTGATATATATGTCTATTTCCTTTAACTATCCTTTGAAAATGCAAACAATGGTATTGGTTAATCATTTTCTTCTACATCTTTCATGACCCGTGAAGGGTTTATTCGATGATTGAAAAATTATTATTGCTTGTTTATGAAATATATCATTCCTCTTACACACATTTTTGCCGTGTGCTATTTGATTTTGATGAGTCATGGTGCTATTTTTTTTCTCCCACATTGCATGTATGTATGCATGCACATACATACATACATATATACATACATACATACATACATATATATAGATATGTATAAATATATGTATGTATGTATGCATGTATGTATATATAAAAATGTCTGCCCATGCTGTGAGGTAACAACAAACATCATTCTCCTTTCAAAGTGTATGTATGTATGTATGTATGTATGCACATACATACATACATATATATATACATACATACATACATACATACATATATATGTATATATATATATAAATGTATGTATGTATGCATATATATATGTTGGTGTTTTACACAGGGATTTTTTGGGGTTAAATGATTTCCTCTCCCTGTTTGTATCATGATTTTGTCTACAGAAATGATAGGGGAATTTTGTGGGTTTGAGCACATGTCTGCACAAAATGATTAATGGTCTGCATCGACCATTTTATAAAAAACTCATGTGAATACGACCATAAATCGACAAACCCATTTAGTATACACCATTTTTGTGAAAACCCTTGCTTTGTTTTTCCAAACACTGGTTTATTTGGGGTTAAATGATTAAATACCACCTAGTAAAGTCGACTATCTCATGATATTGTCTCCACAAATGATGAGGAATTTCATGGGTTTGACCACATGTCTACAAATTAATCTCATGAAACCCTTGCTTGGAATATTCCACATCTGTCTGAAAAAGCACTTTTCAATTCCTACAAGTGAGGAATTATTATTATGAAACCCTTGGTTAATTTCTTGTGCACATTTCAAAAAACCCAAGTGTGTAATTGATCTACCTCTGTTAAAATTAATATCCTATTGTTGTTGAATACAACACAACTTCTTTCATTTTTTGTACAATGTGCTTTGAACATTGATGGAAAAGAATGGGGTACCCACCAAAAAAAACATTAGTCATATGCTTAAATCGGACCCCAAATGAAGATTAATTAGGGTGTAATGTGTTTGGTGTCTACTACTAAAGTAAGGAGATTAATATGTAGGAGTGATTTTTAATAGGCACGAAAATGATTTGAAAATGAATTTTTAAGGTGCCAACGTGAATTAGACCCATTGACTTTTGAGTAGATTTGAATGATATAATAGTTTTATTTAAATGGTAATAGTGACACATTTAGCACTATTTTCTATTTTTCACTGTATATCAGTCTAATTATATGTCCAGGATCACAATTTTTTGACTCTTTATGGCTTACAATGTACAGGATCACTGACAATCACGGCACCAGGGCAGAAGAAGAAAAGACTGTCTCGGAGGCACTCGATTAGAGTACCTCATGGAGTGACATTCAATGTTCCAGATGTTGTTGATGAAGAGACAACAGTGAACATGAACGAGGAAGTTATTTCTGAAAATGCACAACAGACCAATGAAAATGATGGTTTTGAACCTGTTGTTCATAATACTGAGGTAGAAATGGAACTACCACCTACTGACCATGTGACAACCCTAGATATGAGCATGAAAACTTGGTCTATGGATGACGTGGAAAAATCCATTACAGATGTTGAGGACAAGCGAATGTCAATCAGAGGTTCAGCGATCAAATGGGGAATCCCGCCTAGTGTTTGCGGTCATGGCTCAATGGTGTGACATCCACAAAAAAAAGGGGGCCCCGAACAATCCTAACTGATGAAGAAGAAGTTGAAATTGTGCAGTGGTGTAAAGATATGGCTAATATTGGCCATGGCCTTCAAGTGTCACAGCTTAAGTCAACAGTGGCCCAAATGGTTGGAGTAAGGCCTAACCCATTCACAAATGGGATACCAGGGAGGTCATGGGGGGTTTGGTTTCATCAAAGGCATCCCGATCTAACAATTTGAACACCTGAAGGAGTGGACATAGATCAAGCTATAATGCTATGGCCAAAAATAGTTTCTTCATTCTATGATAACTTGGAGGAGTTGTACAACAAACATAATTATGGGCCCAACAAAATATGGAACTGCGATGAAACAGGTGTGCAGGTTAGCAGAAACTATGCAATGAGAGTTATTGCAAAAACAAGGATGAAATGTGTTCCACAATTAATTGCTAAAAGCAGAGAATGGATCACTATTCTAGCTTGTGTTAGTGCAGCAGGTCAAGCTATACCTGGTTACTATTTGTTCAAGTCCAAAAGGAACATTAAAAACTATATTGTTAACTATGAGCCAAGGGCATGCATGGCAATCCAAGAGCATGCTTGGATGACCAAAGAATTATTTGTGGAATGGTTAAAACACTTTGCAAGAAATGTCCCGGGAGGGGTCTCACCATCCAACAAACAACTTCTCATCTTTGATGGTCATGGCAGCCATGTTGCATTCAAAACAATTGAAGAAGAAAAGACTATGGGAATAGATCTGCTCACACTTCTAGCACATTGTAGCCACAAATTGCAGCCCCTTGATGTTAGTGTGTTCTCACCATTTAAGAACTACTTCAAACAAAAAAGGAGTATATGGCTCTCTGAAAATCCTCAACTTGACATTGGAAGGGTAGAGTTGGCAACACTTGCCAGCAAAGCTTTTGCACAAGCTTTGACCTCTAATAACATTGCAAGTGGTTTTCAAAGAATGAGAATTTGGCCATTAGATAGACATGCACTTGACTTCGATATGGGGCCAAGCCAAGCTTTCGTGGTTGAAGAGGAAGGAACCACATTGGGAGCAGAAACAAAGGGTGATACAACTGATGATGAGGTATAATTCATGGCAATGGAGACATGTTTGAGGATAGCAGGTTGGAATGAGGATCAGATTGGACAATTTGTGGACACCTTTTTTGCAAGCATAGCCCCAAATCCAACAAATGAAGAAGGATATTGCCCAGAAAACAATGAGACAGCAGAAATTGAGACAACTGCAAATGAAGAGAGTCTCAATTTTCCATCTGAATTTTAAGATGCAACTTTGAACCTAGGGGTACATCTCAATTTTGGTCAAGTGGATGAAGGGTTGTCCATGCCATCACCACCAGATATTGATCCTGAAGATGTCATCCATTACTTCACAACTAGGAGAAATTGGGAGGTTGAAAATGATGATGAGGGTGGACTCAAAGGTAACGACTCAAGTGACGAAGAGGCTGACTATGTGCCATGCACAGAAGTTAATGATCAACAACTAGCAGGCAGGAGAAGTAGTTTTTTGCAACTCCCAATGAAAAGGGTGCACCAATCATCTAATACAGGTCGCAATGGGTCCTACGCCTTAGTAGGCAGTCTCAAATTTTGACATCAGATGATTTCTTCAATTTTCTAAATGAACAAGAGGTACAAAAACAAAGAAACCAAGCATTGCAGCAAAGGAAAAGGGAGCAAATGGTTGAAAAGAAGGTATAAAGAGAACCAATCCTCACAGAGAGGGAGGCCAAGAGATTGGAGCGTGCTACAAAAAAATAGAAAATTGCAGAGGAGAAGTTGAGGCAGCGACAACAAAAGGATCTTGAAAGGGAGCAAGCAAAGATTGCTCGACAGTTGAAGGAAAACCAAAAGTAGGCAAAAAGAATAGAAAGAAATAGAAGTAAGAGTAATCCTACAACTCCTCTTCCAAGTCAACATCTGATTTTAAGGGACATGGTTAAAATTTTGGTTCCAGCCTTTGCTGCTCTTAGTAGCATACAAAATGGGTCTTCTAAAGGCTACTCTCCACAGTTACAACTCACTCCAGGGGAAAATCATGCATTGCTTGCTTGTATCGCAAGTGCCATACAAAACAATCCATGGTCCTTAACATCTTCTCCAGTTGATGCGGAGTCAGTTGACCCCCAAGGACACACCACTTCTTAATCAGATCCGTGGATGTCTGATTATGATTTTTTGTTGTCAACTTTTTGACCTCGAACTGTGCTAGAGTGTTTTTTGTTCAACCGAATGCTAGTCTATTGTATTGGACAACCAAAGGATAGTAGTCTGTTGTATTGGAAATCCAAAGGATACTACTGTCTAATTTTGTAGAACTGAATGGTAGTTTGTAGTCAACTATATACTTTGATGTATGCCAGTGTCTTTTTTGTAAGACTAAAGACTCCTTGTCTTCTTTCCAACTTTTCAATCATCATGTTTATGGTGTCTTAATCATGTTTAAAATTAATGATATATGCTTTTGTGATCCGAAATCGATTTTGTGTTGGTTGTATTCATCTATCATTTTGTTGGATATATGTTTGTTGTATTCATCTAACTAACATTGTTGAAAATCTAAATATATACATATATATATGTATACACAACTAAGTATATGCATACATATATTACTATACATGTATATGTAGCATATCCATAAATTGTAACTGTAACTATAAGTGTGGTCTTACAATGAATAAGAAAAATGAACATCATATATGAACACAATGTCTACCAGGTCACAACCAAAGTATACATGCTCTTTACAACCTTCCTAGTTGTGTATACATGCATACATATATGCAAATATATATATATATATGTGTATGTATGTATACATACATACATACATTCATACATGTATACATACATACATATGTGTACGTATGTATACACAACTAAGTATATGCATACATATATCTATACATCTATATGCAACATATCCATAAATTAAATATTTGAAATTATAAAATTTTCAACACCTACACTTGGAAATCAATCTAATTGTAAATTTTAAATGTAAGGTTACAATGAATATGAAAAATGAGCATTATAAATGAACACTATGTCTACCGGGTCACAGCTAAAGTAAAGTCTTGAAAGATTTTACCTGAAATGTAATCTTGCAATTTGACATGCTCTTTAAAACCTCCTAGCCATTTTACATGCCTGTCAAAACAAACAAATATAATAGAACAAACAAACATGGAAAATAGTTATTGAAATAAATCAAAAGACATACTAGTTACAGAACAATATAGAAAAATAATTGAAACATAGAGCCATTTGAACAAAAAATCCTTAATTATTTGGTGTGTTGACAAACACATTTACCAAACTACCCACCCTGAACATTGTTGCACCACCTCTCCTTGTTCTCTCATGCCTGCAATAAAATATTTACAACCACGGGTAGTCACAACCGAGGCTAGTAACATACAAACATAATACAACATTTGAAATAGTGCATGTACAACAACACATAATTAATCAAGTTCAACATATTAAAAAATCCATATGGAATAGATAAATATATGTAAAACCATATAAATGTTAATAGAATTGTATACCAAGATTTATTCAACTTATATTTATTGTTTCTCATCAACCTTGGATATATGAGGAATGTGCAAAGGATGCCATTCAATGGTCTGTAGTATGGAGAGGATATTACTAGGGGAGATTAATTGTGAATGTCGTTGGTTGATGTCCCTCTTATTTAGAAATTTGAATCCAAAAATTGAATGCATTCAATTTGATTGTTGTGTTTCAAATTTGAATTTTTTATAGCATTTGAATTTGTAGTTGCCACTTACGTAGGATTTTAGAGATGATATGACTGAATTCTACATTATATTTAGATTTGATGTTTATTTGGGTAGCCTTATATATCTGTGATTTTTTGCATGTTTGTATGCATGCATACAGTCAAACAAACATAAGCATACATGTAAACATTCATAGAAACACAAGCATACATGCATGTATTAATATAAACATGTACATACATATACATTGCAGAAAATCTCTGATATACATTGCAAAGCAAAAAAAACACCTAAATGTGTCACTATTAACATTGCAAGGCATTAATAGAAGTGGCCAACAATAGGATCACTGTTAGTGCAAAATCAAAATTTTCAAAGTGGGATGCAGACATCCAAAAAGAATGGTGAAAACTGAAACGTCCTAAGGAGCAATCTTATAGAGAAGCGAACAAGGCGGCAGACTGGTTAGCAAATGCTGGTGTGAAAATGAACAAATTGATTGTAGACTCCAATGTGGAGAGATTTGATGGGCTAAAGGACATCGTTGATCAAGAAATAGTAAAGAACAACACATAATCCCAACAAGACATGGGATGGTACAAACTTTGTGTTGGTCTATGGGGGCAGAATCTTCTTTAGGCGGCGTATTTGCGCATAGTGATGGCTTACGAAATTGGCAAGGGACAAGAACCTTGGCACTCTGTCACGTGAACTCACCTCAACTACTTGGTAGATATGGTGGCAGTCAGAATGCCAGATCCCTCATCCCAAAAAGCTTGTGAACCTCAAATCAGGACTGGATTCACATGTGCGAAATAATAAGGACCAATTTAGATTAGATTTGGTATGGCCTGAATCAATGGGCTCGGTTCTCAAGCAATCCTTATCGTTATAGGATTAAGGCTATTAATAGAGAGAAAGTATGTTCTCCATTTCCACCTCTTCACAGTAGCTCCAAGTTTGCTAGAAAAGCAGGATGGTATTCATGTTCGGAGTTGAGTGTCATTGCACTACGGAGCCAGTAATGGCCCAGTGCAGAAGGTTTTTTAACATTCTAGACCCAACAATAAGGAATGCAATATTTGACCTGGTATCTATGGTTTTGTCTCTTGATGAGCACTGGTGCGATGGAAAATTCTACAAGCTCATACTATGCGCATTAGTGGACATAATCGAGGCCAAGGAAGTTGTGGTTGAGTGGCTCAGAGGTTCAAAGAAATTGGCAATGCTGAGCTAGTAGCCAATGCCATTCTGAACCTAAGTGAGGAGGGCTGGGTCAGCTTCCTCAAGAACTATTTCAACCCAGAGATACTGAATATGGCAACCAATGATTCGAAAAATGATGAGGAGGAAGCGGAATCCGATGAGGATGATGTGGACGAAAATGTTGCACGTGCCTGCTAGGCTGCAACTGATAATTTCTGTATTCATGCATGGGAAGTATTTAGAGTAGGAGTCAAAAATTCCAACATGGAAACCTTCTCCAACTTCATGCACTTCGACTTGGCTTGGCTCAATGGGGTCCGCTTGCACTGATTGACTAGGATTGGGGACATCCTCGCAGCAATTTTCCTGCTCATAGAATGAGCGGGGTTTGTAATCTCGTTCTCGACATGTAAAAGCTAAATCTGAATGTACATGGGAGTTACCCCCTTTGGCAACACTTATCTATAAAATTGCTCAAAAAAAACATTGAAATAAAACTATTGTATCATTCAAATTTTCTCAAAAGTCAATGGGTCTAATTCATGTTGGCATGTTAAAAAATCAAATTCGTGCCCATTAAAAATCACTCCTACATATTAATCTCCTTACTTTAGCACCAGACACAAAACACATTACACCCCAATTAATCTTCATTTGGAGTCTGATTTAAGCATATGACTAACATTTTTTTTGGTGGGTACCCCATTATTTTCCATCATTTTACCACATGCTCTCTCTGGAAGGTTCTCATGGTGATGGAAGGTATATATATGTATGTGCATACATACATACATACATACATACATACATTCATAAATATATATATATGTATGTATGTATGTATGTGCATACATACATACATGCATACATTCATAAATATATATATGTATGTATGTACATACAGACATACATATATATGTATGCATATATGTATGCACATACACACACACACACACATATATATATGTGTGTATGTGTGTATGAATGTGTATGAATGTGCATACATACATAAATACATAGATACATACATATATATATGTATGTATGTATGTATGTGTATGTATGTGTATGTGCATACATACATACATACATACATTCATTGAGCAGATTGATATATATGTCTGTATCCTTTAACTATCCTTTTCAAAATGCAAACAATAGTACTGGTTAATCATTTTTTTCTGTATTTTATTGAATTTGTAAAAGAATGTGTACAATGTGCATACATAGATACATACATACACATATAACTCCAAGAAAACCTGTATTTGGAAAAACAAAGCAAGGGTTTTCACAAAAAATGGTGTATACTAAATGGGTTTGCCGATACATACATACACTTTGAAAGGAGAATGATGTTTGTTGTTACCTCACACCATGGACAAACAATTTTATATATACATACATACATACATATATGTATACATATATGTATGTATGTATGTATGTATGTGCATGCATACATACATGCATGTATACATACATATATGTTTACATACATATATATATATGCATGTATGCATATATGTATGTATGTGCATGCATACATACATGCAATGTGGGAGAAAAAAATAGCACCATGACCCAACAAAATCAAATAGCACATGGTGAAAATGCATGTAAGGAATGATATATTTCATAAACAAGCAGTAATATTTTTTCAATCATCGAATAAACCCTTCACAGGTCATGAAAGATGTAGAAGAAAATGATTAACAAATCCATTGTTTGCATTTTCAAAGGATAGTTAAAGGAAACAAACATATATATAAATCTACTCAATGAACAAAGACAATAGACACATAATTTGTAAATGAATGTATAAAACATTGCACAGATTCATTTACAATTTGAAACACACTACTTAATGTGTGTTTTATAGGTATAACATTGTACACATTCTTTAACAAATTCAATAAGATGCAGAAGAAAATGATTAACCAGTACCATTGTTTGCATTGCCAAAGGATAGGCAAAGGATACACACATATATATTGATTTTCTGAATGAACAAGAGACACAAAATGTAAAATGACAAATATATGTATGTTGGCCTGCTATATGTGCAATGGAAAGTATAAAAAATATAAACAAATGCTATTATGTTGTATTGGACAGCCAAAGGAAATGTATTCAAATGCTAGTCTGTTGTATTGGACAACCAAAGGAAACGTAGTAAATGATAGAAAAGAATTGCTGCAAAACTTAGGAGAATTCATTTTGCAGATCTTGTAAAGACAACAAAAAAGACCTTCATTTACTTATAAAGTAAAGTAAAATGACAATGCATAAATATAAATGTTAAATGCACAACTCATGAAAATAACTATAAGTAGAATGTACAAAGCACATTGTACAATAAATGAAAGAAGTTGTGCTATATTCAACAATAATAAGATATTAATTTTAACAGAAATAGATCGATTAACCACTTGGGTTTTCAGAAATGTACACAAGAAATTAACCAAGGGTTTCATAATAGTAATTCCTCACTCGCAAGAATACAGAAGTGTGTTTTTCAGATAGATGCGGAATATTCCAAGCAAGGCTTTCATGAGATAAATTTTGCCCACTATGTACTGGGTTTTTATAAAAAGGTCGAAGCAGACCAAAAAATATTAATTTGTAGACATGTGGTCAAAACTCACGAAATTCCTCATCATACCCAGTTACAATATCATGAGACAGTCAACTTTACAAGGTCGTATTTAGTCATTTAACCCCAAGAAAACCTGTATTTGGAAAAACAAAGCAAGGGTTTTCGCAAAAATGGTGTATACTAAATGGGTTTTGCGATTTATGCTTGTACTCACATGGATTTTTTATAAAAAGGTCAATGGAGACCATTAATCATTTTTTGCAGACATGTGGTCAAAACCCACAAAATTCCTCATCATTTATGGAGACAATATCATGATACAATCGACTTTACCAGGTCGTATTTAATCATTTAACCTCAAAAAAACCCGTATTTGGAAAAACAAAGTAAGGGTTTTCGCAAAAAAGGTGTATACTAAATGGGTTTGCCGATTTATGGTCGTATTCACATGGGTTTTTTATAAAAAGGTCAATGCAGACCATTAATCATTTTTTGGAGACATGTGGTCAAACCAACGAAATTCCCCTATCATTTATGTAGACAAAATCATGATACAATCGACTTTACCAGGCTAAAAGTGTGTAGTAAATTGAGGAGAGGAAATCATTTAACCCCAAAAAAACCCATGTGTAAAACAACAACACCATGACCCAAAAAAAACAAATAGCACACGGTGAAAATGCGTGTAAGGCATGATTTATTTCATAAACAAGTAGTAATAATTTTTCAATCATTGAATAAACCCTTCACGAGTTAGGAAAGATGCAAAAGAAAATGATTAACCAGTACCATTGTTTGCATATTCAAAGGAAAATGGTGTTTGATGTTACCTGAAGGCATGTGTGGAGTCATGGATAGCAGTCATTGTTCACTTCCATCGTCGCGAGAACCTTCGATAGAGCGCGAGCAGTAAAATGATGGTAAATAATGGGGTGCCCACCGAAAAAAACATTAGTCATATGCTTAAATCGGACCCCAAATGAAGATTAATTGGGGTGTAATGTGTTTGGTGTCTGGTGCTAAAGTAAGGAGATTAATATGTAGGAGTGATTTTTAATGGGCACGAAATTGATTTTTTAAGGAGCCAACGTGAATTAGACCCATTGAATTTTGAGCGGATTTGAATGATAAAATATTTTTATTTAAGTGTTAATAGTCACACATTTAGGTGTTTTGTAAAAAAATTATTGGTGGTTATAGCTGGCAGGTACTGGGACGTTAGGTGGTGACGAGCTGACAACAACTCTAAAAGGTGTCTTTTTAACCTCCGCACGCATATCCAATGCTCTTGCACTCTACTAAATTGCCCAAAAGCCAAAAGCTTAGTTATAAGCTCTTAACTTGTGGGCGAAAAAAACCCATAATTTTTTTTTTCGATTCAACACATGGTTTAGATTCTATGGTTGCGCAAAGTTAGCCCTGGCGGATACTGGGTTTTCTCCCCTATTTACAGTAATTCTAATCACAGTTGGTGCTCAGTTTCTTTCTATCTTAAATGCTACCTTCTACTGAAAAGTCTTTGTCTCTTTAATATCGATTGAAAGTGCATTAATTTACTTACTACTGAGTATTAACGATTGAGTTTGAGCACCTAATTTTTCATCATCTATCATTTTGTGGGTAGTAAATAATAGATTACCTTATAGCGTGCTATTTGCAACTCTCTAGGCACTGACACCAAAAAGTGTAGCCTTTGACACTTTTCACTCATTTGGGCCCTTGCCTATGGATTTTGGACCTCTTTTTACCCCTTTTAAAGCCTTGTTCCAAGGTGTTGTAAAACATTTTCACACTTTCCTAGGTTTTTCATCACTTAATCAAGCCTTTATTATAC
Organism: Sequoiadendron giganteum; assembly: GCA_007115665.2. Lineage (NCBI taxonomy): Eukaryota > Viridiplantae > Streptophyta > Pinopsida > Cupressales > Cupressaceae > Sequoiadendron > Sequoiadendron giganteum. The sequence continues at coordinate 283,169,463 of CM021104.1, forward strand.
TAAAATGACCCCTTAATACACATATAAGTCCTATCTTAGTGTGTTTTCATGAGACCATCCCAACAAGAAATAATAATAATACTTTAATCCCCAAAAACCAATGAAAAATGCTCAGGTGAACTAGGTTGCCACCTTCGGTGACCTAGTCCAATGTGGCATAAAAAATGAAATAAACTTATTTTTTTTTAGGATTTTCTCTCTAAAACCCTAAGGTTGGCGTGTATGGTGTTATTTCAGGAAAATTAGGGCATAACTTCTATAAATAATGGTTTTCCCCCTCATTTTGCACTTCTTCTAAGTCTCATTTTTCTCCCCTGTCTCATTTCACTCCTCATCTCCCATCTCTCCTTCTTCTCAAGCAAGCTACTAGGGTTTGAGTGTTCTAAGTCAAGCAAGACATCTCTCAAGAAGCATTCAAGGATTAAATTCTCCATTGTTGCAATGCAAGATCAATCATCATGGCAAGTTAAACTCTATCACTCCTTTGTTTCATGCTTCATTTCATTACTTTATTTCATCTTTTCGGTTTGATTACTCAAAAGGGGTTTGACTAAGGCGAACCCCTAATCTCTAACAATCAACAAGTTTTCCCTCTTAGTGTGATTTGTAGGTCTTGTAGGTAGATTTGGCAAAGAACCAAGGTGAGAGATCATTCAACAACTTTTCCAAGCTCTTCAAGGTTGAAGAAACCCTAGTTGAATCTTGCAAGACACTCACAAATCAAAATATTCACTTTCAGGACCAAACACCTTGAGGAGCATAAAACACAGACCAAGGGCTTTAGATTCCATCTTCTAATCTTTAGAAATTCAGAAGAACACTAGGTCACCACCTTGGACAACCTAGTCCCACTGAATTTTTTTTTTAGATATTTTTAGAGATCTGGATACCCTTTTGGCTAAAACGGGTTTTGGTGCAGTTTTCCAAGAAAAGAACTAGGTCGCCCAGAATAACATAAATGTCCCAACAAGCTTAAATTTTAGCATTAGTAGCATTTTCAGCCTCTGCAAGTGTCCAGGTACCCACCCTTTTTATCTCTAGTTTTTTGTTTTAGTTTAATGTATATTTCTTAGGTCATTTTATACATACTTGTGTATCATTATGTGTTTTCAAACATAGTTACATTTCCTAAGTTTTGCATTACTAGTTACTTTCTTTTATTAATTTCCAGCACTTAGACACATTCACATGCCTCACAACCCCCAATCAATCCCCAAATATATGAATAAACTCACCAAAAAGACATATGATTAAGTGGAAAGAGAGTTAATTTCCTAAACCAAGTGCTCTTTAGGTGAAAAACCCTAAGGGCCTATTTAAGGAATGCTCTTTCCCTTTTAGCATATCATCTATTTGGTGGTTCAACTCCCCCTTAGGGGTACATACACATCACATATTGTAACAATGCACTTCTCTACTCCACCTAAGGAGTAGATCTCAGTCATCAGTCTAGATCAAAAGAGTCTATGAATCCACTGGACTAATGCACCTCCATGTGCACTTAGTTAAAATAAGGAGGGGTAGTGACCCCTAACCTTCCCCCAAGATACTCAAAAGTATCCTTCAAAAGGGCCTTAATGAATACATGTTAGAATTTTTTTCCTTGGTAGGTACATATTCAAGTCTAACTTCATTCATCAATACCTTCTCTCACAAGAAGTGATACTTGATAGATATGTGCTTTGTTCTAGAATGCATCACTAGATTCTTCAAAAAATTTATAGCACTTGTATTGTCACAAAATATAAAGATAGGTTCATCACTCACCACACCTATGCCATTCAAGGTTTACTTCATCCACAATACCTATGTACAACAAGATTTTTCTGCAAATTACTCTACTTCTATAGCGGATAAATAAATTGAATCTTGTTTCTTACTCAACCATGAAACTAATCTTCCTCCAAGGAAGAATGCACCACCACTTGTACTTTTT